>OX411557.1:8441385-9041385 GCA_948146395.1 Fragum whitleyi
ATAGAAGATGACAAATTTCAAACTGAACCATCATCGCAGATATGTGTCAGAAATCAGCATGGGAAAGAAGAATGTTTAATCTTCCCTATTACCTTAACCCAATACCATGTTACAAAATTCCATTGCTTTACTGCTATGACATGATCTCTTTCACAGAAATAGTGTTATTGAAAAAAATTCTTTGCACGTTATTTATTGGGAAAAAAAGGAATCTTGGAGACGGTATTTTCCAACTGCTTTTCTGGTGAACCTATGATCGATTAAATTCAATCTTAAGAGCAATTCTTTTATTTTCTCAAATTGTCTAATTTTTAGGGTTTGAAATAAATTTTACAACTAAAGTTAAATACTAAACCCACGAAAGCAAGAATTTCATTTTTTTTTAATTTCAGTGTATTCCTGAAGAAACGTAAAATTGTAATTTAGATTAGTTTTAGAAATAGAATCGAACACAATAAAGTACACACAATAACTCAAATTTTTCTACTTTTAACTGGCCATTTAGTAAAGAGAAAGACCAGGCAATGAAAATGTGTCCGAAATTCCGGCTTAAATAAATTTATGGCTTTTCTGTGCCCACAGGGGTAATAAAAAACGCATACATAAAATAGACGAGACGACCTGCAGTTCTCTGACAATTTTAATGGGATATTAACGGACAATAAGAGAGATAGGGTCTTTTTGCTACTATTTCTTAAAAGGGAGTTTTGGTAATATATATTCTTGGCATGAATTTATCATGACGAGGCTATGTCGAGTCATGATAATTTCTTGCAGCCGAGACCAGATAAAATTGATATTTTAAGACACTAACGTGTTATTCTATTTATCATGCAATCAATTTCAGCCCTTAATTATAATAAACCCTTAAAAAACAAAGAAATTCAGATGAAAGTGTATGCAAATTGTTTCTAAAAACAGACTGACTGATATCATGTTATGTTATCAGGCAGGTGTTATCAGGTAATACAGGCTTCATTGCATGATAAAGTGGAATGACTGCAGACGCATGCGACGCTCTTTTCACGAATTTAGTGTTTTAATTGTACTGAATTCGAGATTTTCGTCACTAAGCCTATGATGGAGAATTACTCAAATAAGAAAGCAGAACATTGACTTTAGCTCCATACAAGTTATTATTGATGTGATCAGATGACCCGAAGGATCATTCAGTTAATAAGGATTATATGAAAAATAATACGTAAACTGATTTATTCATTGACAAAGTAGGGTTTACAAAAGTATCGTAAAAATTGGGATAAAGCTTAGATAAATTGAGAAAAATTATTTCTTCAGATGTCGAGCTTAAGTAATTACCTACTAGATAAGCGTATTATTGCGCCAATATTTTAGTCCTTGTTAACATTGAAAAAAAAAATTGGACGAAAGAACAGTACGCGCGTCCTTGTAGCGATTTTGTTTTGTAGCATTGATCCTTCATTCTGATTTACAATTTTATGGGCAACACGATTAGGGACTACCAATTTTCCTTAACCCTTTCCTGTTTTACAAAATTTTGGACCTGTCCAAATTCAAAGGTTTTGCAGACGAAAATTTAAAGTACATTTTATTTGAAAAATAAACATTCAGTAGGGTAGAAAATAGTGTGGAAAAAGAAGAAATTGCTTGTCCGAAGCAATTTCTTCTTTTTTCACAGTGTTTTCTCAATCATAAAATCACAGGCACGTAAAAAGCAGGGATTAAACAGCAAAGGGTTAAGGTAGTGGACCCGTATTGTTCCGCAATGTTTCGGATGTAAAAGTAATAGTAATGGTAACCGAGGTTTCCTAATGATTCCATCAATGATTCGATGAGCGCTTTTTCTATTTGTTTTTTAACATATTCAACAAACGTTCGCGAAATCTCGGGTCCATGAATCCATATAAAAATGGGTTGGCCATATAGTTGATATAATAAATACGCCAAGCAAAAAAGTAGATCACCATTTCCGAATCGGAGAACTCCATATTTGTGAGTTGCGTTGTCAAGGTGGTCGCTACCCACATGTAGATTGTCATGGTAACGACAAATACCATGGTCAAGGTGAACATAATAACTAGCTTCTTGGTGCGACCGCTATTGTCCCTTTTGTTGTGGATACCAAGAGCTGCTTTTGGAGAAGCCGTTTCAGATTTCGAAATAGACCCAACATACAGCTTAGTGTTATGACCAGTTCCAATTTGGTTTCCGTTTTCACCGTTTGCAGCCCGTTTATCGTCTTCAATAATCTTATCCGCTGTACCATTCATCATTTTCTCATCATCTCTACCTGCAGCTATCTTGATATTGTTCAGTTCGACTGTAACACGTGACATATCAACACACCCACTATCGTTTGATCCTTGCGAGACTCGATCACCGGACTGCTGTGTTGGGTGGTCGCTGTCCGCAACAGAAGGCAGGTGGTCGGTTAGGGTCTGGACGCTGCCGGACGGGTCATTAGAGCCGACTTTTATGTTGAGGGTGGATGGCATCAGTTTCCTTCCCCGAATTAGCTGTTGGACTGTCACCATATTAATGATCGTAATTAGAATAATGAAAACGATTACTGAAAATATACAAACAATGAAATGAATGTGACATTACAAATGGGCCTGTGCGTGACATTTCCAACAATGTCACACCTGCGCAACGTTGAGACTCGGATCAGTCTGTGCGGCCGCACAGTCTGATCAGAGTCTTAACTATGCGCTCAAAAGATGACTACGGACCTAAAGTAGCCGTTCACAACCCAATATTAATGTTAATGCACTGCGTGTGCGTCCAGGCTACTCAACGTCTTACCATCACACACACATGAAATTGTTGGAAATGTAAAGCACAGGCTCAAATATTTTCATACTTTGTGCTAATGGAGAAACATTTGGCTACCTGTGTCAAGCACCTGTCAATTGATATGAGACTGATTGTTTGCATGTTTCACTGCACAGAGCACATTTGAGTTGGGATACGGCTCAAAATATTCTATGATCGAACTGCTGCTGGAGAGAGTATTCGTTGATTTCATGGAGTTGTGAAACTTTAAACATAAACATACTGTATGAATTGACGAAGAAGATTCATACATGGGTGTAATCAGCTTTTTAGTTTCATAACCCCAAGAAATTCACTAATACTTTCTTCATATGGAAAACTTAGATATTACGGATCAAAAGTGTGAAGAATCACTCATAATGAAACGGGGTTTTATCGGGGCTACTTTGCGTGCAAGCTTAATAGATAACTGTATACTCGAAATAGTTTTCTTTGAGATGTAAAACCTTTTTTTCAGCCAATCAGAATGCTCGAAAACGATGGTAACCAATGATATTAAATTATTATTAAATGTCACCGGTCAAAGGAAAGGGCGCCGTCTATGTAGTGAAAAAAATGTCGACCCAGTCAGACTGCGTGGATTGTACAGACTGACTAGTGTCGATACATCTCGAACATTGGTTATTTTCTGAATCTTGAATGGCCATCCTACCCCAAGTGTAATATTTTAAAGAAATGTGACCTCATGTGACCTCATGATTGACTTCTACAGGAACCAATCCCTTTAAAATACATGATACCGTAAAAGGTCTAATAAGACCTTGGGGTTGAATCGTTCTATTAGAATTGTCGCATTTCCATTAGAAATGAGTGGGTTTTTATTAGAAGCTACGCTACATATCGATGGCTCGGCGCAAAACAGTTGTAACTGCCTATAAATACATAGGTAGTTACAACTATTTCGCGTTTAGTCACCGATATTTGTTTAGACTATGAAAAAAGCAATATCACTCCCTAAGAACTGTTACAATGGACAGATACCTCTGCCTGAAAACATGCTAAGGATTCGCAATGAAAACAGTCACGGTTTCTGTTCTTACGGAAAACAAAAACGCTACGCCTTTCAAAATAATGTGTGATCTTTTATCCGTCAAATGTAAAAAAGACAACAGTGTAGCTTATAGGGTCTGATACACCGCATAATCATTTACTTTCATATCTAATCCTGCAAATAACTAGAACTTTGAAGATTAAAGGAATATTAGAAGTACTGTGTGTCATTTTCCAAAGTAAAGGCATAAAAAAGCTTTTAGATTGCGTTTCATATTGAAAATTCATGCAATCTCAAACAATAATTCCAATTGAATAACTTAGTAAAAGTTTTCTTCTCTATTTTCACAACTAAAAATAAAAAAATAGAAAAAAAATATAATATAATATATGTCACGGTGCATGACAGAGAGTGTTACACTATAGTAACTACATCACTGATAAAGGTTACAGATTCTTATGGAATACATTTCTTTTGTTTTATTTATTTGAATGGGATTTATTAGCTATTCTAGCAATGATTTCCCGTCTGTTCTTATGTCTATCCGCCCCCCGTCTGTTAACTTACACTTATTTTCCAAAAAGAGTCCACACTCTCTAGCCGATTTACTTCAAACTTTCACATAATGATTATACCCGTATCAGTTTATTTTAGAATATTTTTGTTCGAAATTAGTTCGGAAAACATCAAAGGAAAAGGTGCATTAAGGAAATTTAATTAAAATATACTCGTTATAGCATTAAAGTCCAATTCGTTTCATGCTTTCACAGAATGATTGAATCAACATAGGAATTGGTCCTTTCGAAGTTATGCCAAATTCCGTCAAGTGCCACGAGAAATTGACATTTTGAATATTGATTAAAAAAAATCGCTGCTTTCGCAATAGAGCCCACAGTTTTAATCTAATTTGCTACAAATGTTAAATAAAGATTGTACCAATGAAATCATTGTTTCTTTTGAAAATAGATCAGGGCGGTGAAGTATTAATGGAAAAGGGGCCTTATGATAATTGGTGAAATTATCCCAACCCTTGACTTTTAACTGACATTAGATAGATGGTTTCCCCTTAAGTTCTTTCAAATAACATGTGACCATATATTATACAGACATTGGCTGATTGACTTTTTATAAAGACCGAATGAAGCTTTTTTCCCTTCAATTCTCGTACGTTTTACTTCAATGCAAATTGGTGTCCATTTTCAATCAAAATGCGAAATAGGACCTTTTTGTGCTTAGATATATAATTTTTAACTAATTTCACTTCAGGGTTATATTTTAAGCAATTTAAACAACACACTTGGGTGATGGTACCCATTTGTAAACAGATCTAGGAATTAAACAAGCACCACGACCCAAATTATTTTATTTTTAAAAACAGCAAATGTAGATATTTTTGAACAAAAAATCATATTGGAGAAATTCTGAGCGAACAATCGTAACACCGTCATTAGTAGAAAAGATTTAAATCGGTGATTTTGAGAATGTTCAATGCATTTCGATTTGGGGATTTTAAGCTTACTCTTTCTTGTCAAGATCCCTTGTATTTAAAGCAGGTGAAAGTTTTATGATGTAGATTAGACTACCATGTGTAGGCATTCGTATAATTAACATTTGCAAGCGCGTTCTTATCCTGAAAGTAAGGCAGAAATAATTGAAAAAAGAAGGAAGGCTTACTGATTTTCATAAATTAAAAAGGAGATCAGTGTGTTATTTTTAGATATATCGCATTAAATGAAGTTTTGGGACTTTTCTTCCAATCTATCTCGTATTTCGCCATAAAAGACTTAAATATAAGGTAACTCAAATTTCGTTGCGTTTTCTTTTTGTGTTTTTTTGAAAATCCTGGCATCAAGAAAACTTGGATTCTTGTATGCAATATCAATGACAGAGGTTGTAACGCTGTAAGGAAGGTACTGTAACATACTAAAAGAATTAGGCAGAGTTCGTAACATACACATAAAATTGAAGAAATGCATATAAGTTTGGAAACAAGAAAATGCTTTCAGTTAACGGGTATACTAGGGAAGACTGAGGTATTTGAACACCAAACAGATAAAAAGTTTCAATTTTTCTTCTTTCTGTTCTAAAAATCCAAAAAGAAGTAGACAAAGCACTGTTTGTCGATCAAGTTGACCTCAAAATCCTTTTTTTACCGAAATATCAATATGAACAATATTTCGATCAGGATTATGCATTATCTAAGGAAGGGAATAGGAATATATAAAAGTCTAACGTGTCTTCTGGATGTACAAATAATGTCGAAACCGACATGTATTTTAACAAATCAGCAGACGCCTTAACAGTTTTCATTGCGAATCCTTAACATGTTTTCATGCAGAGGTATTTGTCCGTTGTAACAGTTCTTCGGATGTGAATATATTTACGAAGACTAAGTCATCACCGAAACCAAAAATGAAGAAATACAATTGCTATTCTCTATCAGTAGCCTATGATAAACATAATCTGTCGAAAAATATCAAAAATTGATGGTTGAAAAGGTGCATAAACCCTCTGTTGAATTGTTTGTGACCTTGATTTTGTGGGGATATGCTTTTATCAGAGGCTCTGAGATTTTTTAAAATCGCATCAAAAATGGTAAATTCTCATCGCCGAAAAAGAAATGGGTTTCATTAGAGCATGGGGCTCTATTAGAATTTTTACGGTATGTATCTATTTCACGTATGGCCCCTATTCGCTCTTAGTGTCACGTTTGAATTTCTAGGACAAACGGCGAAATGTGAAATTTTGCTAAATATTACAAAACTTACTAGCAAAGATGTAGAAATTAAACATCGGCCTGTATATCTCATCTGGTAGTTCAAACGATCGCCCGCAGATACTGACGGTTACAATCCCCAGATCGGTCGGCAGGTTGTACGTCATCTTACCCCACCCAAATAACACAGGTATACATATAACCACAGAGAAGAGTGTCGTACCAATGCACAGCTTCAGGGCGAGTTTCGGTCGGATCTGGGGTTTCAATGGGAGACAAATCTTTCGACAACGATCAAAGGAGAAGAGAATCAACAGAACGGCTGAGTTCCAGGAAGTCGTGACGTTGAAAAATCCCTTAGCTTTACAGAGCCAGACGTGCTCTAGTCGGTACCAGTTCATCTGAAAGAATACCTCTATGGGGATACAGGTAGAACAGCTGGTCAGATCGGTAACGGCAATGAAGATGACAAAGTAACGGAAGTTACTGTTGTTATATTGACGAGAATAGATGATCAGTATCAGGATATTGCCGATAATACCGATCACACTCTCCACACCGTTTAGAATGGTTATTGGTAGAATGGCCTGGGCCATCTGCCAGTTGATTTGTTCTAGTAGAGTAGATTGGTCCGGGGTAACAGATTGGTTATAGTGTTCTGCATCGCCAGTGATGTTTAAAACATCCGTTACGTTTGAAGTTGGGCTTTCCATGATCCTGAAACGGTACATAAACAATTTGCACTTCCTTCGTTGATTCAAGATGCCAGATTAGGTTTTTTTTCATAAAAATTTAATACAAGTATTCGTATTTTTCAGTCCATAAACTAGATCACAATTATTTTGTAAACTTTTCGTTTACAAATGATAATTTATAACTTTTCATTGCAATACATTCTTTCTAAATCTATTTGCTTTAAATTCTTTAGATGATAATGTTTTAGGATTGAATAGGCAAGATTTAGCAGTTAGATGTCCACTCCATGTCACTTAATTTATTTCGCCCCTATTAATGAATGAAAAAGTGGAGAAGCAAAGTTTTTTTTGTCAAATTTTATAAGTCTCCATAAATAACCGAGTTTTACGCGGAAGATTCACCACGAAGTAATGCCTTGAATGTGAATGAACAAATTGACAACAAAACACAAACAAAAAACATTAAAAAGGCAACAAAACCATGAACAAAGTCAACAAATGTTCACTGATAATAGTAAATGTCTAAAGTACATTTACAGCAACGCAAAAAGTTTAAAATCTTTAAGCCGTTTTTTAAGCAATTTTTTTTATAAGTATTTGGATTATTACACTGATTTTTGTTAGGTAGAAAAGATAACAGTCCGTAAATGACATCACGGCGTCAACAACAGATTTTGAAGTGATTTTTCATTATGGTCTTGTTTGCTGACAAATAACCGATAACATCTGAATAAATACTTAAAAATGAAATTTTGAATCTTTAACGCTTGTGATTACAAAGAGAGACTAAGGTTTACAATATTGCATGGGCCCTATAATTTATGCAAATCTTACACATCATATATCATATGTTTGACAACATTTTGATAAAAAAAAAAAAAAAAAAAAAAAAAAAAAAAAAAAAAAAAAAAAAAAACGGATAAAAAACATTAAATGGAAAAAATGTAAAATGCCTTTTAATTGTGGTGAACATTTCATTATCTTCTTGATAGATTTAAAATCATAGAAAAAATTGTGTAATATTGAATGAATTGTTTCATATTAAGAATTGTTTGGAAATATTAAGAACAATATGATGAAAAAACGACATGTGTGGATCTGTTGGATTAAATAGAAAACTCAACTTACAGCTGCTCAATATTTGATCCTGGAGTCAAAGATACTCAACACGCGCAATCTAAAAATATAAAGCTTGTTAGCGTGGTGCTGTATTAAAGCTGTGGAAATACATTTACAGATATAGAAATTATTGGCTTACAGAAGAGGATCCTGCTAAGTCAGCTACAGGGATTTTTCTTAACACTTTCCAACACAAATATACTTTTTACTCAAACAAATTTAAACGTATGGTAAAATGAAAATGACGTTTCTGAAAGTCAATCGATTTTCTACCAACTGTTGTAGTGTTTTCCTATTGAACCACCAATACAGAAAGCTTCTGATGCAAAACTTTACTATTCTTTGGCGTGTTCAGCGTGAAAAAATCAAAACGTCACTAATTTCGTAAGGACTAGATAGACGTCATTTGCGATCACATGCCTGTGAGAACAGTCCAAATGTTTTGAAGATAAGACCGATATTGCTAAGCAATTTACTCTAGGTTACACTCGTTTTTTTTTTTTTTTTTTTTTTTTTGCTTTTTACTTAAAAGACCACACTTGACCAAATGTCGAACTCAACCGAGATTTTATAAGTACATACTTTCTGACTAAGACATTTGTGCTACAAGTGAGGCTCCTTGAGTGCACGCAATGTCTTTAACCGAGAATTGACCGCTTGACATCGTTTTAGACCCCACTCGACCAACTTTTGAACTCGTCCAAAATTTCACGTATACAAACGTTGTCGCCAAGTTTCAAGTCATTTGAGCAAAAAACAGATCTGGTTTCTTGAGAACACACAAGGTAAAGGTTGGCGACGGACGATGGGCGATAAATATAAGGGCTATCACCATGACTATCATTCCTTGCTTAGGTTAGCAAAAAAAAAAAAAAAAAAAAAAAAAGATCGCAAGTTAAAACCACGATTGATTCTTTATTTCTGATAATACGTTCTAAGAAAACTTATTTGTGTTTGATTTAAAGGAATTGTTTTCAAATTCTATCAATTTGTTAAAAAGGTACAAAAAGTCGAGTCGAATTCGTAAAGGTATCATCTGAACGCTATTAGAATGTTTAATGGCATCATCGCCTTCGTTGATATCGTTGTGGTTAACTTTAAAATTTGCCATATCACTTTTTTTTTATTAATTTATCTTTTTGTCACATATGCGTTTATCGACAGAAGGACTTTTCAGACTGTCAAGGGAGACAATCCTTCAGGTATTTCGTAAGAATAAGGTCCCCTTTTACTTAGTTTTTTTTTCGTTAAGCCGCTCCTACAAGTGACTTATGGCATGCGTTTGGTGATTTCAATGAAATAATGCATCTTTTCTGTACATGAGAAAGAATATATTAACTTGTGCAATAAGGATTGATTACTAATAAAAAATATGGCCTTTCTCTTTTATCCCTAGTAAAAGCTGAGTTGTAAAGTTATGCTCAGCCTATGAGTACTATCACTTGTTATTTTCTTTGTATACTGAATACCTTTGAAAACGAGGCATACATAATTTGCGAGCAATTAAGATATGACATAGTTGCTTTCCTGCGTTTTCCTTTGTTGTTGATGTTTTTGTATTCTTAACGGTATAAAACAATTGACGTTTCAGATATGAAATTTGAATTAGAAGTGGACAATGGGTAACATTCAAGATACATTTTATACATCAGATTTTCGCGCAAGAGCAAAAAAGTCAAGAGCATGTGAAGGTCGCGCAGGCAGTCTAGAACACTCTTAATAGATGATCCTTTTATCGCCTTGTGAATCACATGGATTTTTGGCATTTTTTTCGCGTCCAAAATTTTCAAGACTGAGACCCAGCTGTGCGAAATGATTGTATACCTATATGTGCCGACTACATGGAGTTTCTTGTTTCTAAGGATAGTTGATGTAGAAAACTAGCTAGGTAGAAAACATAGTGGATTATGAAGAAATTGCTTGTTATAAAGTAATTTCTTCATTTTCCACTAACTTTTTACATAAAAATGTGCTTGCAATATAGGTGTGTTGGAATGGGTAAAGTTTTAACATTTTCTAAAATTAAAAGTTCTACTTAATACCCGACAGTGTTGTTGTCATTGATATTCAATTTTATAGGTCACCAATGTTTGTATAAAAATTGGTATCTTCTGCGACGGCCTGACCGTACGTCAACATCTTTTGAACAAAACTCTTTCTACATCAATACTCTCGTCTCGGTGAAATGTAGACCTACATATTTTTCGAAAAGTAAGTACAGCGCGTACTTGAAGAATCCCTATTTTAAGTAATAACAGTGTATTCAAAGAATGTTATTTCAAAATATGTTCGCAAACATTAATATATGCACACAGATATAAAACATGTACTCTGTAGAAAATAATCGTTTTCTAAGAAATAAATTCAGAAAGTCACCAATTAATTTTTGCTGTTTTGTTTGGTTAATAAATTTTGTTTCGTAAAAAAAGTAATTTTCTTTTGAAAATAATCGTATATGTATATTCAAATTAGCAAGTTACATAAAGCATTGTGATTCGTTATTTTTTTTTAAGAAATCTAGTATAGATTTACCCAAGGATCGTATCCGTGAAACTAGAATGGTTTTAATCCAGTATTTTTTGAAGAGAAAGAAGATTTCTAAGTTAAACGTTTTCGTACGCACGCACGGACCGACGTATGAACAATGGAAAAACGCTTGCGGCTAGTGGAGCTAATTACAGAAGAAGTTATATTGGGAGGTGCGTTCATGAAACAGGAATTGAAATCACCAAATAGATGTTCTGCTACAGGCGTGCAACCTTCTCAAACATTCCATGAAAGCAAAGCCTGTCGCGTTTCCGTTCTTCATTTTGTTATTTGCTGTGAAAGCTTCAGGTAAACTAAATATAGATATAAAGCACATTGTTCTTTCTTAAATGTCAGACACATTTCATGTTAACATTACGTTAGCAGTACAATAACCAGCTCATTAGGCTGCAAAACGAAATCTATTGAAACTTGATCTGTTGGAAAGCGGACTAATACCAGTACCACTACCGGTACTTTGTTCAAGGGTGATCGTATGATAAAATCACAAATCGTTCCTGGTGATTTCATTCATTGTTAGATTCAGCAATACAATATATCATTGGAATCGTCTTTAGAAGACGATTCTAATGATATATTGCAATGCAGAATTCCATATTTAGTTACTGCTGTAGAAGAAACTTTTATTTTTGACTTACGCAAAAAATGGTCGTAAGATGTTTAATAAAACGGGCCCCTGCAGTAGTATAAATGGTGTTTAGACAAAGTTTAATTGTGACCGTGCCCTTTGACCTTCGTGACCCAAAAACAAATGGGCACCCCCTTGGGTCATTGGCAACAACTTTACAAAGTTTTCGTGTTTCCAGTTCACTTCGTGCTTTAGTTTGAGTACGGAAATAAGGGCGGACGGACGGGCAGACGAACGAACGGACGACCGGAGAGACAGACAGACGGGTTGAAACCAAATTACCCCCTCTACCTAGTTGTTTTGAGTTCGGAGCGGGTATAATGAAACGACTAAAGTTGCTTGAGTACAGGCTTGAATCTACAATGGGTTTTCTTTTGTTTAAAAAAAAGAAAAAAGGCAATTTAAGACAATTTAACATTATTTGAAATACAAATACAAACACGAGGACTATGAAGGTTCTAAATCGCACACTGAGTTAAGTCAACTCATAACTTTTCACCCATGGTATGAATACCAGAGATTGTTTGATGTACATTTATGGTTGTTTTGGAGGAAACGGACTTTACTTTTTCCTACTGAATATTACTTTTTTCAATTTTCGTGAATTTTCAAAAACTGTCTGTAACCATGATAACCAAAGTTATTATAGGAATTGAATTCTGTTAACTGATTGGCCAAATGTGTAGGAGGAGTCGATTTTTTCTAAGATTTTCAGCCTTTCTGTTACCATGGAAAGAAAAGGTTTTTTTTGATGGATTTAATTTCTTTTAACAAGTTTGGTAGAGCTTTACCCAAGATACGTCCCTACCAAGCTTTAGCTTGATTGGCCCGATGGTTAAGGAGAAAATGATTTTTTTCTAAGATTTCTTTAATTTCTTCAGTCAATTAAAATTCTTTGAATTCTCAGATAAATGGTGGACCAAGGACCACCCTTGTGAAATCCACCTAGATTTTCTCAAGAAAAGATCTATAAAGAATGAGTTGGACGGATGCAAGGCAAGACAGACACAAATTTAAATAATGACCATAGTCTGCTCTTGCCTTTTATGCTTTGATTTGATGCTGGGTGCTGAAATTTTCATTGGGGTACATGTAAGAAGTTACAGCCATCTTTTTACATATAGTCCTGTCAAAATAGCGAAATATTGCCTCAACCCAAAACAAATTGCAACAAAAACGTTCTTGGCTTTTTTGAGTAGCTTGACCCTCCCTTGATGACATACTTAAAGTAGGCCAAAATCGGAAGATACGTATTTTGATTTTTCAATACATTTTGATACCCACTAGTAATGCCTGTAGTACAACCAATTTAATGAGAATATTGTGTGATATACATGAAATAAAAACTGATTTGTGCAAGCAAAACTTATCAAATATCCTTTGAATTACCCCTAGAAATTTAACCACAACTTTTATTAATGGTTTGAGTAAAAGGTATGGCATTTTAAACATGAAAAGACAAATTACAATTAATCTTACCCCACCCACTTGATTTAACATTAGAATGGATAGGAAAATAGCTGCTGGTCTTGAAAAAATTTAATATAAACCCTTATCAACGAGTTCCAAACTATATAATTTTATTGGGTTAATCTTTTTGTATGTCTGCCTATCACACAGGCAATTATTTCATGACAAAGGACAATGTATCAAACATCTGCTCATGTAAACTCTTCGAGTAGTCACTGAATCTAAATTTTAATGATTCCTTAGTCTTAAAATTATTATGACAACATTGTCATCAGCTTATTTTACTTGATAATTTTCCTTTTCATTTTTACCAGCCAAAATGTTTGTGTCAACAAGAGGGCCATAGTGGCCCTTAATCGCTCACCTGAATGAACTGTCTAATTTTTTTCAATATTCTTCTGCCTCTATACAACTTGATAATACCTTTTTTACAATGTTCAGGTTGACGTACAATTAACTTACAAAGATTTTCCATTATTTGACTCCGTGACCTAGTTTTTGACCCAAGTTGACCCAATCTCATACTCATCAAAAATTGCATCAATTCAATCATTCTGATCAAATTTCAGGTTGATCCAGCAAAAAAGGTGGCCTCTAGAGTGCATACAAGGTTTTTCTAAGATTTGACCATGTGACCTAGTTTTTGACCCCAGGTGACCCAATTTCGAAATCGTCCGAGATTTCATCAAGACAATCATTCCCAGCAAAATTTAGGTTTATTGGGCAAAATATGTGGCCTCTAGAGTGCATACAAGGTTTTTCCATTATTTGACCCTGTGACCTAGTTTTTGCCCCCAGTTGACCCAATTTTGAACTCGTCCGAGATTTCATCAAGACATTCATTCTGACGTAATTTCAGATTGATTGGGCAAAAAATGTGGCCTCTAGAGTGCATACAAGGTTTTTCTAAGATTTGACCCTGTGACCTAGTTTTTGACCCCAGTTGTCCAATTTCAAACTCATTCATGATTTTACCAAGACCATCATTCTGACCAAAATTCAGGTTGATTGGACAAAAAATGTGGCCTCTAGAGTGCATACAAGATTTTTCTATTATTTGACCCTGTGACCTGTTTCATCAAGACAATCATTCTGACCAAAATTTAGCTTTATTGGGCAAAAAATGTGACCTCTAGAGTGCATACAAGGTTTTTCTAAGATTTGACCCTGTGACCTAGTTTTTGACCCCAGTTGACCCAATTTCAAACTCATTCATGATTTTACCAAGACCATCATTCTGACCAAAATTCAGGTTGATTGGGCAAAAAATGTGGCCTCTAGAGTGCATACAAGGTTTTTCTATTATTTGACCCTGTGACCTAGTTTTTGCCCCCAGTTGACCCAATTTTGAACTCGTCCGAGATTTCATCAAGACATTCATTCTGTCGTAATTTCAGATTGATAGGGCAAAAAATGTGGCCTCTAAGGTGCATACATGGTTTTTCTAAGATTTGACCCTGTTACCTAATTTTTGACCCCAGTTGACCCAATTTCGAACTTGTCTGAGATTTTATCAAGACCATCATTCTGACCAAAATTCTGGTTTATTGGGCACAAAATGTGGCCTCTAGAGTGCATACAAGGTTTTTCTATGATTTGACCATGTAACCTAGTTTTTGACCCTAGTTGACCCAATTTCGATTTCGTCGGAGATTTCATCAAGACATTCATTCTGACCAAATATCAGGTTGATCCAGCAAAAAATGTGGCCTCTAGAGTGCATACATGGTTTTTCTAAGATTTAACCCTGTGACCTAGTTTTTGACCCCAGTTGACCCAATTTCAAACTCATTCATGATTTTACCAAGACCATCATTCTGACCAAAATTCAGGTTGATTGGGCAAAAAATGTGGCCTCTAGAGTGCATACAAGGTTTTTCTTTTATTTGACCCTGTGACCTAGTTTTTGCCCCCAGTTGACCCAATTTCAAATTCGTCGGAGATTTCATCAAGACATTCATTCTGACCAAATATCAGGTTGATCCAGCAAAAAATGTGGCATCTAGAGTGCATACATGGTTTTTCTAAGATTTGACCCTGTGACCTAGTTTTTGACCCTAGGTGACCCAATTTTGAACTCGTCTGAGGTTTCATCAAGATAATCATTCTGACCAAAATTCAGGTTGATAGAGCAAAAAATGTGGCTTCTAGAGTGCATACAAGGTTTTTCTATGATTTGACCCTGTGACCTAGTTTTTGACCCCAGTTGACCCAATTTTGAACTCGTCCGAGATTTTATCAAGACCATCATTCTGACCAAAATTTGGGTTGATTGGGTAAAAATTGATGCCTCTATAGAGTGCATACAAGGTTTTCCTAAGATTTGACCCGGTGACCTAGTTTTGACCCCAGTTGACCAAATTTCAAACTCGTCCGAGATTTGATCAAGACAATCATTCTGACCAAAATTCAGGTTGATTGGGCAAAAAACATGGCCTCTAGAGTGCATACAAGGTTTTTCTATGATTTGACCCTGTGACCTAGTATTTGACCCCAGTTGACCCAATTTCGAACTCGTCCGAGATTTGATCAAGACAATCATTCTGACCAAATTTAAGTTGATCGAGCAAAAAATGTGGCCTCTAGAGTGCATACAAGGCAAATGTTGACGACGGACGATGCACGACTGACGACGGACATCCACCTAACCACAATAGCTCACCTTGAGCACTTCGTGCTCAGGTGAGCTAAAAATGGCGGAAATGCATGGTGAGAGTTGATGAGGTATAGGACTAGCTTGACACCTTGTCCTATATAATAACCCACATTTGTGTATTTGACGAAAATTGGATAATGAAATTGCCTGTGATCCGTCTGTCTAAGACTAATTTTCTGAAAGTTCAATTCCAAACAACTCGAAATGAAGATATATATGTCATCAATCTAGTGCTACATTTCTTTTTTAATTCAGTAAAATAATGACACATAGAAACTTTTAAAATTCTGAAATTACCTTACCTAAAACTTTAAAAGACGCTTTACAAAAGTAAGATACGACACTGAAACCCTGGTCATTTGATAACCTAAAGGGGCTACCAAGGCTGCATTACGATCAAATTTTATAGGAAATTTTGTTGTAATTTCGGATACATTAAAAATTAAAAGTTTTCTGTTGTACAAACTTGTCTTATCTTCCTAATAACATGTCTTAATCTTTAACCCATTGAAGCTTAAAAAAGATTTTTAATAATGTGTCTTGGATGGCATTTTAATAACGTTTTATCCAAATTGTTCTCCTTGTTCTCTAAGTAAATGATTTATGGTTAAAATTTAAAACAAGAGGGCCATAGTGGCCCTTAATCGCTCGCCTGAATTAACAATCTGAAAATGTTTTTCTAAGATTTGACCCCGTGACCTAGTTTTTGACCCCACTTGACCCAATTTCAAACTTGTCGAAGATTTCATCAAGATAATCATTCTGACCAATTTTCATGTTGATTGGGCTAAAAATATGGCCTCTAGAGTGTCCATTAGGTTTTTCTAAGATTTGACCCCGTGACCTAGTTTTTGACCCCACTTGACCCAATTTCGAACTTGACCGAGATTCCATCAAGATAATCATTCTGACCAATTTTCATGTTGATTGGGCTAAAAATATGGCCTCTAAAGTGTCCACAAGTTTTTCTAAGATTTGACCCCGTGGCCTAGTTTTTGCACCACTTGACCCAATTTCGAACTTGTCTGAGATTTCATCAAGATAATCATTCTGACCAATTTTCAGGTTGATTGGGCTAAAAATATGGCCTCTAGAGTGTTCACAAGGTTTTTTCAAGATTTGATTCTGTGACCAAGTTTTTGACCGCACTTGACCCAATTTCGAACTTGTCTGAGATTTCATCAAGATAATCATTCTGACCAATTTTCAGGTTGATTGGGCTAAAAATATGGCCTCTAGAGTGTCCACAAGGTTTATCTAAGATTTGACCCTGTGACCTAGTTTTTCACCCCAAATGACCCAATTTCAAAGTTGTCCGAGATTTCATCAAGATAATTATTCTGACCAATTTTCAAGTTGATTGGGCTAAAAATATGGCCTCTAGAATGTTCACAAGGTTTTTCTAAGATTTGACCCTGTGACCTAGTTTTTGATCCTACTTGACCTTATTTCAAACTTGTCCGAGATTTCATCAAGACATTCATTCTGTCGTAATTTCAGATTGATAGGGCAAAAAATGTGGCCTCTAAGGTGCATACATGGTTTTTCTAAGATTTGACCCTGTTACCTAATTTTTGACCCCAGTTGACCCAATTTCGAACTTGTCCGAGATTTTATCAAGACCATCATTCTGACCAAAATTCTGGTTTATTGGGCACAAAATGTGGCCTCTAGAGTGCATACAAGGTTTTTCTATGATTTGACCCTGTAACCTAGTTTTTGACCCTAGTTGACCCAATTTCGATTTCGTCGGAGATTTCATCAAGACATTCATTCTGACCAAATATCAGGTTGATCCAGCAAAAAATGTGGCCTCTAGAGTGCATACATGGTTTTTCTAAGATTTAACCCTGTGACCTAGTTTTTGACCCCAGTTGACCCAATTTCAAACTCATTCATGATTTTACCAAGACCATCATTCTGACCAAAATTCAGGTTGATTGGGCAAAAAAGTGGCCTCTAGAGTGCATACAAGGTTTTTCTATTATTTGACCCTGTGACCTAGTTTTTGCCCCCAGTTGACCCAATTTCAAATTCGTCGTAGATTTCATCAAGACATTTATTCTGACCAAATATCAGGTTGATCCAGCAAAAAATGTGGCATCTAGAGTGCATACATGGTTTTTCTAATATTTGACCCTGTGACCTAGTTTTTGACCCTAGGTGACCCAATTTTGAACTCGTCTGAGGTTTCATCAAGATAATCATTCTGACCAAAATTCAGGTTGATAGAGCAAAAAATGTGGCTTCTAGAGTGCATACAAGGTTTTTCTATGATTTGACCCTGTGACCTAGTTTTTGACCCCAGTTGACCCAATTTTGAACTCGTCCGAGATTTTATCAAGACAATCATTCTGACCAAAATTTGGGTTGATTGGGTAAAAATTGATGCCTCTAGAGTGCATACAAGGTTTTCCTAAGATTTGACCCTGTGACCTAGTTTTGACCCCAGTTGACCAAATTTCAAACTCGTCCGAGATTTGATCAAGACAATCATTCTGACCAAAATTCAGGTTGATTGGGCAAAAAATATGGCCTCTAGAGTGCATACAAGGTTTTTCTATGATTTGACCCTGTGACCTAGTATTTGACCCCAGTTGACCCAATTTCGAACTCGTCTGAGATTTGATCAAGACAATCATTCTGACCAAATTTAAGTTGATCGAGCAAAAAATGTGGCCTCTAGAGTGCATACAAGGCAAATGTTGACGACGGACTATGCACGACTGACGACGGACATCCACCTAACCACAATAGCTCACCTTGAGCACTTCGTGCTCAGGTGAGCTAAAAATGGCGGAAATGCATGGTGAGAGTTGATGAGGTATAGGACTAGCTTGACACCTTGTCCTATATAATAACTCACATTTGTGTATTTGACGAAAATTGGATAATGAAATTGCCTGTGATCCGTCTGTCTAAGACTAATTTTCTGAAAGTTCAATTCCAAACAACTCGAAATGAAGATATATATGTCATCAATCTAGTGCTACATTTCTTTTTTAATTCAGTAAAATAATGACACATAGAAACTTTTAAAATTCTGAAATTACCTTACCTAAAACTTTAAAAGACGCTTTACAAAAGTAAGATACGACACTGAAACCCTGGTCATTTGATAACCTAAAGGGGCTACCAAGGCTGCATTACGATCAAATTTTATAGGAAATTTTGTTGTAATTTCGGATACATTAAAAATTAAAAGTTTTCTGTTGTACAAACTTGTCTTATCTTCCTTATAACATGTCTTAATCTTTAACCCATTGAAGCTTAAAAAAGATATTTAATAATGTGTCTTGGATGGCATTATAATAACGTTTTATCCAAATTGTTCTCCTTGTTCTCTAAGTAAATGATTTATGGTTAAAATTTAAAACAAGAGGGCCATAGTGGCCCTTAATCGCTTACCTGAATTAACAATCTGAAAATGTTTTTCTAAGATTTGACCCCGTGACCTAGTTTTTGACCCCACTTGACCCAATTTCAAACTTGTCGAAGATTTCATCAAGATAATCATTCTGACCAATTTTCATGTTGATTGGGCTAAAAATATGGCCTCTAGAGTGTCCATTAGGTTTTTCTAAGATTTGACCCCGTGACCTAGTTTTTGACCCCACTTGACCCAATTTCGAACTTGACCGAGATTCCATCAAGATAATCATTCTGACCAATTTTCATGTTGATTGGGCTAAAAATATGGCCTCTAGAGTGTCCACAAGTTTTTCTAAGATTTGACCCCATGACCTAGTTTTTGCACCACTTGACCCAATTTCGAACTTGTCTGAGATTTCATCAAGATAATCATTCTGACCAATTTTCAGGTTGATTGGGCTAAAAATATGGCCTCTAGAGTGTTCACAAGGTTTTTTCAAGATTTGATTCTGTGACCAAGTTTTTGACCGCACTTGACCCAATTTCGAACTTGTCTGAGATTTCATCAAGATAATCATTCTGACCAATTTTCAGGTTGATTGGGCTAAAAATATGGCCTCTAGAGTGTCCACAAGGTTTATCTAAGATTTGACCCACATGACCTAGTTTTTGACCCCAAATGACCCAATTTCAAAGTTGTCCGAGATTTCATCAAGATAATTATTCTGACAAATTTTCAAGTTGATTGGGCTAAAAATATGGCCTCTAGAATGTTCACAAGGTTTTTCTAAGATTTGACCCTGTGACCTAGTTTTTGATCCTACTTGACCTTATTTCAAACTTGTCCGAGATTTCATCAAGATAATTATTCTGACCAATTTTCAGGTTGATTGGGCTAAAAATATGGCCTCTAGAGTGTCAACAAGGTTTATCTAAGATTTGACCCTGTGACCTAGTTTTTGACCCCACTTGACCCAATTTCAAACTTGTCCAAGATTTCATCAAGATAATCATTCTGACCAATTTTCACGTTGATTAGGCTAAAAATATGGCCTCTAGAGTGTCCACAAGGTTTTTCTAAGATTTGACCCTGTGACCTAGTTTTTGACCCTACTTGACCCAATTCCAAACTTGTCCGAGATTTCATCAAGATAATCTTTCTGACCAATTTTCAGGTTGATTGGGCTAAAAATATGGCCTCTAGAGTGTCCACAAGGTTTTTCTAAGATTTGACCCTGTGACCTAGTTTTTGACCCCACTTGACCCAATTTTTAAGTTGTCCAAGATTTCATCAAGATAATCTTTCTGACGAATTTTCAGGTTGATTGGGCTTAAAATATGGCCTCTAGAGTATCCACAAGGTTTTTCTAATTTTGACCCTGTGACCTAGTTTTTCACCCCACTTGACCCAATTTCGAACTTGTCTGAGATTTCATCAAGTTAATCATTCTGACCAATTTTCAGGTTGATTGGGATAAAAATATGGCCTCTAGAGTGTCCACAAGGTTTTTCTAAGATTTGACCCCGTGACCTAGTTTTTGACCCTACTTGACCAAATTTCGAACTTGTCCAAGATTTCATCAAGATAATTATTCTGACCAATTTTCAGGTTGATTGGGCTAAAAATATGGCCTCTAGAGTGTCCACAAGGTTTTTCTAAGATTTGACCACATGACCTAGTTTTTGACCCCACTTGACCCAATTTCGAACTTGTCCAAGATTTCATCAAGATAATCATTCTGACCAATTTTCACGTTGATTAGGCTAAAAATATGACCTCTAGAGTGTCCACAAGGTAAATGTTGATGACGGACGACGGACATCAAGTAACCCCAAAAGCTCACCTAGAGCACTTCAAAGAATAACATGGTATAAATTGGAAATGGTTTCTTACAACACCTTATTAACATTATTTCCTTCATATCAAGGCAAGTTATTTCAAGTTTTGTTAATTTGAATGGGGGTTTAACTGTTTTCAACAATCTTTCATTTATATCGCGACGGCAACAGCACTTTACTATGGATTCCTGGTATTCTCACACCAGTTCCACCATTAATACATCCTTTCCTTGCCTAGAACTGCTATTTCACAAAGGTTTACGATTATCAACCCATTAGTTATTTCAAGACATAATATGAAATTAATTTTGCTGGGGGGGGGGGGGGGGCAAATTCTCAAACCTGTTCAATTATTTCTTGATTCTTGTTTAATTTATTAGCCCATGATCAAGTCAAATAATTGAAAACTAAGATTGTGGTTTCCTGACTTTTTTTTAAATAAAAGCATTTTTCACCCATTTCAAATCTTATGCCTCGTGATATAGGGGCCGGGTTTGTAATCTATCTGCATGGAGTACTAGGAGAGATTCGTTAGACAAGTTCATTTCAAAGTAATATTTATGCCTCACATAGTCTGTCATTTTCAGTATTTTGATTTAAATCGTTTGTGAACATTCACTCGGTGAAAAATTTTGAAGCATAAGCCTTTTTTATTGATGGCGAATACCTATCCACATCAAAGTTAGTTTTGTTCGAGTCTTGTTTTAAATAAAAATCAAAACTTCCGATGAATTTGCAATCAGAGCATTTGATATGATGCACCTCTTTAAAAATTTTCAATTTAAACTTTCTTAACGCCTTATATGAAAATCTGGAAATCTAAAACGCAAACTTTTGACATTCACAGTTTACCTAAGTTTGTCAATTAACTTTGAAAATAAGCATTGAATGGGGCCAACATCACATTGCATTCGAAAAAAAAACCAGTACCAGACAATTCAATCTTCATCACAGCCCAGATGATTGTGCGCTGGTTTTCCAAATATGAGTTTCAAGGTTCGATACCTGACAGCAGCACACCCTGTCTGACTCTTGTCTTCAACAGGTAGATACTCGTAAAAAATATCTGGGATTAGCAAGATGTAGCCCAGAAAGGAATTTCCTGCTAAAAGCGAAAAGAAAAATATCCGGAACCATGGTTAGATGCTCTGTTTGCAGTGTGATGAAATTGTTAATACAGATGTTAAATCCTTTCCAAAAATCCTTTCCAAACAGAACAGGTGATTTTTTGTTATCGGCTTTGAATTTAAAAATGTATATGTATCAAATTTTTCTGAATATTATGCTTTTGAAAATATAAAACAGCTACAGGGTTAACATTTGTGAAAAGAACTAAGATTATTTTATAATATATATATCTCATCCAACACATTCAGACCTAAAGTTTCTGCATATCAAATCCACCAATTGTTTACATACGTAAGGTCAAACTAGTGTTCTTGCAACATGTTTTCATTAACATACCAGGCTCTTTTTGTATACCGGTAGTACTAGGTGTAGCTCCAATTCCATAATAGGATGAGGCAATAAGACAAATCCATTGCTCTTGATAAGAAACAACTAAGCCAATGGGCTATGTAAAATTTTTTCTCAGAGAGAATTGATTTATTTTAACAAGAGGACCAAGATGGTCCTAGATCGCTCACCTGAGTCTCTATGACCCCTGGGACATCACATTAATTAGATAGGCAGATGTCAAAAAGAAGATAATTGCCTAAGATCAATACCATGGAACATTTTCCCATTTTCACCCATCGTGCTCAGATGAGATAAAAGGGATGCGCCCGGGTGGAGCCCAAATATGACCCAAGGGTCTTGATATGAACAAACTTGGTAGGGGCCCACAAGATGATGCTACATACCAAAAATGAAAGCAGTGCTCCCTCTGGTTTCGATTAAAGAAGATTTTAAAAGATTTTCACTCTTTGATTCTATGTAAAAAGGGTTGCGCCCAGGTGGAGCTCAAATATGATCCTAGGGTCTTGATATGAACGAACTTGGTAGAGGTCCACAAGATGATGCTACATACCAAATATGAAAGCTGTCTGTCTTCTGGTTTCATAGAAGAAGATTTTTGAAGATTTTCATTTTTTTACCCTTTGTGCTCATAAGAGATAATGGGATGCACCCGTGCAATGCCCAAATTTGACCCAAGGGTCTTGATATGAACAAACTTGGTAGAGGCCCACTAGGTGATGCTACACACCAAATATTTAAGCTGTCTGCTATCTGGTTACAGAGAAGAAGATTTTTAAAGATTTTCGCTCTTTGATTCTATGTAAAAAGGGTTGGGCCAGGCAAAGCCCAAATATGACCCCAGGGTCTTGATATGAAGAAACTTGGTAGAGGTCCACTAGATGTTGCTACATACTAAATATGAAAGCTGTCTGCCTTCTGGTTTCAGAGAAGAAGATTTTTAAAGATTTTCATATTTTCACCCTTTTTGTTAAGGGTAAAGGGAAAGTTAAGGGTGGATTTCATTAATTTGAACAAATTTGGTAGAGCTTGACCCAAGGAACATCCCTGCCAAGTTTCATCAAGATTGGCCCACTGGTTTAGGAGGAGAAGATGTTTAAAGAAATTGTGGACGACGGACATTCTACGATCCCATAGCTCACCTTGAGCACTTCGTGCTCAGGTGAGCTAAAAATGCAACTCTAATGTACAACAGATGGATAACCCATGAAATACACAAATACACCATTTTTATCATTTCTTTATACATTCTAAAGAACATGTCAACCCAAGACCATATTCAAAGGTTTAGATAAAATTAAATCTAAATTTTGGAAAGATTTTTAAATGTGCTAAATAAAACTGGTGAATATAATACTACAACTATTCTTAGTTACACTTGCTTACCTAAAATTTTGTACATGGGGTATGGTGGGGGGGGGGGAGAAGAGGGGGGCTAAAAAAGGTTCAAATCTACTTTGACTTAGACATTGAAAAACAATTTGACAGTTAAAAATGTTTCAGACATATTTCTTGAAGCTAGTGCCCCTTTTTTGTCAAAGCGACCATTTTCTACTACTTTGCAATGTTAAAGTGAGTGGGTGCCGGTGGGGTAAGATGTTTTACAAATTATCTCTAAAACTGACCAAATAACAAAGAATATCATTTTATCAATTAGCGAATAACTTATTACAATCCCCTACATGGCTTTTGATATATCAACACCTTCTACTTAAGTTTTAAACATGTTTTCGGTCAAAAAGTCTTTACAGGTTTAGTTGGGAAAAGTCTGTGATAAAAAACGCGAAAAAAATCAAAATACGTATTTTCCGATTTTATCCTACTTTATATATGTAAGATGGGTATGTCTATAGATGTCAAAAAACACAACATTGTTTTTGTTGCAATTTGTTTTGGGTCCTACCATAATTTGACTGGACTAATACTCTGATTCTTTCTACTCAGTTGGTAGGTTTTAACTATCACTAATTTTGACAGGTAATACCATTTGCGCCTGTGCGCGACAATTCCGTCATTTTGACATGTGTGTGAAGGGCCAACATTTACCAACTTTGAATGCAAGATACTATAATTAGAATTTTGTTTGACTTTCTAAAGACACTTTTGGTCCTTCTAGTTCTATAAAGCATAAAAGTGAAGACCCCGGTCAGATTGTGCAGAAACACAGGCTGGCCAGAGTCTTTGCCTCAAACATTTGAAATTGCTGGAAATGTCACACACAGGCTCATTTTTGTTACATCATTTTGAAGTCCTATGGTTTCTAAATCCATTTTCCTATTGTTTTCAAATCTGAAAAGTCCTCAGTGGATAACAGTCAAATGATTTTTTGAGAAAGGGTGAAAAATCTTGACAAGTAACTTTTCCAAGCTAAAAACAATGTTCAATATTTTGAGTGAAAAGGTATTTATTATATTGTTTATTCTTTTCTTTTTCCTTCAGGTTGCAGTATATAAATGATAACAAGAGGATCATGATGGTCATATACCTCTCACCTGAGTATTCAACAAATATATAGCTGCTTGTCATTTATTTAACAGCACTTTGACTTTCATAAGTTTCCCATGGCTTTTATTCAGCAATACAATGGTAAATTTTAAAAGATTATTGTTTACATACATAATTTGTGCTATGATAACTTTCCCTACAAAGTTTTATCTACGTAACATAACAAGGGAAGTAAGCATGAAATTATTGAATTATTCAGTTTGCATTAATTCCCTTTGACCATAAAATAAAGGAAAAGTCATAAACCAGGACACATCCTAGACTACTATAATTATGACAACAAAACTAGAAGGCAAGAATCCCACAACATAGGGCTAACATTCAATGTAAGGCAATAATTTGAAGTATTTTGGTACCCAAGTATTGGGTGAGGCTACATGATAAATATAAAAGCTCTAAATCTTAAAATTTTGGAGGAGAAGATTATTCAAGCTTTTATGCTCCATTGCCATGGTAACTACAGTTCTACATGGATTCTTTTTCTGTGAAGTTTTTTGTAAGCACATGACATAAGGACAATTCCTGTGAAGTTTGGCTGAAATCTAATGTATAGTTTGGCAGGAGAAGGTTGTTTTTTTTTCTAAATTCTGAACTGACAGATGGAAGGACAGACTGGCAGATTAATTTGTAGACACTGGACATTGACCCATCACAATGGCTCATCTTGGCTCATCTGGCGAGTTAAAAATTAGAAACAACTACAAATGTTTTTGAAAAATATATTAATTCTATTTGAGCATTGTGAAACATAAATACTTTTCTTACTATGGTTTTAAACAATATAATATATAGACTATATATAGACTTATATAACTAGATCCCTTCCTGGCCTGTGTACAGGATGCCAAAACAGAGCAAACTGTTTGCCAATTATACCCCGCTTTGCATGTAAATGCACATGCAAAGCGGGGTATAAATGGCAAACTGTTTGCCTTGTTTTGGCATCCTGAATGCAGGGCTGTGTGTCAAAAACTTAGACAGGTCCAAAATGGTCCATAAATAGTTTTCATACAACTGTTAAAAGTCATGCAATTTGAAGAAAACCAATTCCATGTGGAAAAGGAAGAAATTGTTTGTTTTAAGCAAATTCTTCTTTTTCCAGGATATTTTTCTCAAAATATAGAAAATATATCTAAAAGACTTAATTTTCGAGAGAAATATTGGCATAAAGTTTCTTCTTTTAGAGCCTAATGAAACACTTTGACCTGGAGGTCTGTGGTTCGAGCCCCACTGTCGCCTGGGTATGTTTATGGGCAAAACACTTAATAGCCAGCCCCAGTTCACCAAGATGTAAAAATGGGTAGCAGTGGGTTTAAACCACTGCCTCTCTCTCAGGGACGTGAGAACATCAGAATTGAGTGTTCGAGAGCGATTCTATAAGCTTAAGCTTTCATCGCAATCGAACTAAAATAAATTAGTATAAACTAAACACTTTGATTTGAGTAAAATTTTGCGAAGAATATTATTCAGCATAAGAAGAGTTAAGTTATAATGTCTGTCTAAAAGAAATGATCTGCTCCTATTACACTAGTTTGTAACAATATCAACACAACAAATAAACACAGCATAA
Source organism: Fragum whitleyi (assembly GCA_948146395.1). NCBI lineage: Eukaryota > Metazoa > Mollusca > Bivalvia > Cardiida > Cardiidae > Fragum > Fragum whitleyi. The sequence goes on from OX411557.1 coordinate 8,467,784, forward strand.
CAAACACTATCAAATATGATGGCAGAATAGGAAGGTGGAATAGCTTGGCCTGAAATAGACAAAGGTAATACCACAAGTTATTATGCTCCCCGAAGGGAGAGCATATAGCCGCCGCTTTGTCTGTCCGTCCGTCCGTAATTCCGTCCGTACGTCCGTAATTCCGTCCTTCCGTCCCCACCTATTTCTCCATAACCCCTGGGCCAAATTAAATGAAACTTACCATGTGAACTCCCTATGTTATCGTGATGATGCATCTGTGACGGTTTTTGGATTTGAGGCCTCATCACGGGAAAAGGGGACTTAGGGTAAAAAACAGTTTTTCCCAAATTTCTCCTAGTCTAACAGTCAGAATTTAGTGAAATTTCATATTTGTGTAGCAAATCAGATGCCCTTTACTATAAACATTTTGAAATTAACGTAAAAAAAAATATATCATGGAACAAGAGTGCCATCGTCACAAAATACGCCGCCAATTTGCTGCTGTTTCACAAAAATAATTGTAGACACTATTTATTTTGACAGAACCAAATTGAAAATGACCAAGTTTCATTTAAATCAAGACAAAAAGTTTAGAGGAGTTGCCTTCACAAGGCTGCAATTTCAATAAGCCCCAGGCACTAAGTTTTAAGGGGGCATAATTCAGGGAAATAAATGAGCCATAAAATCCTTGATCCATGTACATCTACAAATTATGGTGATGACATTGACCAAGTATCATTTAAATAAAGACAAAAAAGTAAGGAGGAGTTGCGTTCAAAAGGCTGCAATTTCAATAAGCCCTAGCTACTAAGTTTTAAGGGAGCATAATTAAGAGTAAAATTAATGAACCATAAAATCCTTACTTTATGCTCATCTACCAATTCCAGTTATAACATCCACCAAGTTTCATTTCGATCCAGCCAGAAACTTAGGAAGAGTTGCATTCACAAGGTTGCAATTTCAATAAGCCCCAGAGACTAAATTTTAAGGGGGCATAACTGAGGCAATAAGCCCCAGAGACTAAGTTATTAAGGGGCATAACTCAGGCAAAAACCAACGAACCATAAAATCCTTCCTTCATGCACATCTACCAATTGAGGTGATAACATTGACCAAGTTTCAAGAAGATCCAGCCAGAAACTTAGGAGGAGTTGCGTTGACAAGAAAATTGGACCCAGAGACTAAGTTATCAAGGGGCATAACTCAGGCAAAAATCAACGAACCATAAAATCCTTCCGTCATGCACATCTACCAATTGAGGTGATTACATTGACCAAGTTTCAAGAAGATCCAGCCAGAAACTTAGGAGGAGTTGCGTTGACAAGAAAATTGGACCCAGAGACTAAGTTATCAAGGGGCATAACTCAGGCAAAAATCAACGAACCATAAAATCCTTCCTTCATGCACATCTACCAATTAAGGTGATAACATTGACCAAGTTTCAAGAAGATCCAGCCAGAAACTTAGGAGGAGTTGTGTTGACAAGAAAATTGGACCCAGAGACTAAGTTATCAAGGGGCATAACTCAGGCAAAAATCAACGAACCGTAAAATCCTTCCTTCATGCACATCTACCAATTGAGGTGATAACATTGACCAAGTTTCAAGAAGATCCAGCCAGAAGTTTAGGAGGAGTTGCGTTGACAAGAAAAGTGGACGGACGTACGGACGGATGGACGGACGGATGGACGGACGGACGGACGGACACACGGAGAAGATGACGCCAATATACGTCCGCCTCCGGCGGCGTATAAAAAGGGGGCTTAATGATTGTTACCTTTACGTAAGCGCGTAAATTACAGTTATTCTTTCATTTCTCCTAGTCTTATGCTCAGAATTTGATGAAATTTCACATTTGAGTAGCAAATCAGGTGCTCTTTAACCTAAACTATTTGAAATTTCTGTCTTAAAATATGTCATGCAAAAAGGGGGTTTAATGTTTGTTACCTTTATGTTAGCTGTATAAGATAACAGCTTATTTGAGTCTTTGAAATCTGACCACAGAGCATATCTCCTAAAGTATAATAGCTATCAACTTGAAACTTTATGGGTGGATAGACCTTATGGAGGAGAAGTGCAGTGCACAAGGACTACAACTCTTGCTTGCATAATTTTGGAGTTATTGCCCTTTGTTATTTTTGATTCTTAGATTATGTCTGGAGCATATCTCCTAAAGTAAAATAGCTATCAACTTGAAACTTTATGGGTGGAAAGATCTTATGGAGGAGAAGTGCTATGCACAAGGACTACAACTCTTGCTTGCTCAATTTTGGAGTTACTGCCCTTTGTTATTTTTGATACTTAGATTATATCTGGAGCATATCTCCTAAAGTATAATAGCTATCAACTTGAACATTTATGGGTGGATAGATCTCATGGAGGAGAAGTGCAGTGCACAAGAACTACAACTCTTACTTGCATAATTTTGTAGTTATTGCCCTTTGTTATTTTTTGATACTTAGATTTTGTCTGGAGCATATCTCCTAAAGTATGATAGCTATCAACTTGTAACTTTATGGGTGGATAGATCTCATGAAGGAGAAGTGCAAAACACCAGAACTATAACTCTTGCTTGCATAATTTTGGAGTTATTGCCCTTTGTTATTTTTAATACATTTAATAGGAGGTAAATCTCTGACAGTACAAAAGAATCTTTAATTTATTAGGCTTCAGTTTACTATCAAGCTTTTGTGGCGGGGGATGTCCATGTCCAACATGGCTCTTGTTTTTGTGACAATGCCTTATTCGGGGAGCATAATCCGTCTCTGACGGCTCTTGTTTGAGTATGTATGTGACATTTCCATCAAATTCAAATGTGCGCAAAGCAAAGACTTTGGCCAGCCTGTGTATCTGCACAGTCTGCCCACAGTCTTCTCTTTGTGCTATGTAGATAGATGAGGGTAAAAGTCTCTTTAGCCTGTCAGGCACTCTTTTTAATTACACCATGTGGTTGTTAGAGGCTGCACAATGTTGGACATTCTCAAGTTGTTGGAAATGTTATGCACAGGCTCATTTAATGTCTAATATAGTTCTATAGTTTGCTAGCCAAATATGAAATGATAGGCTTACAGAAAATTTGTACTAAAATAAAATGTATTCGTAAATACCATAATGCCCTGGAAATGTTTTTTTCAAGTTTGACAGGTGACCTTGATGTGAAATGATGCACACCAATAAGATGTACCTTCATGCCGAATATGAACATTTTATCTGAAATACTTTCACAGTAACAGGTAAACAACAACTTCACAAGTAAAGTTGTCGGACAAACAGACAGATAGACAGCTATAAAATAATATGCTTCAATCTATTGAAGGGGGGGGGGGGCATAAAAGTAATCACATTTTGATTTTAAACTACAAAAGCTATATTTGTGAAACATGATATGAATAAACTAAATGGAGGTCCACTTGATGATTCTGCATGCTAGATATGATAGTTGTCTACCTTTTTCAATTCGGAATAGTCTAACATTTCATAAAACAGGTAAGGGTTTGCTTTCAGAGAAGAAAATTTTCTTATTTTTCCCTATTTTTATTGCTATAGCAACCAGCATAAAAAGTGAATTTCAAATATTTGAACAACTAGATTTTGCCCAAAGAAATATTCCTGCCAAGTTTCATCTAGATTGGCCCGTCAATTTGAGAGAATGTGTTTAAAGATACTGTGACATTGCAGGTACAGTTAAGAGGGGTTCAATCCAGACAAAAATATTGTTTGTTTGTTTGAATTAGGTTCTATGCCACTTTCAACAATCTTTCAGTTATATCTTGGAAGCTAGAGCACATAACAATGGCTTCCTGGTATTTCTCTTACCAGAACTACCATCACATCTTTTCCTAGCCTCCAGCTGCTATTCCACATGGGTCTACATGTTATCCAACCATTGGTGTGAGACAAATAGTTGGGAAGGATGAGTGCCACAATCAGGATTCAAACCCAGGACCTTTTGAATGGTAGTCTGATGGGCCCAGTCTAAAAATACTTTTTCTGATTAAAAACCTATGTTGTTGGTACTCATTTGAATCGATTCAAATGAGAAGACACAATACAGGATTTGTACAAAAATAGTAAAAAATAATCTTATTTAAAATGAGCCTATGTGTGACATTTCCAACAATTTCAAATATGCCCTAAGCACAGTCTGACCTAAGTCTTTGCTATGCGCTTTGCAGATGGATTAGGTCTCAAAGTGTGTTTAATCTGCTATTCTAGCTTCTAGATATATTTTTGAATGTCCAGGCTGCTAAAAGTTTTGGCCTCGTGCACATTTTAAATTGTTGGAAATGTCATGCACAGGCTTAAATCCAATACACCTCATCTATCTGTGGCTCTGGATAAGCTAACAAACACTTACCCTCAGTTTTGTATGGCTGACAAAATTTAGGAAGGAATCTAATTCTATCAAAGATGACCCTTTGTATCCAAACACCCTCATTTCTAGGGCTATTTTCTGGAACCTGTTACATACAGAATTTACTCTGGCTGCCTGAAAGTTGGAACTAATGTATCAGATAGATGTAGAGAGGTCAGGACAAAACTATTATCAGTGCATTCAAATAACAAGATGTGTTTGTGAAACACAAATGCATCAGTAACAGCTTTTTTTTCACAATGTTGACCTTGACAGATGACCTTGACCTTTAATCATGACCTTGACTTTGGTATCATCAGATGCCGATCATTGAGATCTATCATCATGCCAAATATGATCCTTGTTTCTCGAATAGGCTTGAATAAACTGTACAATGAAAGTTTTTTGGTTAAGTTTTTGAGTTATTTGACCTTGACAGATGACCTTGACCTTGTCACATGACCTTGACTTTTGAACCAGTAGATGTGTATGATTGAGATATATCTTCATGCCAAATATTAATCTTGTATCTTGAAAAGGCTTGACGATGTTGGCAATGTTAAGTTTTTTGGTTAACTTTTTGAGTTATTAGACCTTGACAGATGGCCTTGACCTTGTCAATTGACCTTGACTTTGGTATCAACAGATGTGGATCATTCAGATCTATCATCATGCCAAATATGAGCCTTGTATCTTGAATAGGCTTGCAGATGTTGGCAATGTTCAGTTTTTGGTTAATTTTTTGAGATAATTGACCCTGAAAGATGACCTTGACCTTGTCACATGACCTTAAATTTGGTATCAGCAGATGCGAATCATTCAGAGCTATCATCATGCCAAATATGAGCCTTGTATCTTGAATAGGCTTGAAGATATTGGCAATATTAAGTTTTTTGGTTAACTTATGCAGACAGACAGACAGACTGACAAATACACAGACAGATGGACAGACGGTAAACAATATGCCCCAGATCTTTCGTTACGGGAGCAAAAAGAGGCACTTACAATAGTTTTGTGTTTACCCCTCGATGTACAGTTATCACCCAGTTATATTATCCATGATTAATGCCCTGGCAGGGTGGAGCCTAAGAAACGGATCGTTGCACTTAAGGTTAAGGGAAATCAGCTTTTATCTGAATTAACCTACTTCTAAAGAGGCTCGAGACCTTTTAAAAATCGTAGATTAAGCTGAAGTTACGAGGCTTTGGTAACCAAACATTGAAATGTGTTTACCTATTCTAAGCATGTGAATCTGTTTGGGTTTAGGATACAGTTACATGTTCACAATTATTGCTGGCTAACTTTTCAATGAACCCAAAATATTTAAAAGTAAACTAACCAAATTACGTCAAGGATAAGCCCTGCCCTGCCAGTTCATTAATTATGCAGAATAACAATATTCAAGAAAACACACCATTTTAACTGGATATACAAAATACATCTCTTGAATGATTGATTGAATGGGGGTTTTCGCCGCTTTCAACATTATTTCAGTTATATCGCGGCGGCTGGAGCACCTTACAATGGATTCCTGGTATTTCTTACACCAGGAACATCACATCCTTTCCTAGCCTCCAGCTGCTATCCCACTTAGGTCTACGATTATCAACCTATTGGTGGTAGACATATATTCGGAAAAGATGAGTGCTGCCGTTGGGATCAAAACATCTTTTGAAGCAGAATCAACTCTGTTATTAAGATAATATTGAATGAGTGGTCATTGAATACTTAATTTATTAAATGAGTCATGTATAATCAGATAAAAAACGAGCGATGCCGAGTTTTTATCTGTTTTAGATAAAGAGTTTTATTTCATGAGCACAAATTTGATATTCTGTTTATAATATGACCTGGTATTTTGCAATAAATAGAGTAAATTCCAGATATTTATCCATTCAAGTTATTCTACGAAACATATAATGCTATTTGCAAATTGACAGCATCAAATGCATTATGACGTTATTTTCACACCAAAAATATAACTTAGCCATACTTTTTAGCCCATTTGCATAGTTATTCCACTAGTGTAATAACACCTGTGTAATACATGTATCAAAAATGTTAAATGGGGTAATTTCACTCCTGTGATGAGGTTATATTAAAGGGATATAACACAAGATGAGCTATTTAGAATTTAATTTACTGATTCTAAAGGTAACTTTAAAGGGCATCTGATTTGCAATTCAAATGTGAAATTTCATAAAATTCTGAACATAAGACTAGGAGAAATGAAAGAATAATTGTATTTTACAAGCTAAGAAAATGGTAACAAATATTAAGCCCCCTTTTTCCATGATATATTTTTTGTACAAAAATTTCAAATTGTTTTATAGTAAAGGGCATCTCATTTACTACTCAAAAATGAAATTTCATTAAATTCTGACGATTAGACTAGGAGAATTTTGAGAAAAACTGTATTTCACCCTAAGTCCCCTTTTCCTGTGATAAGGCCTCAAAAACTGAGACAGATGCATCAACACTATATCATAGGAAGTTCACATGGTAAGTTTCATTTGATTTTGCCCAAGGGTTATGGAGAAATTGCTGGGGACAGACAGACTGAACTACAGATGGGCAGATGAAGTGGCAGCTAAATGCTCTCACTTTGGGAAGCATAAAAAGGCATAGTAACTTGAGAATTGTTGAAATAATGGGAAAAATATTAAGGTGACAGGTTAAACTTGAGAAGTGTTGAAATTATGGGAAAAATATTAAGGTGACAGGTTAAACTTTCACAGACATAAAAAAAGACATACACAGATGAAAAAAAATATACCAGTACCCTCTTCTGTTGAGGCTTTGGAACAAAAAAAGTACAGAAAATTACCTGAACAAGAGGTACAGCTAGAATCACAAACCAGATAAATGGAAACAGTGATCTATACATCCACACTTTATATTGGTCATTCTCATTTAGTACTAGAATACTTGTTCCTAGAAAAGAATTTAGAATAGTATTTACTTGTAAATGAAGATAAAAACAACACTAAGCATAATCAAAATAACTTCATTTTAAATTCTTCAAATAATGCCCTAGGTATACTGGTATTATCATTAACACTTTGCAGGGTTTTTTCTTAAATTAAAGACTGCTCCATTTTGAAGTAGCTTCAGATGAAACTACAAGTGGGTCATGATAGCCTTGGGTCGCTTGACTATATTTAATGGTAAAGGTTGGCCAAGCATGGATTCCTTCAAACTTATGATCCCTTTCTAATTGACCCAACAATTTTTCAAGCAACTTCTCCTTCTCTACAATATCTACTTGAGTATAAAAGTTCCAAAACTGCATTTTTTTGTTTGTTTGAATGGGGTTTTACAACACTTTCAAAAATCTTTCAGTTATATGTCGGTTGCTGGAGCACCTAACAATGGATTCCTAGATTTTTTCTTTCACCAGTGCTACCATCACATCCTTTCCTAGCCTCCAGCTGCTATCTCACATAGGTCATCAATTATCAACCCATTCATTGGTGTGAGACAAAAAGTTGGAAAAGATGAGTTGCTCTGTTGGGATCGAACATGTGACCTCTAAATTGACAGTCTGACACACTACCAACTGTGCCATGACAGCGGCGCTCCAAAACTGTACCCAAAAGGGTTAAGCACTTATTGACAAGAGTGTGTTACTTTATCTCACCAAATAATTTGTGACATAGAATAGAATCAAACTTGCAAATAAGACTTGTTATAGAATTTAAACCTTGTAAATCATATTAATTATAAGTACCAATAATTGTAAGTTCTGCAAATATCACTGACACCAAGGCTGTCATTCTGGCTATAGGTCCATTTAGCACACTTAAGTTTCTTCTTACTACTAAAATATCCTGCAAATAAGGCAGAAAACAAGATGTGTTTGTGAAACACTTACGCCCCAAAATAGCATTTTTTCACAAGCTTGACACAGCATATGACCTTAAACTTTGTATCAGCAAATACGAGATCTATCGTCATGCCAAAATAATGAGCATTGTATCTCAAATATAACTCAAGTAATTAGCAAATGTAGAGTTTTTTTGGTGAAGTTCTTTGGTAAAGTTTTGCTAATTTACAGTTGAGCGTAAGGACAGAATGACAAGTGGATTGAGAGACAACGGAAAAACAATTGCCTCCAATCTCATCTATGTAGGGGCATAGAGGTACATTTAATTCCGGTCAGTTGAAAATTGTATTTAGAAAATGATGCGTGGTAAACATCATAACCCTTGTCATGCTGCATTACAAACATCTTACAGAATTGCACTCATATCAAAGTACTGAAAGCTCTAGAATCCAAGAGTGTAGTGCAATCTTTCTTTTTGGAAATTCATGTAATGATCAACTCTGCCTTGAAGGAGACCAACAGGTGGTTTAGACTAAGATCAGGCTGCATAAAGGTGCTGGCTGATCTTTGTTCATGCCTCCTGCCAAAGCAGGAATATTTTGGGTTCAGCATGACAAGGATCAACGATTGACAGGGTAATTTTTGGATACTAGAATCTTATACCTATATACTTTTCTTGTTTCATTTATAATTTTTTTGTAAGTTCATCTATGACATAAAACATCTATGACTTTTTCAAAACATATAAGTAAGTCATTAAATAAGAATTCAGAGAATATTATCACATGATCATTTTTAAAATGACATTACATCAGCAGAACATCTTATTGTAACCCCGATGCTCAGTTTCATATGGAGAACAACACAATTATCTGTTACATGTCAACAACTGCTTTATTCTGGTGGAAAAAGAAAAACTCCATATTATTCAAGCTGCAGTTACAAGTTTTGGGTTACCATTTAGCATGAAGTTAATGTTGCTTTCCTTTTATAACATTTTGACAGGACAATATATACTGAACCACAAGAGAAGCGTCACACTAGAACATTTTTATATATACAGAGATCTTTTTGGTGAAAAAGGCATATTTTTGCACTTTCAATCAACAGTCATTTTCTAAAAATATGTAAAACATCAATGATATCAATAGTTAAGATAATGGCAATATATTCAGTCTATGCTGAGCCTCAAACATAGGACTCCACATTTACAGGGGAACAAAACCTCATCAAATTTGAGCAGTGATTTAGTCTCTGAACGGATGTGTGTGTGTGTAAAGCCAGGATTTAGGGTTGTTTTCAAGGCTCTGTCAGAGACTTATTCCAAAGATATTCTCAAACAACCAAATTTCCTGGGAAATTCATTGTCCCATTCCTTAGTTACCAATACAAGCTTTTTATGCCAATTTTTAGGGCTATAGGTGAATATCTGATATCCTTCACAAAAAGCATGGTTGATACCAGTGCAAGAAATCCTTAAATTTGTTTTTCTTTGATTTTGAAAGAAATTTTGGAGACTTTCTATTCAAAATCGACACCAAAAATCTATACTTGTTTTTGCTGTTTTAACACCAGAACCTACTCATGAATAGTAGGAACATTTGATTTTTGAAAAATTCAAATGACAATTTCTTCTCATGAAGAGTGTAAACACTTTTCATAACTCATTTAAACTGTCTTGCAGTAACAAAGGGATATTTTTTCTTTAACTTGTAGATCGGTTGAATTTATTGTCACCATAGAACATCAAATGTCTCTTAATTTTCACTATTTTCTACAAGTCTTAATATTGTGACACTTCTTTTGTGATTCTGTATAGATTTTAAAAATATTGGAAAACGTAATTTCAAAACCGATAAGGATAAATACCTCCCAACCCTCTCTCTCCCAACTCTCCCTCTCTCTCATTACCAAATTAACAAAAGTTCTAGAAGCTCTAGCACAGAGCCACCATAGAATCACTAACCTTCATAGCATTTTTCAGATCTGTAGATTTTTCTTGAAGCCTCAAATTTACTCCTTTCACATAAAACAGTATCATTTCACACTGAGTAAAATAGTTGGTCACCACAGCAACAAATATAGAATTGACTACCATAATTCCTAGTACTTCTACACCAAATAGTAACCAATGAACTGTTGATCTAAAAATATCAAATAAACAAGCTATGTATCATTTCATATTTCAACATGAAATAATCATCAAATTTCGATAGTGCACAGATCTTTTAGCATATAAGGTTCTTCACTTGATAGAACTGTTTGTGTGGGATTCAACACTGCTTCACACTGTATTCCATTTAAATTGTGATCATTGGGGTGACTGGAGCATTTGACCTAGGATTCTTGGAATTTCTAACACAAACAATATCACAAAAACCAAGCCTGCAGTTTCTTATCACACAGTTATTCACCCATTGTTGAGAGACAATAAATTGACTATGGAAATGATAACCTAAATATCTAGAAAAATTCAAGCAGGGGTCAAACATACCCCTGCTCCTTAATTGCTATGAAGTCTAGCATGTTACCAATTTTACTGCTGCCATGCATGGTCCTTAATTTGACAATGACAAGGGTTTATTCTATTGAGAAGTTTTCAAGTTTTGGGGTTTGAAGTGCACAAGTAAATTCACATATCAATATATTTATAGGCAATTATAACTTTTTTTGTCTTGAGCCATCATTATTACTAACTTGTAAAACATCATGGTGAAATGCTTGTGAAACATGAAGGTCCCCGAAATGGCAATTTTTAAAATTTTGACCTTGAAAGGTAACATTTGACCTTTTCATAAGATTGATTGATTGAATGGAGATCAACATCGCTTTCAACATTTTTTTAGTTATATTGCAGCGACTGGAGCACCTAACAATGATTTCCTGGTATTTTTCTCACTAGTACAACCACCACATCCTTTCCTAGCCTCAAGCTACTAGCTCAGATAGGTCTATGATTATCAACCCATTGGTGAGAGACAAATAGTCGGAAAGAATGAGTGCTGCCGTCAAGGATCGAACCCGAGCCTTGTCATATGACCTTGACCTTGGTATCTGTAGATGTTCATCATCGAGATCTATCATCATTCCAAATATGAGGCTTGTATCTTGAATAGCCTAAAGTAATGTAAAGTAAAGGCTTTTGGTTGCAGACAGGTAAACATACAGATAGACAGAAAGATAGATGGACAACAGTAAAACAATATCCCCCCCCCCATCTTTCAATGTGGGGGCCTACAAGAGATATGTTAATTCTTTGTCTTTTGGTAATACATTTCAAACACTTTTAAAATAAAGGTAAATTGTTATTTGTTCCTCAAGCTAAAATTTGTGTAGCAAATTTTTTCTAAAGATTTGCCTTGTTATAAAATTTACAGACTTTACAAAATAGCTCCACACTTTGCATAAAAAGGCACATGCAAAGTGTGTATATTTTTGAAGTTTTGCAAACATTTTCATCCTGAATGTAAGGCAGCTAGATTTAAACACTTGTCATACTAAATAAAAACCTTGGTAGCATTGCATTAAAAGCAAAGTGATAAAAGCACTAAATGCACAAATTGTAAGTCAGTATTTCCAAAAAATTAATTTTCAAACTCTTCTACTTTGGAAAGGGAAATCAGGTGGTACAGACAAAGATTAGACTGCACCATTGTGCAAGCTGAGACTTTTGTCTGTACTTCCTAAAAAAGCAGGAGTATTTTGGGATCAGCATGACAAGATTTAATTGTCCTCGTATTTACCCCGTTTTAATAAAGATTGCCATCTTTGGAAAATCAAAGGCCCACTCATACAGCCCCTGCATCCCCATGGTGACAAACACCCAAAAGGCACTCACTATGAAAAAAGCCCTGAAATGGAAAATATATAAGTTATATAATCGATGTTTTATGTTTATTTTCAATAAAATTTTCAGCCTATCACTGTCTTAAAAGATGTATGGTATATAGTTAAAATTTAAGAATTAAAAATTCTCATTTAATTAACTTACCTAGGTTTACCAAGAGCTTTCTTAGAAAAAAAACCCCCAAAATCTTTTGACCAAAAGTCCCTAGCCTATCCATAAATATCAATTGATGTCACAACATCCCAATTTTTAATCCAACTAAAGTGAACTACCAAGCCAAGAAAAATGTTGTGGACTTTTTCCCAATGTTTTCTGTTCTATTTGACACTTGATTCTAAATGTAGCACAAAACCATTTCTTCTTGTTGTTGTTGTTGTTGTTGTTGTTTGAATGGGAGTTAGATCACCTTTGATAGTATTTAAGTTATATTGTGAAACCAGTAGTCAGTGCACCCAAGGCTTCCATGTATTTTCTCACATTATACTTACCACCACATCTCAACTTAGCCGCCATATGCTTTAATCTATCCTATTTACAGTTGTCCATGATAGGGATACAAATAACAAGTCATACAACATTCTAGTTCAAAATGAGAAACTTGGCTGAGCCTGTGAACAAACATATGGCCTAAGGATCGAGAGCCCAAGCATTATAAGCATTACACACTTTGAATTACCATACTGTATTTCTCCTAATAAATGCTCCCTGGAGCTATACATAACATATTTAGGGAGCTTTTATTTAGTATGCATTTTCCGATTTTAAAAAATCACTAAAATTATATCTTTTAGGCCCTTTTCTGCAATTTCCTTGAATTTGGACCAACCTTAAAATTCTGTTTTTGGTAATGGTTTCAACCATTCTATTGAAAGAGTAGAACTCACCTCATATTTCTTATCATCTTTTGTTGGGAGGCAGATCTGTTATAATTAGGTGTTGCTTGTAAAAATACCTGAAATTTCCTGACATTTTGAACATCAGCGTGAGAATTTCATTACAAACAATTTTACATGTGCTTAAAGTGAAGATTCAACAAATTATTCTTTACATAGCTACTGAATCTAATTTTAATTTCATAAATAGTAAAACTTGTGTTAAGTGGCCACATATTTTGTTCAGCATAATTCCCCTGGTCTGGTCAGGATTCGGGCCTGGGACCTTTAAGATCCAAAAGCCACTATCCAAACCACTGGACCAGAGACTCCATGGGCCAACTTATTTCTGGCCTGCTTTTGGGTCGGGTGTAGACTGGTCTCACTGTGGAATATCAGAATAGCCTATTCTAGGCTATTCTGATAGTCGATATGTGGACCAGTCTAAAGCTGGTAGCCCGCTTTCTGAGAGATACTCTGATGTTGTGGGCAACAGTACCCGCCTATGGTCAGAAATAAGTTGGCCCCAAGATAGATAAGACATGTCATTTTATATTACGTATTAATTAAATAATAAACAATTTTTAATTAAAAGAATATCAACCTTTTTTAAAGATTTTGCGTACCGTTAGGAGATTTTCTAGGATGGTTGCTTTATAAATAAAGTTGCTTAATAGAAGTAGTAGCTCAAGAAATATTGACTGTACTTACAGACTCCATTAAAGCATAAAGCTGCTCACTTTCTTGCACTCTAAAATGATAAAGACCTATGGAAAAGGCAACAAAATGTAACAAGTTTGGTATAATATATGTCGTAACTATATGTTCACATGCTAGTGGATAATTGGAGTCTGATTGGGTGAGATTCTTGGCGAGTATTTTTACTGCTGCTGTTTGTATTGGATAAAATGGAACCCATCCCGGAGTCGTTATGTTGGGATTTATTGTTGTGGTACGAGGTGTAGTAGTCGTAGTTATAACCTGTAAATGAATGATTTTTTCTTTTTCAATTTGACCAGATTGTATCGAGGGAGTGAAAAACCCAGTTGCATAATTTTGATATTACACTGGTGCTATTACACTTGATAAATATCTATGCAAATGAGCTCAGAGCATTATAGAAAAACACTGTTTTGTTACCATGTAAATGACGACATAATGTATTTGATGCCGTCATTTTAAACAGTGTCATATATTATGCAGAAAAATGTTTAAGGCAAATTTCAAGATTTTTTTCAATTTATCTCAAACATTTAGTACAAACAATGAAAAGAGTATCAAGTTTATGTTCATAAAATACATACCCAAAGTATTTAATGCCTTGTTTTAATCTGTTTATAGATGACTTGTTTAATCAATTTAATTGTTCATTACCACTTGATCACTTTCTTCTATATAATTGATTCATATACACATGAGTTATCATAGATTAGAGTTAACATTTCAAGGCAATAATTTATGGTCAAAACAGAAATGTTAATTTCTTTCAACTTCTAAGTTACTCTCATTTACAAATTTGCTTACTATACGAGGGGTGTTCCAAAAGTCTGCAGACTTTCTTTATATCTTGAAGACTTCTCGACAGAAATCATTGAAATCAGCATATGATGAATTTCAAACATTTAGGAGTTAATCTATAACATTTTTAACTCATTAATTCATATAACTTGTTCAACAGGTGTTGCCATGGAGACACACATACGCAAAGAATAATTTTCATTTTTAAGGCTAACACGTTCTGTGACTGTAGCACAAATTATATTGCCTAACACTCAAATACAGCTCTTAGATTTTAGCATATTACTTCTGTAAAGATAAACTGGTATTTCCAGATAAGTTTATCGGTTGAAACACATTTCATTACAAGAATGAAATACATTGATCAACATAGGTGGTAAATAAAAGCCAGCCACCAGGACTTCAGAATGAAAACGTCGGATTGTCTTCTGTTACAGAAATACTCAATGAGAGCAGGTGATCAAAAGGATTGTCACTGACACCTAGAAATGAGCCACAACAACATTATTGTCACTATCAAACATTGAAAACAAGCAACTGTAAAAATTTCGAATGCCAGGAAACATTTTTTTGGTATCAAATGAAGGACAACAGTTTGCAAAAAATGTTACTGAATTACAAGACATAATGTCAGATCACTTAGACACTTAACTATAGCTGATGTTAAAACCCTGTAACCAGAAAATTGATGATATCATGATGCATTTGGAAATAATTTGTAGTAAATCGAAATTTGGGATGATCTTATGAAATAAATCCCATATATAGTATGTGTTCTGAAAATCTCGAAGTCAACGACGCACATCAGAAATTCGCAGTGTGCGCTGCTTTGTGCATAGTGGATGTCTTTGGACGTTCATATCATGACATCTGTTTGGCATATTTCTATCAAATTTGGTCTGTGAGCAGAGAAAAGAAAGCTCAATAAAATGATATGAAGTAAGGAACACAAGCACATTACGGGCCTTTAAGACTTATATTGATAATGACAAACCAAAGCAGAATAATTTGTTCTTTTTTGGAGACAGAAAAGTTCAGATAATTCATACAAGGATTCGTAATAAATGTAGCCTACTTAATCAGCATCTTTTCTATAAAAATATAATACCTTCACCACTTTGCAAGTGTGGAAACATTGAATCGAGTTACCACTTTTTCTTTGATTGTAGATTTTATAGAGATATTCGCTTAAGATTATTCAATAACGTTTCAAAATTCACCCCGGTCAGTCTAAATGTATTGTTAGGTGGAGATTAAAGACTAACTTTAGATAATAATAAGAAGATCTTTTCAGAAGTTCACGTGTTTATAAAATTGAGTGGCAGATTTAATATCTAACGTTGTATTTAATATTTCATCGTCTCATGTTGTTCCTAAATCAAATATAAGAAGCGTTCTACTTCAAAATTTATTTTGCCCATTTACCACTATGAATATGCTTGAATCCTAAATCCTAAATTCTCTATACATTCTAAATTTATTATTTTTTTTTCCGTAAATTAATTATTCATCTTTGATTACGGATGCTGTTGCCGAAGCATAGTAATTTCATCTCATATTGAGTGTATGAGATGTTGCTACGGTGCTTTGGTAGCATATCACTTTAAAACTTAAAACCATTTAGTGATGATAATTATTCCTTAAGTATTTATCTGAATAATATGTCATCTGACCCTTTGAAATCCCACTGGAAAAGAGCTCAATAAGCTATGCTTTCGTTCTAATCCAATTGAATTATTATTCTGTATTATGACATTCTGTATACACTTTTTCATCAATAAAATATGTTTAAACCAAATGATATGATCTGTATTTTCATACGATCATTAGTCTTTGAGATATGGCGTCAGTCCACGATATTCTGGAACACCCCTCGTATATAGAAAGAAGTGTAAGAAATAATACACTTTATCATGTCCAAATCAGAGACAATCCTTCCTTAAGTTTTAATCATCAGCCAACACATTTTGAAAAAGAAAATATTTCAGTTTCAAATTACCGATAACAATATATTGAAAACCTCTTAGATGAAACTCCCTAATGTAAATTTGATTTTGCAAAATTAACTTTTGCATAGCAAAAGTGAAAGTATTGAATGACAATTTCCACATATTTCTGTTCTTGGCTGCATGACTACTGATTCTTTTATTGATCTAAATCATTATCCTTTTACAGTTTTAACCCTTTCCTGTTTTACAAAATTTTGGACCTGTCCAAATTCAAAGGTTTTGCAGACAAAAATTTAACGGGGATTTAATTTAAAAAAAAAACCCATTCAGTAGGGTAGAAAAAAGTGTGGAAAAAGAAGAAATTGCTTGTCAGAAGCAATTTCTTCTTTTTTCACAATGTTTTCTCAATCATAAAATCACAGGCATGTAAAAAGCAGGGATTAAACAGCAACGGGTTAAAAAGCAATTTATTTCTAAGATGTAAAACAAAGAATTCAATCTTCAACAATACATTACCCTGGTGTCTTTTACAACATTTAGTTTCCACTGACAAGCAACAATCTCATAGATATATGTATATAACAATAACATAACTATCAAAACTGGATATATTATGTTCAAAAATCGCCAACTCCGACCCCCACTGTTGATGTACTCTCGTCCAAACCCTCGCCAACCTATCTGTGAAGAGACGAAGAAATGAAAATTTGAGGGTCAGTGAAAAACTTTTAAAGTTTTTTGTTGACCTCTTGAAAAAGCTGGTGGTCTACCTTTTCAACATATAATTTATCATCTACAAAATTTAGCCAAATCATTTGACCTTATATTTGACCTTAAATGTTGACCTTGATTCACAAGCTTGACTCAAGTAATAATCAATCTGTAAAATATGATAAACCATTTGCACAATTGTATGAATCATGAAAAGAATCTTATATCAATCTCATTAAAATCAGATCCACCTTGCCTACCGCTACGCCCCTGCCTGTGGATCTGAGGACGAACTGCATTTTTGGGTTTCTGCGCATCATCCTGTTAGCCAATCAGAATGCTACTTCCATTTTTTTGGAAGTGACGTCAGTGTGTAAATATAGTAATTCTTTTCGTAGACGGATAAAAATAGAACAGGCCCACCGGGAAGAGCGTATGTAAAAGCTTAATACCGCGCTTACTTTGGAAATAATAAGTTTTCGATATTTTCTATAAAAATAAAGGCATATAGATGTGCCCGAGTTTTATTTTCACGTTAAATGTTGACCAATATTTGGCGAAATTACAGGTCATAGGTTTTGAAATATTCGTTTGTATACGAAAGTTCGGCCTACGACGACTTCGTTCTAGTTTGATTCATTTCACTGACAGCTTATTTTAAAAGTCAATTTACTTGCCACGAAAAGATAAATAGACACGTAAAAAATTTTTTATCTGCTATTTTTTCTTTCCAGTGTTGGATTAGTCAATTTATTGGATAGGAAGGCTGTGGACGAAGACATAGGTCGGATTTTCTGATGAAATCCTAAAACTAGAAAGTAAAACTTACCGAGACCTTACATGGCATTTTTTGATAAATTTCAAAAGCATCAAACTTTAATCATATTCGTAAACATGACAATAAAACTAAATTCCTTCACTTACGCATGTATGATAAATTACTCCCAGTAAGATGCTTGTATATTTGTGATGTAAGACTGAGTGATGTCACTGGGTAAATGCTACTACCATAAGTGCATTCTATCCAAGGCAGATCATAAACGCTGTAGGCTTACAACAAGAGGACCACATGTGATAGTCCTATAAAGCTCAGCTGAGTATGCAATATCAAAAAGTGAAGAATGACCTTCTTTTTGTCGTTTACCTTTTTAAGGGGATAATAATCACCTCTTCATTTATTAATAAGAAATCAAACTCAGATTTCCTACATGATGATCATCATTATTGATATACCGTATTTACTTTAATAATAGTGCCCTTCCTTATAGTAGAATCACTACATTTTTTACTCAGAAAACCAACTTAAAATGACTCTTTTTTTTACTTTGTATTGACTTCTTCTCTGACTGAAGGTGAATTTCCTCTTAAAAAAAAGGAAATTCATCTCAAATTTAAGGAAAAAGTCATAAAGACATAAATTTAATGATTTTTTTTTCAATCAGTAAATGCATACTAAATAAAAGCTCCCTGATCATGTTATGTATAGCTCCCGGGTGTGTTAAAGGTAATATGGTAACTTCTAACAATATTTGGTTATTTTTCATGTTAGAGCAATTTTCAAATTTTAAGGGCAGGAAGTATTGCATTATTTCAGATATAAATTGAAAATTGTCATTAAGACCCCCTTTTCCTGTGATATGGCACAGATCCTTTCCATTTTAAAGAGTTCATCCTCATGACCTAACAAACATTCTGACTAAGTTTCATGATGATTGGACCATGTTTGTGACTTCTAGAGTGTAAACAAAAAATTGTCATTAAAGCCTCTTTTCCTATGATATGGCACGGATCCTTTCCATTTTCAATAAGGTTCATCCTTGAGGCCTAACAAATATTCTGACCAAGTTTCATGAAGATTGGACCATATTTGTGGCGTCTGGAGCTCTTACAAGAAAATTGTCATTAAGACCCCTTTTCACATGATATGGCACAGATCCTTCCCATTTTTAAAAGAATTCATCCTCATGACCTAAAAAAACATTCTGACCAAGTTCCATGAAGATTGGACCATATTGGTGACCACTAGAGTGTAAACAGGAAAATTGTCATAAGGCCCCTTTTCCAGTGATATGGCACAGATACTTTCCATTTTCAATAGAGTGCATCCTTATGACCTAACAAACATTTTGACCAAGTTTCATGAAGATTGGACCATATTTGTGGCCACTAGAGAGTAAACAAGAAAATTGTCTTTAAGGCCCCTTTTCCCGTGATATGGCAGGGATCCTTTCCATTTTAGTGATTTTAACAAGGGACCACCAAAGGAATATTTCTGCCAAGTTTAGTTGATTTTTACTCATAAGTTAAGGAGGAGATGTCATTTAAAGAAATTGTTGACGCCATGATGGACAGACAGACGGATGGACAGACAGACGGATGGACAGACGGACGCCGGACATTGATAGATCACAAAAGCTCCCTTGAGCGCTTGCTCAGGTGAGCTAAAAAAAGATGGTCAGAGGCATCACAGTCCCCTGTAACTGGATTTTAGAAGAGGTTCAAGATATAACAGATATTCCACCTTTAACTTGATCATTGATCAAGGTCATTGAAAACAAAGCCTTATGTATAACAATGGTCTCAAAAAGCTTCAAAACTGGGCAAAATACATACATAAATCAAAATGATTTAGTTATTTGACATTAAAACCTTTTTCTTTAATGAAGAAGACCTGATCTTTCACTCTGCACACAGCCTCACCAAGTTAAAGAAGATTGTCAATTTAATTTTAACTCATGTTCATATTATAAAGACATACATTCAGACTAAGTTGCAAGATGGATTGGCCAAAATTGTGGTTTCCAGAGTACACTAAAGGTTATTCATAGATTTGATCCCATAACCTAGCTTTTTACCTAATCTTAATATCTGCCAAGACATCAGTGTGGACAAACATTCTGATCAAGTTTCAAGAAATTTGGGCGGAAATTCTGAACAAGTTTCAAGGCATTTTGGGCAAAAATTATTGCCTCTAAAATACACACAAGAATTTTCTAAGATTTGACCAATGACCTAGTTGTTGTCCTGACTTGACCCAATTTTGAACCCACCTGAGATATCATGAAGACATATATTCTGACCAAGTTTTAAGTTATTTAGGCCAAAAATATTGCCTCAAGAGTGCACACAAGGTTTTTCTAAGATTTGTCCCTATGACCTAGATTTTTACCCTTCTTGACCCTTATTCAAACATGTCCAAGATATCACTTAGACAAACATTCTGACCATGTTTGGAGACATTTGGGCCCTATATAATTTTGACCTCTAGAGTGTACAAAACTGTCAAGGTCTTTCTAAGATTTGACTGCATGACCTAGTTTTTAAATCCACTTCATCCAATTTTGAACTTGTCCTAGAGACAAACATTCTGACCAAGTTCAAGACATTTCGGTCATAAATGTGACCTCTAGAGTACACACAAGATTTTGAAGGACGACCGGATGCCGGACATAGCTTGATCACAATAGCTCACCATGAACAATTTGCACTCAGGTTGGCTAAAAAGGGGCATAACATTTACAAAAATATGTTCAGAGTTATCTAATTGATAATCTGGGTAGCTCTTGTGGTGAACATACATGCCAAGTTTCATAAAGATGTCTTCAATAACAACAGAGATATGAACAAGGTTAAAGGTTGTTACACCAACGCCAACATCTAGGACAATAATGCCAGGGTGATGACAATACTACATGTTTACTCTGCAAACAGTTAAGCTAAAAAATAATAAGAAAAGGGATTTTGGTAATTTGTGCTAGAAATCTGACCTTAGTCTGGAAGATCAGTCACCAAATCTTGCATCATGAAAACCTCTCACCAAGGTGCAAAATCATTTGAAGTTATTTTGAAATTAACCCAAAAATATCTAAGATATGCAGCGGATAATAAGATTTTTTTAATCAAACTTGATAAGTGATCCTGACTTTAATTGTAAATTTTACAATATGCACACAACTCATCAAGTTGCACAAGCATGTAAATGATTTATAAAGCAGACCACAAATATAAGAGATATGCTCCAGACAAAGTATACCTGATCATTTGACCTTGAACTGTGACCTTGAATGAAGGTCAACAAATATTGGGCTATACTCCCCACCAACACAAGACACACCATTACACAATGCAAAAATATCAAGATTCTACAGGATATCTTTAAGATATCCTTCTTTATTTTTCTGTATTTTTTGAGTATCCACAACAAAGCTCGATTTATATTCATTGAGTGAACAACAGAAGCTATATTTTCACGAGTGATTGGTGGAGCCATGAGTGAAAATATAGCTTTTGATGTTCACGCAATGAAATATAATCTCACTTGGACATATTTTCGTAAAGCATGTCATTTTGCACGTGATTGCTATGCAACGTTCAGTGAGACGTCACTTATTTTGCCCCGCATAGATGACGTCAGATAGGATGCAATGCACAAAAGCAGAGTATAAGTTTTTGATGATTTCAATGCTTTTGCGGTGAGATTATCAAGTGATAATCTACCATTATTTCTTGATAAACCATCGAAAAGCACTAAAGACAAGATGTGTTCGTGAAACACAATGCCCCCATTACAGCATTTTTTGTTCAAAATGTTGACCTTGACAGATGACATTGACCTTTTAACATGACCTTGAACATGATGCCTAAAGATGTACATCACTGAGATCTTTCATGACCCCAACTCTGAGACAGGGTATATATAATGAGCTTGAATAAACTGAACAATGAATGTTTTTTTTGTTATGTTTTTAAGAAGTTTGACCTTGAGAGATGGCCTTGACCTTGTCACATGACCATGACTTTAGAACCAGCAGATGCGAATAATTGCGATCTATCGTCATGCCAAATATAAGCATTGTATCTTGAATAGGCTTGAAGATATTGGCAATGTTAAGTTCTTTGGTTAAGTTTTTGGGTTATTCGACCTTGAGAGATGACCTTGACCTTGTCACATGACCTTGCCTTTGGTATCAGCAGATGCGTATCATTGAGATCTATCATCATGCAAAATATAAGCCTTGTATCTTGTATAGGCTTGAAAATACTAGCAATGTTAAGTTTTTTGGTTAACTTTTTGAGTTATTCGACCTTGACAGATGACCTTGACCTTGTCACATGACCTTGCCTTTGGTATCAGCAGATGTGGATCATTGAGATCTATCATCATGCCAAATATGAGCCCTATATCTTGAATAGGCTTGAAGATATTGGCAATCTTAAGTTTTTTGGTTAACTTTTGCAGACAGATGGACGGACAGAAGGACAGATGGACAATGTTAAACAATATGGCCCCCAATCTTTGATACAGGGGCATAAAAATTCAGGATTTCTTTTTCATGAATGGTAGAATGTTTTTCTTTAACAGTCAGAAGAAAAATAGAAGATCTTTATTGAGTACTGAATTTATTTAACAAATAATCCATAAATAGTTAAAAACAACGAGTTTAATAAATTCGGTATTTTATGAGCACAAATTTGATATTCTATTTATAATTTGACCCGACTTTGCGTAAAATTGTCAAAATTCTTGAAATTTAACTTATAGATTTTCCTCGAAAATGATAACGCTGTTTGAAACTGATGTCACAGTATATACATTATGACATCATTTTTGCGGTTACAAAATTGTGTTGCTATTTGCTCTGAGCTCATTTGCATAAAGTTATTCCAATATCAAAAATATTCAACAGGGTTTTTTCACTCTCTCAATGAAGTGTTGTGCAAAATGTTTTAACTACAGACAGCATGTAATTGACAACCATACATTTTCGATGTTTCCACAGCCCTTAAAATTTCTATCTTTGGGTCATTTTATCCCTTACAATTTTCAGCATTGCATCTTGATACTATTTCTTATGTCAGAAAGCAGGTGGAGGCTAGGAAAGTATGTGATGGCTGTACTGGTGAGAGAAATACTAGGAATCCATTGCTAGGTGCTCCAGCCACCGAGATATAATTGAAAAAATGTTGAAAGTGGCGTAAAACTCCATTAAATCAAATTAAATCTAGATACTAGCTACTAAAAATTATAAATGTAAAACTAAATGACTCCTTCATATCTTATCGAATCTCTAAAAGAGATATGAAAGAATGAATGTGAAAAAGTCAACCAGTGTAACAAAGAAATATCCAAATACTATCTGCTCAATTTTTTGCTTTAAACCTTTTGACAAAAGCTTTGATCCCTAGAAATTCTCAGTCAAGGACTGAATGACTTTTTATTTTGAAAATTGGCACACGCACAATTATTATAATGACCACACAATTATTTTCAACAATTTGAAATAAAAATGTTATTCATTTCGACCTAAAGGACACCAATTAATAAATGAGTTGAAAATATGCACATTTAGTAAATTATTGAAACAAGTTTAATAGTATAAACGGAGGATAGACAAAAAATAATGGCAAGTCACTATTAGCTCAATGCTAAATTATTTGTATGGGATGTAACACCACTTTCACCATTAACTCAGTTATCAGGTGACAAATTTATGACTTTTCTTATATATTTGCATTACTACTTATCATATGTAGAAATATTATGCGATGTCTTTTTTGCTGAAGGTTGGAGATATGTTGGCTGCTTGACCCATTCAATAAACTTAAAACCCCATAACTGAAATCCTATCAATGGAATTACTCTAACTTCCTGAACAAGGCTCAGCTCATGGGCACTATATGTTCAGATGCAAGTATAAAACAAGATAGAAAACATTGCAACAAAAGGAGAAAATGTTTGCAATTATGAGTTTCTCATATTCAAACATTCTTTTTTAACCTTTTTAGGCTTAGCTCACCTGAGCACATCCTTCTCAAGGTGAGCTTTTGTGATCATTGAATGTCCGTCATGTGTTGTGTGCCTATTGTCGTCAACAATCTTAGTGTTTACACTCTAGAGGCCACAAATATGGCCCAATCTTCATGAAACTTGGTCAGAATGTTGGCAAGGTCACAAGGAAGAACCCTATTGAAAATGGGAAAGATCCATGAAATATCAAGGGAAAAGGGGTCTTAATGACAATTTTCTTGTTTACACTTTATAAGCCACAAACGTAATTCAATCTTCATGAAACTTGATCAGAATGTTGGCCAGGTCTCAAGGATGAAGCCTTTTGATAATGGAAAGGATTAGAGTAAAAGACTGTATGGCAAAGGGCTAGCCTAATGTGCAGATTGACAGTAGCTTACAGATTTTTTCATATGAATATAGGAGCAACATAATTAGCCCTTATAATGCCAAAGTAACCCTTGGTAAATTTACTCTTGAATCAAAGTACGGAAGCACTGGATACATTGATTGGGTGTCAGCATTGAATTTTGAAAAGAATCATTTTGAAACTTCTCCTGTTCAAAAAGGAAAACAGGTGGTCAAGACTAAGATCAAACTGCACATAGGAGCAAGCTGATCTTTGTTAAATTTTAGATTGTGTATGACTGATGAATCTTTTTCCATAATGAGATAAAGGACACCATATGGAAATTGGACCTTCATTATCAAACATTTGGAATCAATGTAAGAAGGTTAATTATGAATTTTGACATGAAAATTGGAGACAAGAAAAATGCCATTGAAGCCTTTTGCCATGATGGAAGCAAAATTAATATGAAAATAATTTTATGCACCTTTAAGAACTTCCAGTTTTACATGTTTAACAGATACCTTCTTCTTAACGATTGTCTATGAAATGTAATCTAAGAAGACAGAGCTAGGAACTGTCTCCTTTCACAAACTTTCACTCCTATAAAGGGCACTTGTTTTCCATTTAAAACAAACAAACAAACATTCAGTTTGGTATTTGT
Source organism: Fragum whitleyi (assembly GCA_948146395.1). Lineage (NCBI taxonomy): Eukaryota > Metazoa > Mollusca > Bivalvia > Cardiida > Cardiidae > Fragum > Fragum whitleyi. Next base: position 8,492,639 of record OX411557.1, read on the forward strand.
CACCCTCTTTCTATGCTGACTTAGTGTTATGTCCAACGTAAACAAGATAAACTTTTGAAAGATTATAAGTCAGACATCCCCCCCCCCCCCCACACACACACTTCATGCCTAAATGAATAAGATTTTGAGCATGATTGTCCTCAAAGTACTTCTTGAAAAACCTATTGCAAAATACCAAAAAATCTCCATTTTTGGGGTATGAAGCTAGAAACCTTATCACACTTAAAATATAATCTGAAATTAGTGTAATATGGTCTTAGTTTTATACCACCATGAATGTGAAAGCATTTCTTTCATATTCTAATTTCTTGATTGATTTTGACAGTTAATTTCATTGTGTTAAACTGTAACTTTAAAACATGTGTTAAGTTTGTTTGAATTGATTGTAACACCCTTTCAACAAGACTGCAGTTATATTGTGGTGGGGGTCAGCCTGCGGCACAAGTCCAACCACAATATTTCATTAGAGCCACTAGATTCCCATCCACTTGGATGTACTATTTATAATTCCGGGTGATTTTCCCATTGGTTGGGGACAACAAAATGATGCATGCCACAATGTTGGGTGAAGTTTGCTGAGCTACTAAACTAACAAGGTTATGTTGTAAACCTACAACACAGGGCTATAAGATCTATTCATTGAAGACATTAACTTACTTTATATATTGTATATGATTAAAATGGTAAACAACATTGAAAGTCAATTTTAAAGAAATACATAGGGCAGATTTTGATCTCAAAATGTTTTATCAGGAGTCAAATGGTAGTCTAAATGCACATTTTGAAAGCTTCATGTCTTTTTGTTTGGAAAGCCAGATTGAAAAACATGTAGATGGTTGGTGGTGCTTCTTTCTTTCCTTCTTTGTAAAATCTGGAGAGTAACAGTATAGGGCCAGTTTTCAAGTTAGAGTAGTAAGTGGGTTTTTTGCAGGTTTTGTTTTTTTGTAAAAGGTCTTTAGATAATGTTTCATGCTAAATATCAAAGGACAGGGACTCTAGAGTTTTTCAGATGAAGATTTCTAAAGATTTCCTTTGTAAAATCTAGGATCCCACAGGGCTAATTTTCCAGTCAGAGCAATAAATGTAATTTGAGTAATTTTACTAGAGGACTAAGGCTTATTTCTGTGAAGTTTGGTTGAGCTACAATCAGAATGGGGAAGACATTTTTCTGATATTTACCTAGTGGCCTACTTTTTGACAGGAGCTGAACTATTTTTGAAAATGACCTTGAGAACAATGAGATAAACATTTTGGTAAAATTTGATCATAGGACCTTACTGTGACCTCTACAGCAAAAATAGTTTTTGTCTAAGAATTACAATATGAACTGGTATCTCTGTTTTTGATCTTGAACTAGAAATGATCAAGACTGAAATTTTGGCTTATTTGAACAATGATTAAGCCAATATTGTGACCCCTTCAGCGGAAAATTATATTTTTCTAAGATTTGACCATATGACCTACTTTATTACCCGCCTTGACCTGGCCTTGATATCACCAAAATAAACATTCTGACAAATTTTGACAAAGCTTGGGCTAGAATTGTGTCCTCTAAAGAGAAGGTTAGATTTTACCTTTGACCTAATTTTAAATATCATTTTATATATCATTTTTGTCCTGATTCAAAATCTTGGAAGTGTTTTAAGAGTCATACTTTTGAACTTTGGTTGATTTGCAAAAATAGTAAAAGATCCTTTTTATGATTGTTGACAGACGGATGGACAGATACCAGACATTGGTCTACCAAATAGCTCACCTGGGTCACTTTCATGCTCAGATTAAGTCTTGTAGATTTATTCATATCTCTAATTAGAGGCCTATAATTAATTTGGTAAAGCACATTCACTTGTCTCTTTGTATTACCAGAGAATCCAAATGCTACAAAATCCTTGCCATTGTATGAGTATTCACTTTCACAGGAGAAATCCATACTTTCAAGAGGAATAACTCTAAATGTAACTTTGTAAGAATTGTTCATATTTTTCTTCTTTTCAACTTCACTATAAAGCAGCTGTGGACATCCTCTTGTGTGTCTCGTAGGAGTGATATGTTGTGAAATAGTAAAGCCACATATAGACCACAATCATGTGCTTTCTGTGCTTGTCTTAAATTTATTTTCATCATCTCCATTTATTCCCTGAAAATAAAGACAAGATTTTTTTTTCAGGACTAGGCAAAAACTAATTTTTAAAGAGAACTACACAGGTTATATCCTAAGTTGAATAAGTTTGAAAGAATAAAAAAATCCATGTTTGTTCTTATGCTTGTTATGTACTGTCTGTTACAAACAAATACAAATGTGTGTGGCTTTTACTTCTTTAATATCAACCATCTTAACAAATTCTTAAGTTGATACGTGTACTTAAGGAATTTATAAGGCAGTTGACTAGAAATCATTTACTGCTTGTGAAAACCTAGGCCCTCCACTCTGTATTACAAAGTGCTTATAAAATAATTATGACCTGTTCATTAATGGTATCCTGTATTATCTAGGGTAGCATGTCTATTTCATGCTTCAAGAGCAACAACTGTGTAATCTTTAACACAGGACGGTCTTCCTGCTGTCCATCACAAAAGAGTACATATTTATATGTACATTTAGACATAACAATTCAATTTGCAGGATTCACCAGATGAAGGCGGCTGTGCTGCCAAAAGCTGGTGTAACAATATATCAATATCTTTAAAAGTATTTATCTCAAGAAGAGAACTTTTTATTCATGTACATTTAAACTTTGCATGATTCCCCACTCTTGTACATAATACTTAATAAGATTTTTATACATGTATATTGTTATTGTTGATTTACACATTCAATTTAGATCTAATAAATCCTTCCCTACAACTTAAGAAATATTCAATTCACCGACGAATAAGGTCAGAATACAGACCTTTCAGGCCAGTTACAGCATTCCTTCCTATAAAGAATTTTCACAATTTCAAGAAAATAACAAAAGAGAGTCAAATCATTGCAAATTTCTAAAATCATGGTTGACAACAATGTCAGAGCTATGTACAGAAATTTAAGATTTCTGAGTACAACTGTTTTTCTATTTGAATGAGGTTTAAATCGCCTTTAAAAATCTATCAGTAATATCAAAGTGACTTTAGCACCTAATAACAAACTCCTGGTTTTTCTGGCACAAGTGCATGTTCTACCATAACAGCCTTTCCTAGCTGCTTAGCTCAACTTAGGTTAAGACTGAATTAAATTGATACTAAAACAAATGCATTTTCAATGAGCATCATTCTACACATATAACACTGTAGAAGAAAAACTTAAAGACAACATATAGTAACCAATGGCAGATTCAGAGGGGCCTCAGGGGGTTGAAACCACCCCCTCTGAAGCCTTATTTGATTTTCATGCAGAATTTAAAATAACCCACTTGATGTTCATTACATATTTCTGTTGTGAACAAATTCTTGGCAGATAGTAAAGACTAAGATCAGCCCGCACTGTGCTCATCTTATCATACACTGTATGTCGTCTTGATTTTTGTGGAAACAGATGTGAAGGCAGTCTTTTTGTTATGTCTATGAAGGGAAATTTATTTAAGCAAAATTTTTCATTTTTTCATAATATGGGTTTTTCAAAGGGTAAAGGCCAGCGACAGGTTTAAATTATGTACTACACGGAAAACAAACCCTTTTTGTATGTTCCCCCCTTTATGGAAATCCTGGGGTGGGGGTACAAGAGAAAGCATTCCAGTTTTATGATAGATCTTTAGGATCATAAGCTTGAAAAATGTAATTACTACATTTTATTTGCTCAGGTGATGTTTTGATTTCCACGTTTTCTGAGCAAGATAACTGGAAAGGGGGGGGGGGGGGGGGGGGGGGGAAATCCCGCTTCCCAAATGGAACTGCAAATGATGGGTATTTGAGAATGTTTTTTTTATAAGAAAACAATAAAGGTGGCCAACAGCTTTATTAGTTTTACTCAATCTGTATAGTGTAACTCAATCTATTGTCAATGAACTGCATAGAAATTGCCGCTACAGCTTGAATTTAGTTGTAGCTGAGATGTTTTAAGTCGCCTACCAACTAACTTCAAGAATCACCGACAAAAATTAATCTGATTCTGGATGCCATGCCCTATCACCTCTGGATCTGCCTATGTAGAATGGGAATTCCCTGGTTTATAAATAGAAACACTCACTATTCCTGATAAGTCTCGACCTTATTGGTTGAAAGGAAAGTATTGACCCGGGTTGATTTTTAAACTTCTGACAGTTAACCCGTTTCTGGCCAAGGCTTGATCGGCCAGTCCAGGAATAATCGATCATCTTAGTCTTACCTGGTAGAAAACCTTTGTCGAACTGTAGTCAAATCTCCCAATCTTCTCAAATTCTTGACATATTTAGAGCTCTACTTGTGACTTTTTATTTTTGAAGTGACAGAAATTGAGTGTCGCCATTTGCATTTATCGATGCCAAAGTTATTTTTACAACGCCTTCGTTGATTGGACGGGTTTTTAATACGCTCTTTCGTAGTGGCAAGAAAATTCCGGGGTCATTGAAGATGACCTCATACGGTTCGTCCTCAGATCTACGTAACGGAGAGATAGCGTAGTGGTTTCGTAGAGATGATTTTAATGAGATTGAATCTTATATATTCAATATCTAAAAAAAATATGTAAAATGTGAATTTCAAGACTGCAAAGGCAAGATTGACCTCAATGAGCTCAAGAGATAATTTAAGGTGAAAGTGAAACACTTAAGATGGTAGACCTGTTAAAGTTCAGCTATGTTTTTGAAGTGATGAACTCTAACCGTATACAGAGGTTTCCTAATGATTTTCATTAGGAAACCTTGGTCAACACTGTGAAAGTTCATGAGTTCTAAAATGTTGCGGAACTATCACAGGTCCACTACCTTAACTTTATAATCTTGAATAATGTTTTTTCAAGCATTAAGGCAATGGATCTGTTATAGTTCCACAAAATTTTATAGCAACTTCAATTAGTCAAATATTTTGTTGCTATTAAGGTAGTGGACCTGTAATAGCGCCACAATGTTACAGAAGTAATGATTTTAACAGTGTTAACCGAGGTTTCCTAATGATTCATTAGGAAACCTTGGTCAGCATTGTGAAAGATGAGTTCCAAAATGTTACAGACTTATCATGGGTCTACAACCTTAAGCATTTCTTTTTCCTTTACCAAAGACATTTTTCCTGTACTTACAAACATGAGTAGTTTCCAGTAAGGTCTTAAAACTTGTCTTTTACATCGTTTTAAATGTGTGGTCGTTAAATTGAGACTTTCTTCACCATCTATATCTGCTATCTAGGAAAATGAAAATATTATTTATCAATTTTAAAAGAGATCTTGCAACTGGTGTATTATTGCAGGTTGTAAGTGGCCAAATTTATATATCATATCTACAGTACTTTTCAAGCTGCAGACTTTGGTCGCTCAAAAATGATTGATAGAAATATAACAAGTGCATGTCGTATTGCGATGCAATACAGGAGTCCCCCACCGGATAACAAAAAATCCTTTCTTATAATATATCTCCTACCCTCTAGATCTATAACTGTATACAAAATTTGAAGTTGCTAGTACATTAGGTTTTGAACAAAATGTCCCTAACAAAAATATAAGAGTTAAAACAACCAATGGCAAAAACTCCAAAAGTGGGCAGAGAGGAATGATTCTTGTACATGCCACTTGTCCTCAATGAGATCTATAAGTGTACCAAGTTTAAAGTTGCTAGCACTGATGGCTCAGGAGATATGGTCCGGACAAAAATGTCAGGATAAAAAACAACAACGGACAATAACTAAAAAAGTGGATGTGGCAGAGTAACAGTTCTTGTGCATTACACTTCTTCTCAATGAGATCTACCAGTGTGCAAAGTTTGAGGTTTCTAGCACTTATGGTTTAGAAGATATGTTCCGGACAAAACTGTAAAGGTAAAAACAACAAAGGGCAATAACTCAAAAAGTGGGTGTGGCAGAGTAACTGTTCTTATACATGACACTTGTCCTCAATGAGATCTATACACGTACAAAGTTTAAAGTTGCTAGCACTTATAGTTTAGGAGATATGATCCGGACAAGAATGAAAGAGTAAAAACAACAAAGGGCAATAACTCAAAAAGTGGACATGGCAGAGTTTCAGTTCTTGTACATGACACTTGTCCTGGATAAGATCTATCAGTGTGCAAAGTTTGAAGTTGCTAGGGCTTTTGGTTTAGGAGATTTCATCCGGACAAAAATGTAAGGGTAAAAACAACAAAGGGCAATAACTCAAAAAAGGGCGTGGCAGAATAAATGTTCTTGAACATGACACTTTTCCTCAATAAGATCTATAAGTGTACCAAGCTTGAAGTTGCTAGCACTTATAGTTTAGGAGATATGATCTGGACAAGAATGTAAGGCTAAAAAAAACAAAGGGCAATAACTCAAAAAGTGGGAGTGGCAGAGATATGGATCTTGAACATGACACTTCTCCTTAATGAGATCTATAAGTGTACAAAGTTTGAAGATGCTAGCACACATAATTAAGGCGATATGTTCCGGACAAGAATGTAAGGGTAAAAACAACAAAGGGCAATAACTCAAAAAGTGGGCGTGGCAGAGTAACGGTTCTTGAACATGACACTTCTCCTCTATGAGATTTATAAGTGTACCAAGTTTGAAGTTGCTAGCACACATACTTTAGGAGATATGTTCCGGACAAGAATGTAAGGGTAAAAACAACAAAAGGCAATAACTCAAAAAGTGGACGTGGCAGAGTAACGTTTCTTGAACATGACACTTCTCCTCAATGAGATCTATAAGTGTACCAAATTTGAAGTTGCTAGCACACATAGTTTAGGAGATATTTTCCGGACAAGAATGTAAGGGTAAAAACAATAAAGGGCAATAACTCAAAAAGTGGGCATGGCAGAGTAACGGTTCTTGAACATGACACTTCTCCTCAATGAGATCTATAAGTGTACCAAGTTTGAAGTTGCTAGCACATATGGTTTAGAAGATATAGCCCGGACAAAAGCATGACGGACAGACGGACGGACGGGCGGACGGACAGACGGAATCGAGCAATCCTATAGTCCCCCAACCGGTAACCGGTGGGGGACTAATTACCAGTACATATACAGAAAGATTAAAATGCATTTTACTGATCAATGTATGTTACAATATTGGTGCAAAAGATGATTTTTATGTCTTTTTAATTTGTGAAAATAATTTACTTTAATTACTTTAATTGTCATGTGTTTTGTATGATGACTGGAGATGGAATTAAGTTGATCGAAAAAGGCAGCTAAAGAATGGCTATTAACCCTTTGCTGTTTAATCCCTGCTTTTTACGTGCCTGTGATTTTATTATTTAGAAAACATTGTGAAAAAAGAAGAAATTGCTTCTGACAAGCAATTTCTTCTTTTTCCACACTATTTTTTACCCTACTGAATGCTTATTTTTCAAATTAAATCCAATTTAAATTTTCGTCTGCAAAACCTTTGAATTTGGACAGGTCCAAAATTTTGTAAAACAGGAAAGTGTAAATTTATGTACCTCAACTCTGAGTGTGCTGGAACCAGTTGATCTTGTAGAGGTTGATAGATTACTGGCATGTTCTAGTTCCTGGCTGTTATACAGATCTCTATGTAGTGAGCTTGGTGTGCTGGGTACCATTTCTGACTTGCTCTCCTCTTCAATTTTGGAGGTTGGAATGTAACATGGATTGGACATGCCATCAGCACAGGAATCCTCACTGTCCTAAAATTCAAACAACAGACTGTACTTACACTTTAACCCATAATCTTTAGATAATTGTTTGTTTATTTGTGGTATCTAAATTTATTTTAATGATTTTTCAATTATATTGCAGTGGCTTGGCCATCTTATCATGCATTCCTAGTATTGCTCTCACCAGCTCTTACATGACATCTTTTCCAAGCCTCTAGTTCAGTTCAGCTCACTAGTTACACTTATCCACCTAGTTATTGGAGACAAATGTCGGAAAGAATTCGCTGCCATCTAGGATCAAACCTCTGGGGACCTCACGATAGGAATTCTGATAATCTAACAACTGGGCTATATAAATTTTAATGCTGTTAGATAGGGAAAGAGGGAATCATTATAAAATACCTTAATGCATTGTTACTATATGATTACAAGGAAGTGGTATGCACTATCTATTGTCTGGTAGCAATGAAACATTCAAAATTGTGGGTAGCTTGGGGCAAAGACTTGACACATTTTTTTTACAATTTGGGATAATTATCTAACAATAGTTATTATCCATCATAGGTTATTGAATTATTTTAATATCTATGTATTGGAAAAGATAGTGATCTTTGAAATTTTTTTTAAAAAATTAGGGCTTTTTTTATGATTTAAGAGATTTTAAGGTCATCTAAGCTGTACCTAGAATATTCCTACTTTGTCAGGAGGTATAGATGAATATCAGCCTACACATATCGCGGATTTAGCGCAAGACTTTACTAAGGGTGTATACATTTTATATACACTTAGTACAGTCTTGCACTGAACCCTCAATATGTAAAAATATATTAAACTCTAAATACAGTAAAACTGTGCCACTAAATCTTCAATAATTATTTTTAAAACACATTTTATTTTTACTTTTCAGGTAAAAAGGGGATAGTAAGGTTATATAGACAAACATTAGACAGCACATTTTGACCTAGGCCAACACTTTCTGATTCCTTCTTGATAATTTAGGAGAACAATTTTATTCGTGTTGGTTTTTGCGTCCAAAAACTTTGCTAATTTATTTGAAACAAAATTGTAACTCAGGGTAATGGATAGATTTTATCATTTTGCAAGGGTAATCTAGGATGGCTCACCTCAAACTGTTTGTAAGCTACCATAACTTTTAAACCATACCATAAATCACTCACTATAATATCACTTACAGGGGTTCTATATATTACAATTTACTGGTAAGTTACTTAATAGTATCACCTAATTAGGGTCAATGATATTTTATCTCAAATCACCAGCATATCACTAAAATCACTATCATATCATGCTTTTGCAAGGTCCTTTACTTCTACATTTGTTGGTTATGTTATTTTAGGGTTCTAGGGGACGCAGCTTTCGCAACCCAGGACTCACAAAGAAGTAGTCAGGCCCCTCAAAACTATCTGATGCAAGTCCCTAGGACCCTAGAGATCAAATTCATAAAAGAATTGAAGACTGTCATAACAGTCTTCAACTCTTTACTGAAATTGAGCCCCAAATAGTCAATTTATATCCAATACTATCTATACCTTTAACCAGGGAACAGTTCTGGTAATGAACTTATTAAAATAAGTTAAATGCTTAAAAATGAATAGTCTACATCTTAAGCAAGAACTCACAAACTTTAAGTTAGGAGCCCTAAGCTCCAAATAATTGAGCTCTTCGGACCCGTTTTTTTTCTAAGTAAGACTACCGTAAATCCCTGATATGGTTTAATAAAGCTGTAGATACAATACTTTGTTTGCCCAATTTAAAAAAAAAAAAGAATAATTTGACTCAAGGCCTCAGTTAGGCCATGCTTGCCAAAATGCAATATTTTACATTCGGGTTATGTGCATTTTCTACAACAATTCAGGGGCCCAAACCAGACCATAGTAACGTACCCACGGGTTTCCCAAGCCAAAACTCGGAGGGAGTCTTCTCGGAGGGGAGAGTAATGTAACGGTTAATAGGGAGGTAACTTGCATTGGATATACAAATGAGAGAGACCTGCCCTTAGTTAAATGGCTAATTGAAGTCTTTATAGACAGAGTCGACCCATTTAGGGTTGAAGATCCTTTTCTCTGAATGGATCACGTTTGTCTAGTTACAATGTCTTAAAAGAGTTTTTGGCATTAATTTTTGACTTGTTCACTGTTTGTTTATCACTAAAGGGTGCCTAACTCCTTCAAAATGTTCCTGTCATCAGAGCTGAAGATTTTAAACTACAGTAAACAAACAGAAAGTAATATGATGAGGGATATCTTTGGTTTTAACCACAATCAAACCACAAAAATATACAACCGACCAAACACACAAACATTTGAATGAATCAGAACACTCAATATAAACATAAGGATAATTTATTTCTTAACTATATTTAGTTCCATATTAATTGTGATTTGCCTGGGTACATGTATTTACCGTATTTCTCCTAATAAATGCGCCTGGGAGCTATACATAACATGGTACAGGAGCTTTTATTTAGTATGCATTTTCCGATTTTTAAGAAAATCATTAGAACTGATGTCTTTTAGGCCCTTTTCCGTTTAACTTTGAGTTGAATTTCCTCTAATTAGAGAAGAAGTCTCAAAAAGTTCTTAAAATTTAGGCATTTGAAGTGGGTTTTTGTAGTTAAAAAAATGTAGGGGTGATACAATTAGGGAGAGCACTATTATAAGAGGAAATACGGTAGCTTGTCCACAGACAAGTAGCCTAGCAAAATGTGTCAGCATGTAGAAAAGTTAGGCATCCAGCAAACCAGGAATTCCACATCCATAAAGCACAAGGCTCAAGGTTAACGAAACAATTAAGAAGGCAGAGCAGACTATGATCAGACTGCACTTCTGTGCAGGCTGATCATAGGCTATACTGTCTGCAATAGCTTTATGTACAGCATTTATTAGTTCGGTACAACATGAGAAGGGTTAAATTAGATAACCTGAGTAGGCCAAAGACACAGTTAATGTGATCACAATCAAATACATGGTTTGATGGACTTTGTATTTGTTTTGATTTTCATAAGTCCGAGGACAATAAGGTCCATCATTAAAGTACATTACTAAATGAGCATTACTAGATTATAGTAATTGAGTCTGTGCGTGACATTTCCATCAATTTTACAGATGCCCTCCATTAAGACCCAGATCAGCCAGTGTACCAACACAGTCTGATCAGTGTCTATTCTATCCGTTCTGAAGATGTCTTAGTACTAGTAATATCTATTTACAACTCAAGAATATTTTCAAGCACCATGTAAAATTCTAGTAATTAAGTCTGTGTGTGACATTTCCATCAATTTCACATCTTTTACATTAAGATCCAGGTCAGCCAGTGCACCAGCACAGTCTGATAAGTAGATATTTTTTTTCTTATTCATCTATATATATTTTTCAAGTAACCTTTCCAGTATTTATATTTTCATTATCCTATGGTAATGATTGAGGAAAAAGAAGAATTTGCTTGTCACAAGCAATTTCTTCTTTTCCAAAAATGTTTTGTTTTAAGACTTTCTCCGAAATTGCTTAATGATCAATAGTTTTCTTGAAGGACCTGTTTTCATCAGGGAGGACCTGTAAGATTCAAGGCTAACAGGTCCTTTAGGCTTGTGGCAAAAAGTAATTAGTGTTGAACCCTGATTGCTATTACAAACATATCACTACAGTGCATCATTCTCTTCTGTTGAAAGGAAACCATTTGGGAAATATGATAGTTTGATTACAAAAGACAAATTTGTGAACTTCTTAACCCTTGTTATGCTGAACCCGGAATATTCCTGCTTTGGCAGGAGCTATAGACAAACATCAGTCTGCACATCCGTGTTCTTATGTTAGTCTACACCACCTGTTTCTCAGTTTCAATCCAGAATTATCAATAGATTTAGTTTTTCAAATAATAAAATTGACCTACAGTTGGAACTTTTGGTGCTTTTTGCCCTTTGATTTTGATGCAAATTTTAAGCCAAAAATTTATTCAGCATGACAAGGGTTAATAAAGAGACTCTGAAGCTGCATTTTTTTTTCCTTCAAAAAAACAACTTGACCTTGATATTTGCCCTTGACATTGTAAGATGTCTTTGACATTAAAAGTAATTATTTCAACTTAAAGTACATTAAATTTTGCGCCAGATACTAGTGTTGATGTATAAACATTCCTGTATTCAAGATAAAAATGTTCAAGAAGTGGTTGACAAATGTTTTCTCACATGTGTACAAATTGGGGCACAATTTGCTTAAAGAAGTTTGCAATCTTTTTTACATCCTAATTTGAGAGCAGAATTGATGTTTCAGGTTTTTACAAACAGACTGACAGATAGACAGACATCAGTTGAGCACAATCTAACTGATCCAAATGACAATGTATCTTTGTGAAATACAAATGCTTATCATTTCAGCATATTTTAAATACTGATCTTGGCAGAGAACCTTGATCCTGTCAAAGTGCCTTGACTTAAGTATTAATTTTGTGTTTCAATGAGATCTATCATGCTAAATATGACCAAGGTATTGTGCTTATAACACTGACCTATTTGTTTATTTATATTTTTTAGTCAAGTTTTGCAGAAGTTAAACCTTGTCACCTGACCTTGAACTTGTAATCTGCATTCATATCAGTGAGATCTTTGAATAAGGTTATCCACTTCTTTTTACCATTTGTTGAATAGCAAAAGCTTTAGCACCCAACAATGGATTCATGGTATTTCTCACTCTAGAGCTACAATTACATCACTTCCTCCAGTTGCAATCCCACTTAGATTTACAATTATGGGTTGTGGGAGAAATAGAGGATAATTGTTTGTTTCAGTGTAAGATCGATTTGTATTTCATTGAGTGAACAACAAAAACTATATTTAACAAAAAAAATAGCTTTTGTTGTTCACTCAATGAAATATAAATCAATTTAACTCGAAAACGAACAATTATTCTATTTCTTTTATGCAAAAATGAGACAAAATGTGAAATTTCTAGGACAAATTTTCGCAAAGCCCGTCATTTTTGCATGTGATTGCTATGCAACATTCATTGTGACGTCACTTATTTTGCCCCACATAGATGACAACAGATAGGATGAAATGCACAAAAGCAGGGTATAAGTTTTTGATAATTTCACTGCTTTTGCGGTGAAATTAGCAAGTGATAATCTACTATTATTTCTCTATAAACCACCATAAAATATTAGATAAAGATGTCAGAAAGGCTATGTGCTGCTGCCAGGGATCACACCCATCCCTTTTTGTCATTGAGACACATCACAATGCAAAAATGCGAGCAGCGTATCTTGTAAATGCTTGAAGTAATTGGCAATGTTCAAGAGTGTAACTACCATTACGCACATTACACAGGAGCGTATTAGAATTAAATCCTCTTTCAAAGTACAGTGGTCTCGCGATATCTCGAACACACACGGGACCGACCAATTTGCTCGAGTCATCGCATGATTCGAGTTAATGCCAGTACGCAAAATTGTCCTCTACGGAGACGTTTCACTGCCTTTAAAACTTACCTTTGCATATTTTGCCTTCAAAATATGCAGTACCTATGAAAAATACTCCTAGAGGAATAGTTGTATGAAGAACCAATGATTTTATTATATAAAACGATTTGTTAATTTGGTCAAATTGTCACGCGGCGTTGAAAACAGAAAAAAAAAACAAACAAAAAAGTCGATCAAGGCGTCGGCGTCAATGTAAGTGGCGTCTGTTCTCTGTACATTTAGCAATTTTAATGGGAGGCATTATAACATGCATATTCTTTCTTCCTTGCAATATTTCCATAGCTATCGTTTCTTAAAGACAAAATTTTAGACGTTTTATCAGTCAGAAGTAAGCGAGGTTGCAAGTAATTCCTTCTTTTCTCACAATGTTTTCCTTTGAGACAATTAAAAATCAATGCATTTCTCTTTAACTACGTTTTGTGCCGAACTCTATCGATGGGTGACCGAAACATTGAAACTTCAGCTGAAGTGCGTTGATGCTCCAGAGGAGCCCTGCACTTTTCGGGAAGAAGAAGAAGAAGAAGAAGAAGAAGAAGAAGAAGAAGAAGAAGAAGAAGAAGAAGAAGAAGAAGAAGGAGAAGAAGAAGAAGAAGAAGAAGAAGAAGAAGAAGAAGAAGAAGAAGAAGAAAAAAGTCTAGTTATTATATTTAGGTGGGCAATCGTCAATATCTTTCGTTATAAAGCTGAATAATTTGCTGAATTACTCACGGGGATGATTTTCGAAAGACTTTCAAAATGATGATGAGCATTGATACCATAAAAATGCCTATTTGTTTTATTGTTTTTTAAAGTCTGAAAATCATTTTCTGATCATTAATTTCCGCCATTTACACCCTTAAATTGAACAAGTGTGGCATTCAAAGAGGTGTGAAAACAAGTTGTCTGACTTGTCGAAACCCCATGAAAAGGACCTAAAGGTATTCCTGTCGATTGGCCGAAATAACAAATACACGCTGTAAGTTAATTTTGATGCAAAACAATGGATGTCAGAAAGGTGCGAACCCCTTTGCTCGAGTGAATGCAGTAAAATTTGACCACGGGACTGAGATTGCTGCTCGAGCGATCGAGCAATCGCGCGTTCGAGTTAATGCAGTAATAACCAACAAGAAAATAGAGTAAGACGCGTCGGGACCGGAAGGCGAGCTCGAGCTTTTGCATGAATTCGAGTTTTTGCCCTCTCGAGGTAACGCGAGACCACTGTATATCCTTGATTAATATTCACAACATCTAAACTACAACTTATTCAAGATGTAGTTACAATGTTTTGATTTCACCAACCCTTGTTCGTAAAAAGGCACATGAAGGATGGAATTCATCTTCTGTCAAAGTCCAAATATCCCCTTTATCCTATAAATTCTTGGGGGGTCACCTTCTGAGTGAATATAATTTTCAAAATCCTAGTTATGCCTATATTATTGCTCTGTTTTTGTTCTCATAATAAAAGTAATCATAAAAATGTACTCACTATTTTTAATCCTGTTTCCATGGAAACTTTAAATTGAACATGATGTCCAGAACTGTGCTTTGAACTATGAGATTCAGACAAGCTCTCATGAGAATCTGTCAATTGCATTTCAACTGCTTTGCATTTATCAATTCGCATCCTGGATTAAAATCCAAACCGTTTTCTCATGATAAAATGACGGCAGTTAACTAGTTCAATAGGTTGTTGGTTAAGGTAACCCTTTGCTGTTTAATCCCTGCTTTTTACGTGTCTGTGATTTTATGATTGAGAAAACATTGTGAAAAAGGAAGAAATTGCTTCTGACAAGCAATTTCTTCTCTTTCCACACTATTTTCTACTCTACTGAATGGTTATTTTTCAAATGAAATCCACTTTTAAATTTTCGTCTGCAAAACCTTTGAATTTGGACAAGTCCAAAATTTTGTAAAACTGTTAAACAAGAAAGTGTTAAAGCCTTGTCTAGTAAGTATTACATTTAAGGTCAATGACAAACAGCTTCAGATAGAGGAAGGGGAGTAATTTCACTCTTAAAATGAAAAAGATAAATTATCTGCAAATTGAATCCTGATTGAATCATCTAAATAAGACAATTCCAATGAGAGACCACCAATTAAGGATTTAGATTTAGACTATTCCAATGAGTACCACCAATTTAAGATTTAGATTTAGACTATTCCAATGAGTACCACCAATTTAGGATTAAGATTTAAACAATTCTAATGAGTACCAACAATTAAGGATTTAGATTTAGACTATTCCAATGAGAGACCACCAATTTAGGATTTAGATTTAGATGATTCCAATGAGTACCACCAATTAAGGATTTAGATTTAGATGATTCCAATGAGTACCACCAATTAAGGATTTAGATTTAGACTATTCCAATGAGTACCACCAATTTAGGATTTAGATTTAGATGATTCCAATGAGTACAACAATTAAGGATTTAGATTTAGATGATTCCAATGAGTACCACCAATTTAGGATTAAGATTTAGACAATTTCGATGAGTACCACCAAATTAGGATTTAGATGAGAATTTGATCATCATTACTCCCACTGGAGCAATGGACAAAGTCCCCACTTATTTGGAGCATAGACAAAGTCTCCTTAAGAGGCCAATTATCCAGTATATTTTTTTCATTAAAAATTTTATGACAAAGAGAAAAATGGTCACTTCATGAAGGTATGAAACTAAAAGTCTAATCACACTGTTTATTAATACATGAAGTAAAAAAATATTTTCTTCATTTCCAATACTGTTGATTCATTGATTAAATGTGGCTTAACGCTGCTTTTAATAATATTTCAGTCATATAGCACAACTGGAGCAACTAACAATGTACTTCTGGTATTTCTCATCGAGCATTACCATTACATCCCGTTCTAGCCTCAGGCTGCTATCAGATCCCTCTAAGGATTCTGATTAACCATCCTTTGATTGGAGACAAATGTCAGACATGTAATGAAATTGGGCAAAAAAAAGAAATATTTATCTAAATCTGAGTAATTTTTAAGGAAGTAATTTGTACACCGGAAAAAATAGCTGCTTGTTAAAAACCAAAATTTCAATTTCTCAGAATGATCATTCTAGAAAGACCAAATAAAGTAGTTGAAGACAGGATTACCAATTATGTTAATTGCATCATAGATAATTAACCCTTTCCTGTTTTACAAAATTTTAGTCCTGTCCAAATTCAAAGGTTTTGCAGACAAAAATTAAAAGTGGATTTAATTTGAGAAATAACTATTCAGTATGGTAGAAAATAGTGTAAAAAAAGAAGAAATTGCTTGTCAGAAGCAATTTCTTCTTTTTTCACATTGTTTTCTCAATAAGATCACAGGCACGTAAAAGCAGGGATTAAACAGCAAAGGGTTAAGTTGTATTAGAATTTTTTGTATATGGTAACCTAAATCATAACCATATATAGGTGTGCAGAAAACATTGTAAGCAATTGCTTGTAAAAAGGCATTTTCTTTTTTGTTTGATGACGCTTCATGCTAAAAATAATAGCTGTCTACCTTCTGGTTTCAGAGGGAGTTTATTTGAATTTTTCATTCTTTCAGTTTCTATGTAAAAAGGGATGAGCCTAGGCGGAGCCCAAATTTGACCCCAGGATCATTACATGAACAAACTTTGTAGACTTTGAAGAAGATGTTTAAAGAAATTGTATACTACTGACATTGGACGATCACAATAGCTCACCTTGAGCACTTCTGGTTTAACTGCATTTAACACAGAGCAGACTAACAAGCTAAATAATTCAATTAAAATATTGTCCAATTGTCTGCAGATTCATTGACACCTTATTTATCTACAAAGCAAAGAGAAAAGACTATGGTCAGCTTGTGCAGAAGCTCAGGCTGGCAAAAGTCTTTCCTTTGTGCACATTAGTTGGAAATGTCATACACAGGCTCAACTCATAATATTGTAGACAAAGATCAATTACTTTGAGGTCAATTACATGAATTACTTTGAGGTCAATTACATCAATTACTTTGAGGTCAATTACCCTTTTAGGGAGAATGATTTTGAGTGCAATGTATCAAAGAATTACCATGCATATGGTCAATGAACTTGTTAACATTTTATTTAGTATAATTGTGAATCCGGACAATTTAAGGGGATTCGAACAATTGTGATACGGAATATCAGAATTCTGATACGGTTTTAAGAGACTCACAAACTAGTAGCCAGGACTCTCAAAACTATCAGACTGGGTCAGTGCAACACTATTGTAAGTGCCTATATATTTATATGCACTTACAATAGTGTTGCACTGACCCCTTGAGTTCTGCTGCAAGTCTGTAGGACCCTCTGGAAATTGGCTTCAGAATATAATTTAAGACTGTTTTAAAAAAAGTCTTCAATTCTTCGCCATGCTAAATCTTATCCAGAAAATATTTCAATATGTGCAGGCTGATCTTTGTCTATATCTCCTGTCAAAACAGAAATATTCTGCATTCAGCATGACAAGGGTTAAGATAGGACCCCCATATGCCATACTATTGAGCCCTTGTCACCCGTTTTTGTTCAGGGGTGCTTGACAAAAACCCTTATAGTAATACCCATGTTGCCGGAACTATCTGAGTGAAATAACCCTGTTTAATATTTTTGATTCCATCATGACACAGGGAGTCTTGTCTATGAACAACATGTAATCGTATTGTGGTTAAATGAGCATCAATCATTGAAAAAAGTTCAACGTAGCTGTTCCATTCCGCCCCAATACAAATCTCAAATTTCAATCAGAATAGAGGAATTGTGTGGGCAATGCAGGTATCTAATCCAAAAATTGATTTAAAAGTTAAAGTGTTATAGTGGAAAAAGACAGGCAAACTGTATCTTAACTTACACAAATATATCTATCGATGTCATGGTTGGTGACATAGATTAAAAATCTAGAATTGTGATGTGTACACTGGCAATCATAGTTTGCATTATCCGTATGCATTGATGGATTTAAATCGGCAACAGCTTTTATATCTAATCTTAATGTATGTTCATCTGGTGATAAGTAACATTGAATCAAGGTTTGCTAGGTTTAAGATGCATCACACGAAATCATGACAACAATGTGGCGATAGACAATCGCCAAGAAAACTTCTTTCTCATTTGTTCTTAATTATTCATGTATGTTTAAATTGTTTGATAGTTTATCTTGTTAAACTTTGTCTTATTACCTCATTTGAGTTTCTTAGCCGTTAGCATTTAGGGCTTATCCAACACCCGACCAACTAACTTAACAACACAAGTCATGATGAGAGAAATAAAGACATCCCAGGCCCACTTGGAATCTAAGATTAAAAATAAAATGTGCTAGATACATACATTTGTCTGTTGATACTGACGTAAAGTTATTAAGAATAATTAAGTGTGCAATTTTTTTTTTTTTTTTTCATTTTTGAATTAAGAACCAATTTTAAATGTAACAGTTGAATATCATTGCTTACCATCACTTATGTTGGTGGAAAAGGACAACATAGATTATCATAGAAACTAGTCTGCAGTTCTTATATATGAGTTATCTCCACTTTATAATTCCCCATGGGAAAATTTAGTCAATACAAAAACTCATATGTTAACCAAGTATTTTTAAGTCGGAAAAGGTTTAAAATTCCACTAAATTCAATATTGATCAGAGTAATGAATCTTTGTCTACAGGCTGGTATCATGCTCACAGAAGCATGAGCAAAGTTTCAAAGCAATAGATTTAACAGAAACAGAGATTTGACACACTTACATGTAAAAAGACTACACCAAAGCACTATGTCTACCCCAACACCCGGGTGACCTGAATAGCCCCCTCTATTCTTGGAATAGTCAAACTAAAAATGCTTTCAGAGTTATAACCCTTGATAGTCTAGATAGCTTTCATAATGGTTAACACACATGCCAAGTTTCATGAGGTTATCTTCAATTACAACAGAAATATGACTGAAGTTAAAGTTATACATGCCAACACAAACACGGCCACTAAGAGCACCAAGTTGTTGACAATACATGAGGTTATTCCCAAAACCAGCAAAAGTATAGTTTGTTTGACTTCTATGTGGACCAATGTTTCGCAAAAAGTCTCAGAATCGACATGATGAATCAAATCTTTTTCTTGACATATCACATTTTCCATGGAGATTTTTGTTTTTCAGAATTTTTGAAACTGATTTTGTCTGTCAGCCTACATGTTAACTCTCAGCCTTTCATACCTTATTGTGACTGTATTAAATGGAACATCACATTGTTTATCCAAAAATAGTTCTGATTTGCATAGGGGAAGAGTCAAAAGAGTATGATTTTAAGTGATTTTTTTTTTCATATAAAATCAAGGTTTTTTTTGTAAGATTGGTTTTATTTAAGATTTTCACTTCCTTAGGATATCAAATCTGAGTGTATATTCTCTTTGTCCAATAACAGTTTGATCTGATAATTGAAAATTGTTTTATCTATTCTGAGATGAACTCCATTTTCCCATATTTAGACCAATCAAAAAGCATAATTTTAGAAAGACATTGGAATTTTCATGAGGAAAACTAGATAGACAGGTGATTTATAATGGTACAAATCATATGATATTTAAGTTCAATATGAAATGACTTTCAATATGCTTATTAGCATGTCCAAATAAGGAATACAGACATTTTTTCTGTCAAATGTTTAGTATAAAACCATGTGTTTTTACTACATGTTTACACTTACTTAGTTATAAAGAGCGGCCATCACCCCATGTGTTAAGAGTGGAAAATGCGAAAATATTAACATTATCCAGATAGATCTAGACAAAATCATTGTTTTGGAATCAATTCATTTTCAAAAACTTATGGTACCTAGCTGAAACTTATATGCTTCCACATACAAATTCTCATTCAAACGCATTTTTATGTAACTGGGCAAAAGGTTTGTCCATATAGAAGTCAAACTAGAGCAAAGTTTCCTATCATCGCCACCTTAAGGCCAAATAAATGTATCATTTTACATTTTCTTTTCATCCCTATAGGAAATCGACCATCTTGTAAAGTGACATTTCATTGGTCATTGAATATATACAGAAGACTATAACCTTAACATTTGACCAATGAAATGCTCTTTCACTAATGTGTCCCGGTAGAACCAAAAATTATTTGTTATCCTAATTCCGACACCCAACTTCCTAATTCTGACACCCTTTGGAACAAATGAAAAAAGACATGAAATATTTTATTCCACATATAAACAGTCTAAAATTATTACCGTATTTATTCTAATAATTGCCCAGGCATTTATTAGAAAAGTCAGGATTGCCGCAGTTGGGGGTGGGCGATTATTAGAGGCATTCTGTTTGGAATTCCTATGTACGGACCTACAATGTCCCTAATAAGTGTAAATATGATACGTTTCTGGAAGATACCAAATAAATTTCCTTAAGGAGGAACAAAGATGCATAATAATGGCACTACTCAGACCTCGCCGGTTGTTCATTGTCACCGTTTTTCAATTGAGTGATACGCTGCTTTAAATAACATCGCTATGATACCAAGGGATTCTTGCAAATGCATTTATATTCTACTTCAAACAATTTCTGAAATAAATGGAAAGTTTATTCATTAATTAGCGAAACAATTCCCTTTGAGATATGATTACCAAAAACACTGTTGACTTCGGCAAGTAATAACACCGACGACCTTGCAGTTTTGTTAACATTTAAAGTTCTATTCAATAGAGTAAGAAACTTATGCCAGACGATCATGTTTATTTTCAATAAATAATTCTCGAGTTTAAGAAAATTGTATTATTCTTCGTTTTCCTTAGATTAAAAAATACGGCATATCGAGCTCATAACTACAAAGGATCGTAACTACATCCGATCATAGCTGTTGTATGCAATTTAAAGCTGCTCTTGCACAGATTGGGAAATGTAAATTTTAAAATTTTTCGTAAAATTAATCGGAATAAACTACCTCGTCATGTTGAAGCCTTTAAAATAACAAGATTCAATCTGGTAATGCATCGGAAGAAAGACGCATATACCCGAATTTAGGTTAAATTCATTCAGAAAAATAAAGTGACTACTAACGCTAAAAAAATTATTCTTCATTTTCGAGCCAACTATTTTCACTTGACATTCGGCATGTTTGTCTTATTCAATCAAAGATTAAAGTTAAAGTATTTGACAGCTGGAAACTTCATATCAATACAAGCAAAAAATGAAAGGTTATTCACTTTAAATAATGATTTTGTAATAAATAGACTAGAAATAAATAGACTGGATACCTTACTGAGCTTGCCACTTCGAAAAAGTAAGTTACAAAATTATTGAAATATGTTGTTTCTAGTGCCAATGCTTTGAGCGATTCTTCATAGTCTAAAAATACACACATTTCCAAAACTTAGAACAAGTTTTGTATTTTTTTTATGAAAAACTGTGAAAGAGCAGCTTTAATATAGGACTTTACTTCACATTTCAATTGTAACCGATTCTTTGTTTCTGGAATATTTTTCACGAAACACACAGAATAAATTAAGCCGAAATAGGAAAATACGGCTACCTTTTGCAAAAATAAAATAAAAAAGTCTGTTTGCCTCAATTTTAAAATCCGTAACAAAGCAACAAAGAGAGTGCTAAATAATAATTTTGAAAGTGTTTGATATCACCATTACAAGCGTAAGGCTTGTGCAAGCTCTGGAAACACTTCTTAAAATAGCCGTCGGCATCTTTGATCATCTGTTCACCCTCTGCGTGAAATAGACTGTTCCGCGTCCTTTACCTCGCTTCAAAACAAAAATATTAATTAAATTTGCCTTCATTGACCAGTTTGCTACTCGGATTTGATTTCGGATAATTGAAACAAAAATTATTGAATATCGGTAAATTCTTTCTTTTCAATTGTTTCTTAAGATTATAGTAATTTTAGATAAAAAGATAGTAACCATGTTTGGAACATAACATATTCAATTCTCCGTAAGTGGGAGCTGAAAACGTTGTAGCTACAACTAACCTGATATCATTCATGGGATCTTACTTTGACACCAGATTTGAAAATATTTTTGATAATCAGTGTTTAAGATAAAACATACAAATAAAGTAATAAAAATCTGAGAAAATTATGCAGTCACAACCATCGCTAATATTACTTGCACAAGGATCACAAGTGTTTTTTTCCCGATCTTCAATAAATCTCGTAAATGAATCCCAGTTCATCAAAGTCATCGTATCATGAATCATGGTGATTCTTGGTATTCGTCGAATGTGTGCAAGAATTTTATACTATTTGTTGGAAAACATTCGGAAGTTTACATCGAAATTGTCTGGGAGTTTTTCTCAAATTGGAGGATGGGCGATTAATTTAGTTGTCATTTTTTCCGAAAATCGGTCTTAAAAATGCTGATTTTGGGGAGTATTTTGGGGTATGGGCAGTTATTAGAATATGGGCGATTATTATATATTGATATTTATAGAAAATTTAAGTTTTCAATTGCTTTAATATTCTTTGTATTGTCTGAGGAAACTGTTTCCAGTTTCTATTTTACATTATTTAGATATCAGATCATGATTCCATGAAATCATAATTATTTATCTTTCAAGGGTGTCAGAATTAGGAAGAAGTGTCCAAATTGTGGTCCTAATTCCGACACCTTTACTTTTCATTAAATGAGCTTGATTTTAATGAAGTAAAAGTAAAACATGGCTTAAGAGGTATAAAACCACACCAAAAAAGTCATTTTTATTAAAATCAAGTTTGGCTTTCCCCCGAAATTTGCCATCCTTTAGGATGCTTTGAATTACCTTTCAAAATAACACTTCCCCCTAAAAATTGAAATGTGCAATTCCTATTCCTTTTCCATAATGATAGAAGTTTTCTATTGAAGCCATGTGTGATGATTTAGTTAAAGACCTCATTTATATTGGCTGAAAAGTGCCAAATTCAAAGGATAATGAAAATATGGAAGGGTGTCGGAATTAGGAGGGTGTCGGAATTAGGACATTTTACTCTATGATAAACTTTAATGTACATGGTATTTCATAACCACTCATTCAATATAATAATAATAATTTTCTGTAAGCAAAAAAATATTGCAAGTACTGCTTAAACAAAGCTTCATAGATTTAGGGATGATTTATGATTCTGACAGACAGACATATGGACAAACAGGCAGTTGAATGGATGGATGGGTGGATGGGTTGGTGGATGTGGATGCTAAACGGACAAACAGACAGACAGATGGGGATGGATGATCGATGGATGGATTAACTTTTGAGTGGAAAGACAGTAGGACAGACTCTAGCTGGACAGATGGGAGGAGAGATAGAAGGATAGAAAGATGATGGATGGATGGATGGATGGATGGATGGATGGATGGATGGATGGATGGATGGATGGATGGATGGATGGATGGATGGATGGATGGATGGATGGATGGATGGATGGATGGATGGATGGATGGGTTGGTGGATGGATGGATGGATGGATGGATGGATGGATGGATGGATGGATGGATGGATGGATGGATGGATGGATGGATGGATGGATGGATGGATGGATGGATGGATGGATGGATGGATGGATGGATGGATTGCTTTTTCATGGGATTAATATATTTGGACAAAAAGGAGGAAGGCGGGAATATTAGTGGAATTGAATGAATGAATGAATGAATGAATGAAAGAAAGAAAGAAGGGAAGAAAGAAAGAAAGAATGAATGAATGAATGAATGAATGAATGAATGAATGAATGAATGAATGAATGAATGAATGAATGAATGAATGAATGAATGAATGAATGAATGAATGAGAGCAACATAAGTAGAACTAGATCTAATTGGACATTGGATAAAAATCCCTTAGGAAATAATCAGTATACCAAAAGTTTGCATGTTCCATCATATTCAACCATTTCCGCAGCAAAAATGCTCGTGGACCATCTCGTGCAAAGTTGCCTCCCTTCATAAACGCTATATTGACCGCCCTTTGATGTTCTGACAAAAGGCGGCGTTGCGCGCTGCTTTTAACCAATCACCGCACAGCATTAGTCGACCAAATTTAAAACAACGGAAGGCGATTGAATGGCGTGTTGTTTACATCTTTAAGCGATGAAAATATTTTTGAGTCACGTATTCTGATTGAGTTTTAACTTATAACATATCATAGTTTTGTTTAGAAAAGAATCAATTAAAGGTAAGAAGAAACAAATTTCCACAGCAAAGGTTTATTCCTGGTTTTAAAGTTGGGTGCGAATCGTAACCAAATTTCCTCGCCCCACATCAAACGAAGAATTTTTTAGCTACATATCAAGCAAATATCAAATAATCCTTTTATATCTCAAGTAGATTGTGTAGATTTAAAAAAAAAAAACTGAATAAGTTTTAATATCTAAGAGAATATCTATATAACGCGGTTATTTTCAATTTCAGAGAATGTTCGCAACTATGAAGAAAGCATCCACAAACAAGACAAAGCCAGCTGCTGGTGATTTAAAGAAAACAAAAGTAGGACAGTATAGTGTAACTTATTTCTTAATTCATTGTCAGAGGTGTTAAAGATTTAGTATGTGTCCATTACACATTTGCCTGGGTCTGTTCTCTAAAAAAAATGCCGTAATTCCCCTACCGAACATAAATTTTTCATACATGTCATAATATAAAAATGTTTTTTAGGTTACAAAAATCAATTAATTTATCATTTTAATGTTTCATAGATAGTTTTCTTTAGTTATACAAATCTTCAGCAAAAATATTGATAAGAGCATTTTTGCCGGCTCCATTCTATAATGACAAACCCTGGAAAAGCCTACTTTTCAGGGGAAGGAAAAAACTTAATATCTTTTTACCTATAAACACTGGTGCAACCATTTTGGTCGAAAATATTTTAAATCGAATCACTAAATATATTATCCGTTGTCATAAATATTAAATTTTGTCTCTTTAATGAGTTATTTAAGAAAAACAACAAAAAAATCGTCAAGTACATCATTTTTTCACTTCATTTTTACGGTACAAAATGCTGTATAGACAATAAAAGGCATAAAAGATAAATGCACGAAAAAAAACATATTAAATTTGATGCTATACAAGATATAGGACAAATCGCGTGTAAAAAAATGTCTTTTCGGGTGCACAGGGAAAAACATTAACTTTTTCCTCACAGGAGCCAACTGGGCCCCTAACTTTTAAAACTTAGGGGCCCAGCTCAAAATCTAGGAGCCCATTTTTTTTTAAGGCAAAAAATCCATATCCAGGGATATTTTTGGATCAATTTCATGATGGGCCATTGAAATGGGCCAATGGCCCATGTCCCATTCATTTACATGTAAAATCTAAGATTTTGATAGGCCATCTGCAAAATTAATGGGCCATTAGGAAAAAGTGGTGGGCCCAAGAATCCTTAATACCTATCCTAAAATAAAATAAGCATCATATTTGAATAGATTATATATGGGGCCCATCCAAAACTGTAATCAGATTTAGTCTAAAACAAATCGTTTTTCCTCAAAATCAGTACAGCCCATCCCAAAATAATTCCTGATTATCTGATTTGAAGAAGTGAACTTTTCCAATAGAGTTCTGAGATTTTACGTCCTTGTGCTAATAAAGAAAATAACAAACATTCTTCTTTTCCCATGGTATTCTCTACACAATTGGGTGATTACAATTTTAAATTCAGGTTAAATCGCCCCCTCGATAAATCGCCACATTATTGAACTAAATTGAGCTATCTAATGACAGTTTACATATTACGGGAGCAGCCATATTGAAAGCGCGGACCGAATAGAACACTTCTGGTGTACTTGTTTCTGTAGGACCGGATATTTTTAATTCGATTTTACCACCATTTATTTTTTTCTTAAATAAGCTTTAAAGTAAAGTTGTAAAAAAGTTACATGAGTTGAGGACAAAAAATGAAAATAAAAACAAAATCGAATGGGTAAATTGTCAGCCGGAAACAAAAACTTTTTTTTCTAATTCGATTTAAGAGAATTCATAAAATCAGAAAAGAGCCGACTAATTCCAGAAACACGCTCGCAATGCAAGACATAAACATCCAATCGAAAAATAGGTCAGTCCGTCAGTTAAAGGTCAAATGAAAAGCTCTTTTGACCTTACGTAAATACAAAGAGATGTATTAAAATAATCTGATGCGATATTCAAAATGAAAATAATATATACGATAATGGTAAAATCGACGATTTTCTCTGTTCACACCTGTAGCCCGCTATTGAAACTGACCTGTGACGTCATTGCAGTTATGAATGTATTGACGGAATAAGCAGATCATATAAAATTACAGAATTTCGTTCAACCTATCACAGATTTTTCACAAATTTGTCGTAAAAACAATTGTATGTAAGATGTTGCGGCATAATGCAAGGGTCTAATTCATTTAAAATGTCTTGATGTAGCATTATTAATAGTATTAATTATCCTAATTGAATTCAATCGGGACCCGAAACATTTACTATACACAAAGACATAGAAATATCTTTCGGTGTACTGATTGGTTATTCTTGCGCATGAATTGTCCGATAACCACGCCCCTTCAAAAAGTAATGAACCAATTAAACGCCTTTTGAAATTTCCGGTGAACTGATTGGGTAAAATTTTGTCAAGTGTCAATTATAATCATGTATATCATTGGAAAACCACGCCCCGTCAATAAACCAAAGTGTTAACAGATGTCATAATTGCTGTAATTAGTAAAATAACTTATTTTGGTGTTCAATGATGAAAACATTTTGTTGTTGTAAAACCAAAATATCGCACTTACAGTTTAAAACGATATTATTGAATTTTGAAAATGTACCCAATGTTTCGTTTACGAAAAAGGCTTGTTGAGCAGCTTCTGATCAGCTATAAACAGATGTTTGAGTACCAAATTCTAAATCTTTCATCAAAGAACGTAAGGCTAGTGCGTAAAGAGTCGACCCTACTCAGATTGCGGACCGAGAAGGTTCGTAAATTGTCCAACTTTGATGATTTTCTTTTACAAAAGTAATTTAGCTATTTGTTCCTTCCCTTGAAAGAGTTTTTTATGCGACCTCTGACTGACCCGTACTTGAACCAATCCTTTCATAACATAATAATTTTAATTTTATGGAGTTCTCAGTCGGTCCACTTTCGCGTGACGGGTCACATATAATGAAGCTGAAGTTTAATGAATGGTCTCTTCGAACTTTTGCTCTGAGAAATTATTTCTTGAGTTCGAAGTTAACGTATAAACTTGAACAGTACGAAAGCCGGGAAGATTTCTTCCTGTTATAATTTTGTCCAAGGGCGTAAAAACATGACACGCAGTACGCACACGCGTAATAAGTAATATATTATTCGTTGAACAATATCGTCGATGATTGATAAATTATCGAATCAACGCAAGTACAGCTTTTTAAAGCTACATTTGCAACATTTTGATTATCCGTCAACATTTTTATTTAGAACATTCTCTCTGGTTTGGCGCATTCTGTCTGTCCTCCTCTTTTTCCCTCTCCCTCTTTTAGTCTTTTTATGCCCCCGATAGGGAGGCATAATAAATTTGCAGGCTGTCTACCAATTCCTATATTCCTATTAAACTCCTATATTTTGGGTCCAAATCCTATATTTTTAAGCACCTCCTATATTCCTATAAAACTCCTATATTTTGAAAATATTTCCTATATTTTTAGGAAAATGTATTGCTGATATATGATCAGATAGCAAATATTGCTTTGATACTGCTCTTTGCTTCTTCATTCTTCAGATAAGAGAATCTCTATGTCTTCCATAGCATCACCATCCTGTATAATGCTTTGGTGCACTTCATCTGTTCCTCGTCACCTGTTTGGTCACCTACAAGGCAGTTGAATAGGACACCAGCCTTTAAGGTAAATCAGAATCTTAATTGCTTTCAAGTTTCTTTTTTTTTTCAGGTATTCCCCAATGATGAAATACCTGTAGAGCAAGTCTCTGAAAAGATATTCACTTCTCTTCCAAAAGCAAGTAATAAATCTGTGAGACTGGTACAGTGGTACTATGTCTCATTAAAAGTTTCTGTTAATATCTTATATAATTTTATTAAAAATAAATCTCTTTAATGGAATTCAATTATTTACAGGATTTTTTTCTGAGACTTGCTTATGTACTGATGGGATCATATGTGCTCTTCCAAATTGGAATTGGAGCACACTTACAGACTGTTTGTGCTGCATAAACTAATGATTAGTTTAAAAACTTAGTCCATTTCTTATCATGCTGATTGTTTAGTTGTTTAAGTACCATAACTGTCACTATTTCAAATGCATTTGTAAGTGCTTTTGTTGTGCAATATTTATTGCAGTCTGAGTTATAGCTTAACAAGCATATAAAATCCTACTGAGTTTATTTGTATGAACACATATTGAACTTTAAAGTTGCATTGCATTTGATCAATCCACTGGATTAATGCCTTATGTTTTGTGCCTAGTGGTATTGTACTGGTTATTGTCAGAAAGGCTCTGAACTTAAGTATCAGCTTTCTACTCTTTTGTTTAAAACGCCAAAGTTGAGTGACCATGGCTCATTTGTTGTACACTAAATTCTTGTTAATCCAGTTGTCATATACATGTATGTTGTTATATGCTGCTTTATATTCAAAATAAAATAAAACATTTCAGGTGCCAATTCAGATGATGATGATCATGATGATGCTCTACAGCAGCCTCCTGTCTGGACTGTGATGCTATGGAACTGAAAGGTTACTTTATCTAGACATTAATTAACATAGAAAAAGCAAGAGTGGAGGTAAGGATTGTTAGTATAAGAGCGTAGGATAAACAATTTTCACTGGAAAGAACTCCTATATGTTTACTCAAAATGAGCTAAAAACTCCTATTTTTTTAAAAAAATATTCCTATTAAAACTCCTATATTTTTTAGAAGACCTGGTAGACAGCCTGAATTTGACTTGTCCGTCCGTCCGTCTGTCCGTCCGTCTGTCCGTCCGTCCGTCCGTCATTCCGTCCAAAAACTTTAACATTGGCCATAACTTCCTTATTACTATCAAAGCGGTGTCGGGGGCATTGTCATCTTACAGTGACAGCTCTTGTTTTCTCTCTTTATATCTTTTTTCTTGATATAAGACATTTAATACAACATTTAAACAGTTTTCGATATTTACAATATTGTGAAAACTTTTTTGTTGAAAAAAAAAAGAGAAGAAATTTTCTTGGTGTAAACGATATTGAACCCGCTTGACACTTATTACAGCTTGAAATGGTGACCAGTTTTTAAATATAAAAATGTTTTGTGTGCCGAAATAAAAAAAATGTATAAATACATGTATGAAAAATGTTTCAGAATTGATTTTGAAAATAATTGGCATATTAGAAGAATTATCGGTACACAGATTAGCACACGCAGAAAGGGTTACCTTGTCATGTGCGCTGTTGTGTAATCGGCAAGATGTCACAATGCTTTCAATAAACAAAACCATCCAGCTACATGTAATTTATAAAACTTTATGACTTAATTAAACACACATTTTATCCTTCAATGATTCAACTGACATGCCGCAAAAGACTAATTTTCAACCGGCGGTAGACCTAGACACAACCTTCAATCGACAACGGAATACCATCAAATTTGTGTTTAATTGAATTTATTTTTCTAATTATTTGTTCATGATATTCATTCGTTATATTTTTGACAAATTCAAAAAATAGGTGAAAACATGGGTGAACATTTGTGGATGAAAGAAAATGGAAAAATCGTGGAAAAGGAAATTTGTACCGACAAATAATTATAGTTTGGAGGAATTTAATACCATTTAATTGCCAAAGCCCTGTTGAGGTAGGGTTTTATTCAATGTCTTGATTTAATTTTGCATGATATATTTGATTGACTTGTAATATGATTTTGACCAACCATCAAATGTGTTATGTCAAGCCTTTTTTATGTTTTCTTTTATAAATCTATATAATAAACAAAAGTTGAAGCTAAATGATTGGTCACTGTGAAATATTACTCTTAATTAGATCAAATTGGATTTCCTTCAGAAGTTTTTACCAAATTTACGAAGTGAACAGTCTGAAAATGCCGATTTTAATTTGTGAGAGAAAAATGTTTATTTTTAATAAGATTGCATCGTTACAACGGCGTGAAAACACTCTAACCATGCCATAGTTTCCGACTTACGTTTATCCGGACCTTGTTGTTAGACTCGTGACTAGATATCTCAGATTTAGGGTTTAAAGTAAACAAGTCTGTAGTTTCCGCTTGCTTAGGTTTAAACTGTGCTGACTGCACAAGTTGATAGCGGTATAACAATATCGGACCTTCGTGTTGTTGTTCGATAGCTGTGATAATAACAAGCGTTCGCATTGTTTACCTTCGAGAGGAATGACTACAATGACGTCACATCCTGTGCGCAAGTGCGAAAATCCGTTTTCGGCCAGGTGAAAATTTCCAATAAATCACGGTCGTTCTTTTGTAATTATTGTCCCTTTGGGTGTGTGTTTTTCAACGCTGATTTTTTATACCTTTTTATTTCAATTAAACTGATTGAAATATATATTTAGTTCTTGTTCGAAAAATAGCTTTTCATTTGATCTTTAATGTGTTGTCACTTGGATATCGAAAGTAAAAGCTGTCAAAAAAAAAAAACGCCCATACTCAATTTAAATGTTCTAGACTCTTTTCATATACTAGGCAACTCAACACAGTTCACATAAGTTCGCCAACTGGGCCCCTGGCTCGCAAGTTTTACTCGCCCAATGCATTTTCTAGTCGCCTTGGGCGAGTGGGCGAGCACTAATTTTTTTCCCTGGTGCATATGAGACCCCGAAAGCTGTAGGGTGAGACGTTTCTCGAAAAAAGTGAAAAATGCATATAACAATTTTTGTGTATGTATAAAACACGGGAACAATCTGGCCTTGGTAAAGGTTGTGTTTTTTTTCAAACTGATCTTTTGAAATCTGGGTTTTCCCTCTATGTTCAAAACTGGGGGTCATTTTGCCACATTTTGACCCCCTTTAAACTAGATGAAGAATGTTTCTTTGACAATTTTGGGGGTCATTTAAAAAAAAGAGGGGTCCAAATTCAAAGAAACAGGGGGTCAAGGAAAACCCAGTAAAATAAACTTTTATCAAAAGGAAACATGAACAATTATCAAATTTGTCAATACGTCATTTTCGAACTTTACTTTTCGACCACTTCCGGTGCGAATATGACATATCTTACAAGTCCATGAAGCTTTTTTGGAGGGATACGATTAGCTTTCAGATCCAGCTTCTTCGCAAAAGACGCAGGAATATCATGTGTGCGAAAACGCAATAAAAGAAAAAATGGAAATTGGCATATATACGTCCTTATAAAACGGAGCTGACGATTTGTTTAATTTCACTGTTTCATTCATTTTGCAGGAGAACATGGAGTTGTCCAAAGGCAAACGACAAGGTGAATCTCTACAAGATCCCACACAGAAAAGAAGAGCTGCATTTGGAGACATAACAAATGTAACTATATCTGCTGTTTTGGTTGAGATTGATTCAGAAAGTCAGATAAATCTGTTGAGACTGTCATCAGTATGCACATTCCTCTCAATCTGACTAGGGTTAACACTACACACTAACTCAGTTAGATGCTTTTTACAGCAAAACAGTTGAAGATCTTTTGGGCCTAAAATCAAATTTTACTCTAACTAGTAATATAAAGAGTAACTTTTATAAGATTTACATGGTGTACCCTTAACTCTGAAAGTACCTCAAGATTTTTCTTTGTACCCTCAATTTTATTCTTAGGGTACATGTACCCCCAAAATGAAAACCCAGTGGGCATGCTGAACTTGAACTTGCAGTTTATGACTTATTTTCCGATGTTTCTTTTCACCAGGCTTTTGCAGACAAACAAAACATCAAAGATGCCTTGAAGAAGTCCAAGTTGCCAACTCACAAACCAGCCACAGTGGTGGTGAAAGCTCAGTCCAAGGAAAACAAAGTGAGAAAGGAGAAGAAGGCGAAAAGTTCTGGTCCTAAACCCAGCTCAAGCAGCTCAGAGTCTCAGAACAGCCTGAGATCATCTCAGGAATCTATCGCCTCCTCTCAGGGGTCGTCTTCATCTGATAGTTCACAGGAATCACTTATTGGGTGAGTCAAGAAACTACATCTTTCACACTTAAAGGGGTTAATGCAAGACTGGCAAGTGTCAGCAGGGTGTTAGTATGACATCAACAAAATGGGGTCCCAGACTTGTAAAACCTGCATCACCAATAACCCTACATTGCCACAATGTCTGACCCCTACTGCAGTCTTGCATTAACACAAATGTCATTTAAGGAAAGTGAAGTTAGTTTTCTGTCATTCTTTAGGGTTCCAAATTTAAGAATTTTCTAAAATGAATTTTGATATTGGGTGTGGAGAGGTGATACCAGGGTTTAACACTTAAAGGAGTCCAGGAGTCTGAGACTTCCAAAGGCCAGACTACCTCACTCTGTAATTTGGAATCCAATGTCGCTATCAATTTTTTCATTTCCACATTTTTTACTCCTTACTTTTAGCTTGGACTCATTAATTTCATAATTTGGGAGTCCACAGAACTCCTCATTCACTGAGATAAATATGTAACACCCTGGATACTACACACAAGATAAAAGAAAAAAAAGTGAATTAAGACCATCAGTTCACAAAGCACTCAAACCTTCAAACACAATTTGTTTAGCTGCTTCAACTTATTGTATATAGGAAATTCGTTGATACGAGGGATGATCCAGAAGTTCGTAAAATGGGCTAATAACTTTTCGCATTTCTGGCTGGTTCAGTATATAATTTGGTGAATGTGCAGTTAAGGTAATGCGGAGTTCATAAATAGTATAATTGTTTCAGAATTATCTTTAGCGGCCTATAGGTACGTTACCTAACCAAAGTAACATGTGTATGCTTAGGCAGGGGAGCGTGAAAAAATATTGAAAATCTGTTAAATAAACCAAGTTTTCTGAAATTGTAGTTGAAAATCCTTGGCTAAATCAAATAAGACGCTAATAGGAAATTATTTGTTACATTTTAAAACTTGTTGGGAGACTTTTACGGATACAGAATATTGTAATAACACAAACTATTCGCGAAAAAAGACAAGACGTCAAAACAAACATATGAATGCCGTAAATTTTAATTATTTTTTTATAGTGATCTATGTTATTCACCAACCCAAACATTTCAGATGCTTTAGAAAAATGATAAAAATGTGCAGGGGAGAATTTTCCGTAAGGCTATTCTGGATATTGAAAGAGGGCCAGGCCTTGTAGAAGGATTTAGAATGGTGTAAGTGAGTTTGAACAAACAAACTTATCCCAATGATTCTCATTATTTTCCAAAATAATAGGCCCTGCATTTGGATCTCAACTTTACTAGAAATACCATGCAGATAGAAATTTTAAACTAATTTGGTTCCAAATGTTATGTGGATAATTTCTGTAAGTTGGTGTATCAGGCACAGAAAGCAATGCGAGTTAGCAGGGGCTATGTAGAAGAGAGTTAATAATGACATTTGACGTTCTTGCTCCCCCGCCTACATGCAGGGTCTCTGTCTTAATTTATACCCTTTACAGCTGCTATTGAATGTTATTATATGCAATATTGCATGTTTATCACACAGATGATGTATTAAAAGACAGTATAATTTTTATTTTGATAGTAGGCTTTTCTGTAGATTTATAACCTCATTACGAACTTTTGGATCAACCCTCGTATATTAAGGTCAGTCCGTTGTGTGATTATTTCAGTTCCCAAGAATCTGTAGATGATTTATTGATCCCTGTTGAAGAAGCTGTAGGACCACCACAGGTATAGATGTTGATCCATTTGAAATCTGTTATTACACATGCCACATATTTTAGAGATACAGAAATAAATGTTGTCATGGAAAAAATGTGTTTTCAAATATGTATTCAAACAAATTGTATTGTATTGAGTTTAATAATTGTAAAAAGACATAAAGTGGCAAGCAGGCAAAAGAAGTTAGCTTCATATCTTTTGACCTTAAAAAACATGCTTTTCCACAAAAATTTTGAATTTAACATGATAGTTTGAATGTCAAAGAATGTGGAAGGAACAGAAATGATAGTGTAAGTGGTAAAAAATAGTTTCTTGAAAGTTAAAACTACCTTTGAATCCATGCAATTGATAAAAATCTTAATATTAAGGAATCTAGCAGCTTTGGGGTATCCACCTAGAACTTGAGCGAAGACAGAACTGCAACAGAAAAAATAAACTCTAGATGTATGTTAAACTGGTTGGTAAAATTCCCATGCCAGACTTGTCCGACAAGGGCTTTTCCACTTTCGGGCAAGTACATTTATTATGCTCCCCGAAGGGAGAGCATATAGCCGCCGCTTCGTCTGTCCGTCCGTCCGTAATTCCATCCGTCCCCACCTATTTCTCCATAACTCTTGGGCCAAATCAAATGAAACTTATCATATGAACTCCCTATGATGTAGTGATGATGCAACTGTGACTGTTTTTGGATTTGAGGCCTCGTCACGGGAAAAGGGGACTTAGGGTAAAAAACAGTTTTTCCCAAATTTCTCGTAGTCTAACTGTCAGAATTTAGTGAAATTTCATATTTGAGTAGCAAATCAGATGCCCTTTACTATAAACAATTTGAAATTAACGTAAAAAAATATATCATGGAAAAAGGGGGCTAAATGTTTGTTTCCTTTACGTAAGCATGTAAAATAGTTATTCCGTCCATCCGTCCGTCCGTCCCCACCTATTTCTCCATAACCCTTTGGCCAAATCAAATGAAACTTACCATGTGAACTTCCTATGATATAGTGTTGATGCATCTGTGACTGTTTTTGGATTTGAGGCCTCGTCACGGGAATGATGGGAATGCATAATTTTGGAGTTATTGCCCTTTGTTATTTTTGATACTTAGATTATGTCTGGAGCATATCTCCTAAAGTATAACAGCTATCAACTTGAAACTTTATGGGTGGATAGATCTCATGGAGGAGAAGTGCTATGCATAAGAACTACAACTCTTGCTTGCATAATTTTGGAGTTATTGCTCTTTGTTATTTTTGATACTTAAGTTATGTCTGGAGCACATCTCCTAAAGTATAATAGCTATCAACTTGAAACTTTATGGGTGGATAGATCTCATAGGGGAGAAGTGCAGTGTACAAGAACTGCAACTCTTGCTTGCATAGTTTTGGAGTTATTGGCCTTTGTTATTTTTTATACTTAGATTTTGTCTGGAGAATGTCTCCTAAAGTATAGTAGCTATCAACTTGAATCTTTATGGGTGGATAGATCTCATGGAGGAGAAGTGCAATACACCTGAACTACAACTCTTGCTAGCATAATTTTGGAGTTATTGCCCTTTGTTATTTTTATGCCCCCGATAGGGAGGCATAATAAATTTGACTTGTCCGTCCGTCCGTCTGTCCGTCCGTCCGTCCCTCCGTCATTCCGTCCAAAAACTTTAACATTGGCCATAACTTCTAAATCAAAGCGGTGTCGGGGGCATTGTCATCTTACAGTGACAGCTCTTGTTATTACTTAGATTTTATAGGAGGCAAATCTTTGACAGTATAAAAGAATCTTTTATCTATAAGGCTTCAGCTTACTATCAAGCTTTCTTGTGGGGGATGTCCATGTCCAACATGGCTTTTGTTTTTGTGACAATGCCTTATTCGGGGAGCATAATCTGTCTCTGATGGCTCTTGTCTAGGCTACTTGTCCATTGACAAGTAAATACCAGAGCAAATCTTGAAACAGAGCTAAAAAGATCTAGGAGAAAAGTCATCCTAATGTTTGTATCAGAGGGAAGAAAACGTCGTTTTTGATGAAGAAAATGCTGGGTTTACAGCATTTTCTTCATTAAAACAATATTTTCTTAATATTTATGAATTCATTCTTTTGCGGGCAAGTTCATTTTGATCCTGGACAATTTGGAAATTGACTTTGACTGGTCCATGGTGAACTGGTGTGTATTTCCACACCCCTGTTACATGTTTGATGTTTTGTATTGACAGGGAGTTGAGGATGTAGACAAAGAGAATCTGAATGATCCTGTACAAGTCTCCCTGTATGCTTTTGATATATTTAACTATTACAAGGAGAGAGAGGTGAGTATATATAGCTTGCTGAAGATATAGGGAATAACATGTTAGTGTCTCAAAATGTACCAATGTTATCTGTCAAGGTTGGGAGAATTTATCAAGAATAGGCTTTGCCGAGTCGTGATAATTTCTCACTGCCAAGACCAGATAACAATGAAATTTTAAGACACATGTTATTCTATTTATCATGAACATTTTTTTGTGCTTTATTGTAATAAACCCTTAAAAATCAAAGAAATTCAGGTGAAAGTGTATGCAATTTGTTTCTAAAAATGAACTGTCTGATATCATTTTATGATATATCAGACTAGTGATATCAGGCCAATACAAGCTCCATGCATGATACAAGTTAGACTGAGGACAGCTGTACCTGAAGGGTCAAAATAAGTGTTTGGCAAAAATGGGTTTTTAGTTGGAAGACTTAATCAACAAATGATCGATTGAACAATTGTTTTCTTGGAAATTTTAAAATACAGCACTCTTAGTTTCATCCTTTGAAGAATCTAAAGTTTAGTTAAAACCCACGACCTAAACACTCTGTCTGCAGATTTTTTCTACTAATTTCATGGCTCAACATGGAACAGTTGTAACTGCCTATAAACATAGGCAGATTCAACTGTTTCATGCTGAGCCTTCAAAATTATGTCAATTTCAAAAACATTATACATGTATGATGGCTTTCATTTATGTGTTAGATGCTGATTAATTGATTTTGAAATTTCTTAGTTGATTATCACAATCGGAAGCCCAAACCAATTTATTATCAATTTTAATTGATTAATCTGCCCATCACTAGTCAATGTACATCTGACATACAGGGGTCCAAATAAGAGGGGGTAAAGCCAGTCTTAAATCTCTATTTTCTATAAAAGTTCTATGTTATGGGTACTCAATGGACGTTTCAAATGAGTATCAACAACATAGGGATTAGGTGAGGAATAATATAAAATTTAAGTTTGGAAATCAAAATATTCTTCCTATCTGTAGCTCTCCATATTCTATCCTTAGTTATCTGGAATATCCCTACTATGGCAGGAGGTATAGACAAAGATCAGCCTGCATATTAGTGCAGTCTGATCTTAGTCTGTACCACTTTATCTCTCCCTTTAAACCTTTATCAGAAGAGTTCAAAAACTATGTTCAAACAGATACTGATTCACAATCAGTCACTTATATAGCTTCAGCACATTGATTTTCATGTAAATTTGCTTAAGATTTTATTCATTATGAAATGGGTTAAAATATATACATCTTTTTTCTCGATAACACAATAAAGGGTCAAATGTCTCTTATTTCCATCGTGGTCCTAACTCATTCCAGATCTCATCTTGACTACACATAGAGAGAGAGGCAATGGTTTCTAGCCACTGCTACCCTCTTTTACAGCTGGTAGGACTGGGGCTCTGTCTGTAATGTGTCCTGCCCAAATGCACTTCCTGCCTTCAGTGGGACATGAGCATCCAACTACCAGGTTACGAGATGAGCGCACTAACCACAATCAGACTTAATTTAAGTTTTATATTGATTTATTAATTCTTGTCATTCTGTCATACTTTCAGCTGCTGTTCAAGGTAGAACCCTATATGGCCAAACAGAAGTACCTGACAGCCAGTATGAGAGCCATCCTGGTGGACTGGCTGGTCGAGGTCCAGGAAAACTTTGAACTCAACCACGAAACTTTGTACCTCGCTGTCAAACTGGTGGATCTGTATGTTTCAAAGAAAACTATCACCAAAGAAATTCTCCAGCTAGTCGGAGCTGCTTCCCTATTTATTGCTTGTAAATTTGATGTAAGTATTCAGAGATTATCAAATTCAATTTAAGAAATTCTCCACTGTGGTGTATGATATTCAGATAAATCATAAATGATCAATAAAAATCTTAATCCTGAAAAAAAAACCACACATATTGTTTGGAACTTTTTTCCTTAATGCTTATTATCTGAAACAACAAGATTCTATTTAAGAAAATATGTTAACTTTCTTCTTGGAATACCTATCTCTTTCTTTGTTAGAGTATTGAAAAATTCTAGTTTGCAGATAAATACATAATACATACTGAGTATTTTGTATGAAAAAAAAAATCTAACAAGTTTGGGAGAATTTATAATTATCAAGGCTCTGTTGAGACAATTATTAATTCTCACTACCGAGTTAGATATTTTTTTCATACAAAACAATAAGTAAGTATTATATTTATCTTATAACCTCTACTTGTCTTGTTTTCATCGATGTTTCTAACTGAAATGCAAGTTTCTAAAATTAACTGCATTATATTATTGTTCTAAAAAATTATACGGGATGTTATCTCATGGATAGTTATAAGATAATTCTTGTCCTCACTCATGACGCTTTTTAAGGATAAAAATTCTGACTGCAAATAGGATGAACCATTGAACATGAAATTT
Source organism: Fragum whitleyi (assembly GCA_948146395.1). Lineage (NCBI taxonomy): Eukaryota > Metazoa > Mollusca > Bivalvia > Cardiida > Cardiidae > Fragum > Fragum whitleyi. The sequence continues at coordinate 8,531,238 of OX411557.1, forward strand.
TAATCATTTATTTTCAAATTCAACTAGTACATGGTTGTGTTAGATAATGAATTTGAAATTGCGTATATCAAAGTGCTGATATAGAGTAGTTTTTACAGTTGATTTATTCCTATCCTCTAATTAAATCGTAACCAGAATGGTTCTATATCAAACTAACTTTGTTTAAACAGGAAAGATGTCCACCTTTAGTAGAGGATTTTCTGTATATTTGTGATGATGCCTACAAACGCAATGAGTTTTTAGCCATGGAACGGTCTATATTGATAACAATTGGTTTTGATATTGGAATGCCTCTCTCATACAGATTTCTCAGGAGATATGCAAAGGTAACCTTTAGTTTGAGGTTGTGGACCTGTAAAAGTTTTGCAATATTTCAGACAATATTATTTGTGGTTTCCTAATGAATGAAACTTTATTCTATTCTTACTAGACTTGATTAAATTGATCAAACACGTTTTAAAGATGGTAGAAAAAGCTTCAAATTTAATATATGGTCAACTTTTGTTGGTAGTATGTTTATAAACAGACTTAACGGTAGTGGACCCATAGTAGTTCTGCAATGTTTTGGAAGAAATGAACTTTAACAGTGTTAACCGAGGTTTCCAAATGATTTTCTTAAGGAAACCTCTGTCAACATTATGAAAGTTAATGAGTGCCCAAATGTTGCAGATCTATTTCTGTTCCACTACCTTAAATATTATGAGATTGATATGGATAAATATGGACTAGGGAATTTTATGTTATCACATGTTCAGTACACATCTTATTCTGGCTATACCAACCTTTTCTGCATTTGCAATAAGCACTGTATGTTTAAAGGAATTTCTTTTACAATACCAGTACAAAGTACTACCTCATTTCACATTGGTATCAAGGCTTTATGAAAGGTAAATAATGTTTCAAAGTAACTTCTGCAATTTTCATAGACCTGTCAAAAGACAGGACATATAATGTGATCACCTGTGGACCCCGCAGGAAGGCAGTGTCTGCTTCTTTGTCCTGAGCATAGCTCTGTCAGCTTTATTGATGGTCAGATTAATCGATTTTAATCGATAATTAGTTAATTTTAGCTTCTGATTGTGGTAATTGACTAAGAAATTTCATAATCAATTAATTAGTTCCTAACACATAAATGAAAGCCATTATATATTTTTTTAAAACCAATTTCAGTTTGATGGCTCATCATGAATTAGTTCTAACTGCCTATATGTTTATAGGCAGTTAACAATGGTTTCATGCTGAGCCATGAAGTTGGTACTAAAATCTGCAGAAAGAGTCTTTAGATCATGGGTTTTTACTAAATTTTCTCACATTCTATTCATCAAAGGGTGAAGCGGGCAGTGCCAAATTAATTTATAATAAAACGATTGTACAATCAATCATTAGTTGATTTACTTTTCCAACTAAAAACTGATTATCGATTCTAAATTGAAACTGATTGCCCGACACTAGTCACCATATGTATGATTGGCTTGAAACTTTGAGACCTTGATAGACAACTGGAGATAGTAAACCACCATGAATAACTGAATGGCCTCACAGATTTACATTGGCGATGACAATCCCTCACAATAAATGGTAAGATTCAAGATTGATCAATGTATACACATGTGACCTAACCTTTTTTCCGTTGTATTGTAGTGTTGCAAGGCATCTATGGAGACCCTAACACTTGGTCGTTATATCCTAGAAATGTCACTCATGGAGTACAACTTTGTTAACGTCAGGGAGTCACACATGGCAGCAGCAAGCTTGTTACTTGCTATGAGAATGAAACAGACTGGAGAATGGGTATACATGATTTATTATAGTTTAAACCTTAAAGATTTAAGTTAAATGAAAGGAAAATTTGATATACTGTGATGTTATATTCTAACAGAATGATTAAGTCTTTAAGCAGTACTCCTGAATTTGAAAATGTTAAATAAGTCGTGATTGTCGAACTCTGGTATTTTTGCCAGCACTCAACTATATTTATTTTATTCACATGTCATAGGCTAAATGCATTATGAGCTGATAATCAACAAGAACATTGAAAGTAGAAATTAACTTGTAATGAAATCACTGAAAGATTTCCAAAGATTACCTGGAAATATTCATAATTACCTGTTACAAGACATTGTCCTTCATTGCAAGAATGTAATTATTTCGGATTTCAAAATTGTAAATGTAATAATGAATGGTGTATAAACTGAGTAGTTTTCTTAAAATTCTCTCTTTTGTTGCAGACAAAATCTCTAGAATATTACACGGGTTACATGTCTACAGAGTTGACCGATGTGTTACGGCGTCTAAACTCATACATTTCATCTCCACCAAAACAGCTCAGTACAATTATATCAAAATATTCACACAAGTAAGTCTCATTTACAACTCAAATTCTTGAATCATTCATTAACCCTTGTCATGCTGAACCCAGAATATTCCTGCTTTGTCAGGAGCAGTGCTCCAGCTAGACCCTTTCAGAAGGGCGCCCCGCCCTGCCCTGCCGACGAAAATCGGCGTCCTGCCCTTTTTTTCCGTCACCCTGTCCTTAACTAATCCCTTAATTGTAGCTTTACTTGTCAAATCAGCGATTTCCCTAAATTTAACATCTTTTCTCGATCGATATGCAAACTTTGACGTGATCGCCGATGCGTACAATCAACCCCAGAAGGCCATAACTAATTACCGCCAGTAGAGAGGAAGGGCGGGACTCAAATCGGCAAGTCAACCAATCACAACGCGCGATTCTTTATCGAGGAAGCAGTATCCGATAATATGTGGGTGGAAATTAGCGCGTGCCCGTAAACCAATTTGACAGGCGAAAACAAACAGCGATTATCGAGTAAATGCTAATGCTTACGATAAGCTATTAAAAAGGTTAACATGGTTGATGATCAACCTTTAAACCTTTCATTACGAAAATTTAGAATCGTTGCAGGTCGTGGAAGCATATATTTCAAGCCCCGAAGCCCGTTGTTTTGCCCCGTCCTTTACGTTTATTTTGTGTGTGTTCGAAAATTTCTTCAATTTGTCATCTTCGGTAAACTAAATCTGAAAAATAAAGGATGCTATTCTCAAGGGAATAGAAGCCATGGTCAATAAAATCGAGTCGCTTTGATGTTTTTATCGGTAAAAAAAGTCATGCAAAAACAGCACACATATTGAAAGGACTCAGTCAAATAAATAAAGTAGACTAAGGTTTATTACTGTTGACTGAGTTAGCAAAAATGAACTTTCTTGTCTGCATGTTAAGTAATTCTAATAAATAATTGAAAGTTTGCTTGAGCATGTCTCATTAAAAAAAAAAGAAAAAAAAAAAAAAAAAAAAAGACTAGCAGGGGAGTAACTGCAGTATTTCCATCTAATATTTCTACTGCCACCTACCTGATGAGACCCATGGAGGGGTTGAAACAGTCACCCTTTTGGAATACCAAAACCCTTTTTTAAACACATCAGAGCACATCTTTAAGCCCTTGAAAATCACAATTTTCTTGGGAGAATAGCCCAAAACCCCCCTTGAGGGAGGGGGACACACTCTCCCTCTCCTCGTCGCTTTGCGACTCAAAAGTGCCCTTTCAGGGCACTTTGCACCCTGCCCTTTCAGGGCACTTTGCACCCTGCCCTTTTTGAATCCTAGCTGGAGCACTGAGGAGGTATAAACAAAGATTAGCCTGCACATAATGTGCAGTCTGATCTTGGTTCATACAACCTGAATTTCATTTTTAAACCAGAAAGGTGTAAAACAATGCATTTCCCAAATCAATACTCACTCACATTTGGTAACTTCCAGTGCTTTTAGCACTTTGATTTTACATTTATTTTGCAAAGATTTTTATTCAGCATGACAAGGGTTAAAAAAAGAATTAACCCTTCATAAGCTGGTCATGAATATTCCTGCTGCCAGGAGGTGGAAATACAGATTTTCTCTACTTGTCCAAGGACAAGTTAAAGATGATTTTCTCCGTGTCTGGTATCAAAATTGACTTCAGTCCACAAAAATAGTGAATAAATAAATATTAAGAAACATTGCTTGGAATGATGAAAATGCTGGAACTCAGCATTTTCTTCATTTAAAGTAATGTTTTCTACCCTTTGATATGTAAATTAGAATACAGGCCTCCTAGTGAAACCTTTAAAACCTTTAAAAACCTTTAATTTCAGAGCAAACCTTTAAAACCTTTACATTTCCCCAGAAAACCTTTAAAACGCCAAAATAGCCTGTAATTCTCACTCAAAACCTTTATATTTGCTCTGACTGGTTGCTGTGCTAGCTGAAAGCAAGTAATGGCTTTTGTTCTGCATTTTCCCTTCTTTTATGTGTAGTTAAAAAATGCTGCTTTTGTTTCTTCCATCTTGAGTTTTTCAGAATGCAGTATATAACATTAAAAAATGACTTTGGTATGACTATGGGTTCAATAAAGAAATAAGAACCTTAACAAAAATAGCCTTTATTTACTCTTTATTTTTTTCATATTTTACACTAAAAGGCCTTTATTTTCATACATTGGAGCCTTTATAAAAACCTTTATTTTCGTTTAGGCCTGCTAGGAGGCCTTTAGAATATTTTATCACTTAGATCTAATTGATACCATTCAAAGATTTGCAATGGTATTTACCACATGCAAGTTGCCTAGCAAACTGTTCTTGTGCCTGTGTTGGACAAGTTGGGCATGGGAATTCCACATCCCTGCCTGCTGCGAACAAAATGAAATTGTCTACAAAATTTTCATCAGGAAAGCTATTTCAGATTGTTTCTTTTCAAAAAAAGCTCCTAAAAAGATTCAGATAAAATTGTAATATCGTAAAAATATAAGATTATTAAATATAAGGTTTAAGTTTTGGACCACTCTTAAATTTTATGGTCTCATAATTGATTAAAAAGAATTTTGTTTATTGTGTTTTTCTATTAAATCTGTTTCAGGGTATTCTATGAAGTGGCCAAAACACCCACCTTAAAGCCAGAGGACATTCTTTGATCTCATTTTGTTTTATATTTGTAAATAGTGATAAAGTGATAAGTTATGAAAATATTGCAGAGTTTTAGATAGAGGGGGTAATTTGTAAAAAGAGAGGCAAAAAGGGACTATTCTGATATTGCACTAAGGTTAGACCAAATCATCCTGCTCATATTTAGGCAGACTATCTAGGGTTAAAACTTTTTACTTTTAGCTGATTTTCTGAAACTAGAATGATCATTCTACCTTCTGTTTAGTAATTATTAAATGAGACTCCCATTTGATTTCTATTATCGAGTCAACCTCCTTTTTTCAAACATTTATTTCATTGAAATCATTACTAGATGGTCCTTTTTTGTGTGATTGGTCTTGCATCTTTTAATGTTGATATTAAAAGAAAACTGGCAGTAAATATATTGTGGAGATACTCATTTGAATTGTCTTTTTGAGACAATTAGAATGATTACCCACAACATATGGTTCTGTCAAAGAAAAAAAAAAGACATTTCCCCCTCCAAGCTAGAACTCTGAATAAACATTTCTGTAATTAATATAATGATGAAATTGTGTGTGTGATTTTAAATTGAAGAAAAAGATTGAAAATAAATGGGTACCAGTGAATAGTAGTGTTAGAATATCCACTTTGTGTTCATAAGATTTCATCATTGAGCTACAAAAAACTTTTAAACTATAGCAGGGCTTTATAAGTATGTTAGGTCATGGGGGAAGGGATGTAGGGTTAGGTGAATTATTTAAAAAGATATTACTTAACCAACAATGCAATTTATTTTCGGCAATTCAGGTAGAAAGATTCTGAATTTTAGAAAAGACAAGTCTAATAAAACAAAAAAATGGAATCCAAGGTATGGGGTTAACCATTATATCTTTAGTTAAAAGTTGTATTATTGCCAGAAAAAAGAAACCAGAAAAAAGTTGCACAAATTAAAATGGGCTATTAAGGCGGACAGTTATTTCAAGGGGAACCTTTTGGGTTTAAAAAGATTTGTGTTCGGCCCTTGTTTAATAGCTTCAAGCTGTAGATAATTTTGTTTTTTGGTAGCCCATTGATGATTTACTGTTAAAGGGAATATGGATCTTCACTTATTCTTGTAAACCGTTACAAGCAATTTCTTCTTTTCCACAATAGTACCTCAACAAGTTTTAAAATTCTTTCAAAATTACTAATAGATAGGTGCAAATGTTATCTACAATGACTTTCATAACGAACTCATCTGAAATTTAAAAGAGAATGATTGAAAAGGAATCTGCTCTTCTCGTTTGTTTGTCTAAATATTCTCATAAGATCAAGGAGACCATTTGACTCTTAACATACAAAGTAAAAGAGTCCCTTCTGGAAAATAAGGAGCCTCAGACTTATCTTTGTATTGAACCCTGCAATTGGGGATCCATATTCCTATAAAGCATCCAATTGGTCTGTGTTCAGTATTTTTTCTTTTCCCACATTCCCATATTACATTAATTAATTATAGTTTTCATTTCCTGGTTGTTGATTTGATAACCAAGCAACTTTCTTTGAAAATTTAGATGGAGCTTACCCGGTATTTTAGTTGGGAAGCACTGGTAAATTTTGTTGTTTCATTCTGCAATGTAAGAGATAGAAGTGAGTTTCAGAACAGGGTATTATCAATCCACTATGTGGCTTTATAGGCTGCTCAATGTTTGCACCATTCATAACGAATTGTTCGAAATATACATTGGCTTATTATAAAGAAACTAGCTAAAGTTGTTGAGTTTAGCCATGTGTTTGATTTTTTTACCAGCCCGCCATTCAATTACTCCAGATCATGTCATAATTAAAGATTAAAATATAATTTAAATTAATTAGTTTTAGGAAATATTTTTACCATATATTTATGAAAATTTTATTTCTTTTATAGAATCATTTTACTTCTGTTTCTTAAACTCTGAAAATATCTTGTCATTGATGAACTAGTCTTGAAATAAAAATGAATAAATGGAAAACTAATGTTTAGAGTGATTTTAATTTTGCAGATAAGTATTATTTCAGATACATAACATTGTAAGTAATGAAAAAATTGTATGTTTCCATTCTTACAAAATATTTCCTCTATTTTCTGTTGTTTGAGAGGTTAAGATAAATGTTTTGTGTTGGAAATAACCGTAATTGTTGAAAGCCAAAAAACAAAATTTTAGCCTATGTGAGCTTTCCTTTTCCTGTACTATCCCTAATACAATGTGTCATTGTATTGCTAAAAGCTAAGGCCGTTGTATAGTATACAAAAGACAAATCAAGGGTTCTGAGCAAGACTGTACCAAGTGTGACCAAGTCTATTGCACTCCATTACCATATAAGATGTGATAGGTTAACTTTCGGGACACAACACTTCCCTCTTTATCACATTGTGGTTCAATCAGTTAAGAATTGAGAATTTTCAAATGATTTGTCAATAACAAGGATGTAATTCTCAATTCTTAGTGAAATAAATTGACAATGTATTCATCGAGTATAAACTGCAATGACCCTAGCACATTGCTTTTACATGTTGCCCCATGGTTATTTTTTGCTACATGCTTAGGCTTTACAGCTTAAACTCAAGCTCTATCAGAAATCTCTAGTTTCAATAATAAATACGCTATTTTCAGCTAGAAATATATTTTCGTGGAAAGAACCTAAATGACAGATTATATTTCTATTGTCACTTTCAGGGAAAAGGGCTTTTTCATGTAAAAAATTTGAGCCTCTGTCAGAAATTTCCAATCATTTTGTATAACCACAAAGCAAGGACTCTGACCAGTCTGTGCATCAACACAATCTGACCAGAGTCCTTACTGTGCGCTCTTTAGAAATGTAAGGTTTTAAACTCTCTTCAGTAAGTCAGCATATATTCTTGTTGCAAATTTTGGTTGTTTAAGTTATATTGTCTCAGTTTTTAGCTCCGCTGTTTTCAGAGAAGACCCAGGATATTGGTATAGCCTTGGCGTTGTTGTCGTAGGCGTTGTGCGAAAACTTTAACATTTTGTGATACCTCTGGTTCTACTGAAGGCATTCACTTGAAACTTTCCACACATGCTCACCATCAAAAGAGCCACCTTTATTATCTAGGGGGATAACTCAAGCTGTGTTTTGTGCAATTTTGCCCCTTTTTCGACTTTAATTTTGTCCACCATCCAACACTCAACAGCCTAGCTTCAGCACCTGTAGGTGGTGCTCTTGTTGTGCCTTGAAATTGTTGGAAAAACCATGCAAAGGCTAGTTTTTAAAAGATAAAAAATGAAATAATGACTTCATGTAAAATATTGATACTTCTATTATCCCAGACGTATCATGCATGTTCTTACAAGTACTCTCCTTTCCTTCTTCATATATTTACATTGTCCTTGTTGTAAAATAAACATGTTTTTATATATTCTGAGTTTTAGTTATAATTTTTAACCCACTTTCAGTCTAATTCAAGCTTGTGATGAATAAAGACATATAGGATCTGTTTGTGAGATTTTGTTTGAGACAAGCTGATCTTAACCGAGTCTAGAATAGAAATGTTATTAAAAAAATTTCTAGATGATGTCAGGTTTAGTTTGTCTTAAGTTAAGTCGAATAACAGATTATTTTCCCACATTAACAACATTTTGTATGTTAACAACAATTTTTGAAATGCACTGATGACAAATAAACCGTGAAATTGGGCGTTAGATGGTGTCATATACATGTGTAAGTAAAGGATATTTTTGATGGCTGTTTGTTATAGAAGATGTATGTGAGAAATAGTTGTCACAAGGACTGCTCAGGGTATTTGTGTTAGTGTGTCAAGGTATGAGATTATAAAACAGAGAACTTTCTTAAATTTTGGATTCAAATAAATGTATGAACATAAAAGATGACATCAATAAGTTATTTGTAATATGTTCTTACAACTATTATATACTGAGCAAAAATAAAAAGTATCCACCCAATTAAACTTTGGATTGCTTTAAAAGTACACACAGAATTTCTATGAAATAAATTGCAAATTTCGCCAGGAACATTCAGAAATAAATTTAAAATGTTTTACGTGATTTGAAGAAGCCGCTACCGAATTATGGGCGTCAGCATAGCCAGGGGGTCGTTTTTATGCCCCCGTATCGAGAGATCGGGGGCATATTGTTTTACTCATGTCCGTCTGTCTGTCCGTCCGTCTGTCCGAAAACTTAACCTTGCCAATATCTTGAAGCCTATTCAAGGTACAAAGCTAATATTTGGCATGATGATAGATCTCAATGATCCGCATCTGCTGGTACCAAAGTCAAGGTCATCTGTCTTGGTCAAACTTTGAAAAAAACTTAATCCAAAAACTTAACCTTGCCAATATCTTCAAGCCTATTCAAGATACAAAGCTAATATTTGGCGTGATGATAGATCTCAATGATCCGCATCCGCTGGTACCAAAGTCAAGGTCATGTGACAAGGTCAAAGTCATCTGTCAAGGTCAAACTTTGAAAAAAAAATGCCGTGTCGGGGGCATTCGTGTTTCACAAACACATCTTGTTTTAAATCACACTCTCGGAATCAAATAATCGCTTAGTTTTTTTGACAGTTTTAAGCTTCTCAAAGGCAATATTCGTGCGTTAGGTTTTCTGTATAACTAAGACAACTTGATACCTTCTGTAGTCCAGTCAAAATAGCGAAATATGGCCTCAACCCAAAACAAATTGCAACAAAAGCTTTCTTGGATTTTTTGAGTAGCTTGACCCTCCCTAGATGACATACTAAAGTAGGACAAAATCGGAAGATATGTATTTTGATTTTTCAATGCATTTTGATACCCACTAGTAATGCCTGTAGTACAACCAATTAAATGAGAATATTGTGTAATATACCTGGAATAAAACTGATTTGTGCAAGCAAAACTTATCAAATATTCTTTGCATTACCTCTAGAAATTTAACCACAAATTTTATAAATGGTTTGAGTAAAATGTATAGAATTTTAACATAAAAAGAAAAATTCAAATTAATCTTACCCCACTCACTTGATCTAACATAAGAATGGATAGAAAAATAGCTTCTGGTATTGAAACATTTTCATATACACCCTAATCAACAAGTTAAAAACAATATTGTTTTATTGGATTGATCTTTTTGTATGTCTGCCTATCCAACAGGCAATTGTTTCATGACAAAAGACCTTGTATCCAACATCTGCTCATGTAAACTCATTCAGTAGTCATTGAATTTAAACTTTGATGTTTCCTTAGTCTAATAATTATTTTGACATCATTGTCATCAGCTTTTTTATCTTGATAATTTCCTTTTCATTGTAACCAGATTGTGTAAGATATGCCGCAAATGGTGAGAGTTGATGAGGTAAAGGACTAGTTTGACACCTTGTCTTATATGATAACGCACATTTGTGTATTTGACGAAAATTGGATAATGAAATTGTCAGTGATATGTCTGTCTAAGAATAATTTTCTGAAACTTCAATTCCAAACAATTAAAAATGAAGGTATATATGTCACAAACCTAGTGCTTCATTTCTTTTTTTATTTCAGTACAACAATAACACATAGAAACTTTTGAAATTCTGAGATTACCTTACATAAAACTTTAAAAGAAGCTTTGCAAAAGTATGATATGACACTGAAACCCTGATCATTTGACAACCTAAAAGGGGGCTACCACAGCTGCATAGAAATTTTTGTTGTAATTTCAGATACTTTAAAAATCAAAAGTTTTCGGTTGTACAACCTTCTGTAATATTCGTAATGTCTTAAACTTTAACCCATTGAAGCTTAAAAAATGATACTAAATTATGTGTCCCGAATGGCATTCTGATAACGTTTAACCCACATTGTTCTCCAGGTGCTTTTTGGTTAAATTTTAAAATTTTCATAATTATCCCTCTTTTTTTCTTACATAACTTAAAACCAAAGAATAATATGGTAGAAATTGGAAATGGTTTCTTACAACACCTAATTAACAATATGTCATTCATATCAAAACAAGTTATTTTAAGTTTTGTTTGTTTGAATGGGGGTTTATGCCGTTTTCAATAATCTTTCATTTATATCGCGAAGTCAGCAGCACTATACAATGGATTCCTGGTAATCTCACCCCAATACCACCATTACATCCTTTCCTAGCCTACAGCCTACTATAAAATTAATGTAACTTTATAAACAAAGCTGGTAGGTTATCAAGCATTGTTAAGGTTAGAGTCCTTGATATTTTTCAAAAATTTAAAAAAACTCTTCTTTTTCATCTTGTGGAAAATACTACGCAAATGGGCTAGGGGGTCAAATCCACAAACCTGTTCAATTATTTCTTGGTTAATGTTTAATTTATTAGCCTATGAACAAGTCAATTAATTTAAAACTAAGATTGCGGTTTCCTGAACTTGTTTTTAATGAAAGCATTTTTACCCATTTCAAATCTTATACCTCGCGATATAAGGGGAGTTTGTACTCGATCTACATGGTGTACTGGGGAAGACTCGTTAGACAACTTCATTCCAAATTAATATTTATGCCTCACATAGTCTGCCAGTTTAATAATTTAGATATAAATTGTTTGTGAACATTCACGTGTTGAAAAATTTAAAGCATAAGCTTGTTACCATTTGTCTTTCACTCATTTTTAAAGGAAGGTTTGCATAACATTCTCAAAAGGTTTTTAACCATTTATTATTTTTGCTGCTAATAAAACATACTCTCTTCGTATAAGTGTTAAAATTGATGACGAAAACTTATCCACATTATAATAAGTTTATTGAGTCTTGTTTTAAATAAAAATCAAAACTTCCAATGAATTGGCAATTCGAGCACCTTATTTCCAATTCATTCCTATTCCATTCTTCAATTTAACACATTATTTTTTGAGAAATGTATTCAAAACTTGTCAAACGACAAACAAAACCTGTTTCCTAAGTCATTGATGTGATGTACCTGTTTAACAATTTTCAATTTAAACTTTCTTAACGCCTAATATGAAACTCGCAAAATCTAAAACGCAAACTTTTGACATTCAGTTTACCTTAATTTGTCAATTAACTTTTAAAATAAGCATTGAATGGGGCCAACATCACATTGCATTCTAGAGAACCAGTACCAGATAATTCCACTGTCGTAACAGCGCATATGATTGTGGGCTGGGATTCAAATTACGGGTTTCAAGGTTCGATCTCTGACAGCAACACGCCCTGTCTGACACTTGGTCTCCAACTAACGGGTAGATACTGGTAAAAAATATCTGGGATTAGAAAGATGTAGCCCGGAAAGGAATTTCTTGGTAGAAGCGATGAGAAAAATTCCAGGAACCATGGTTAGGTGCTCTTTCAGCCTGATGAAAATGTTAATACAGATGTTAAATCCTTTCCAAACAAAACAGGTGATTTTTTATCGGCTTTGAATTAAAAAAAAATGTCAAATTTGTGTTAATCTTATGATTTTGAAAATATAAAACAGCTTCAAGATTAAAATATGTGAAAAGAACTAAGATTATTTTTAAAAAATATCACATCCAAAACATTCAGACCTAAAGTTTCGGCATATCAAATCTAGCAATAGTTTATAAACGTAAGGCTTAACTAGTGTGTTCTTTCAACATTGTTTCACATAATATTAGCATTATCCCTACCAGGCTCTTTTTGGTGTGAAAACTGGGATAATTTTTATCATATAATTACTCCCCCCCCCCCCCTCCAAACTTCTTATATATGAATGTCTTTGTGCTTAGTATAGTACTAGGTGTAGCTCCAATTCCATAATAGGATGAGGCAATAAGACAAATCCATGGCTCTTGGTAAGATACAACCAAGCCAATGGGCTATGTAAAACTTTTTTTGAGAGAGAATTGATTTATTTTCAAAATTCAATTAAACTCTTATGTGCAACAAACGGACAACCCATGAAATATATCATTCTTATCATTTCATATATTCTAGAGATCATGTCAACCCAACACCATATCATCTAGATAAAAAAGAAAGGTTTAGATAAAATTAAATCAAAATTTTGGATAGATTTCTTTCTTTTTTTTTTTTTTTTTTGATGTGCTACATAAGACTGGTGAATATTTCTACAACTATTCGTTACACTTGCTCACCTAAAATTGTGCACATGGGGAAGGGAGGGGGGGGGGGGGCAAAATAGGTTCAAATCTACTTTGTCTTAGACATTGAAAAGACCTTGGAAAGTAAATATGTTTCAGACCTATTTCTTGAAGCCAACGCCCCTTTTTTTGCCAAAGCGATCATTTTCTACTTCTTTGCAATGTTAAAGTGAGTGGGTGGGGTAAGATGTTTTACAAATTATCTCTAAAACTGACCAAATAACGAAGAATGTCCTATTTTCAATCAGCCAATAACTTATTACAATCCACTACATGGCTTTTGATATAACAACAACTTCTAATTTAGATTTTAACATATTTTCTGTCGAAAAGTCTATACAGGTTTAGTTGGGAAAAATCTATGATAAAAATCGCGAAAAAATCAAAATACGTATCTTCCGATTTTGTCCTACTGTATATATGTTAAATGGTTATGTCTATGGATGTCAAAAAACACAACATTGTTTTTGTTGCAATTTGTTTTGGGTCCTACCATAATTTGACTGGACTATCTGCTGCTATCTGTAATGTTACGTCAAATGAACACAAACGTCTCTCCAGATTCAAAGCTCAAAATTATCCAATTCTGTCTGCATATTCCTTGTCAAAAAAACCATCCCCAAAATTTTCTATTTCGTTATTTGCTGACAGCAAAACAACATTTGCATGGCTATGTTCCGTCTACGTTTCCTCATGCTCATTGGAGAGGCTCGTAAGAATATAAAAAGAAAATTAAAAAATGCTCGCCTTACGCCTGTTAAAACTTAAATGGCAAATGACTTTATAGTTTTGACGTTTTTAAAGGTAAAGACATTTATTTCATTTCCGTTTTGAAATTGTGGTTAGGAAGCGTGGAAGCAATCATGTCAACGTTAAAGAGAAAATTTGACGTGACGTCTTCTTAGTGGCCCTTTTGAGTTGAAGAGAGTAGATAACAAGACTACTCTATCAGAAATGGTCAGCACATGCCTTTATTGTTCTTCTCTTTTCAACTAACGTACGTAAAATTTACTCAACATTTGACGGTTTTTCATAACCCAATTGGTCAAGGTTATCCTAGCCTCGTTATAAGAATTTGTTGTACAGAGCACAACTTTTGTTTGATTTTCTTCACCACAGAGCTTCATAGGTTAATTTCATTTGAGATGAAACTCAAGATCAAACGTATGACGTACGTCGACGTAGAAAACAACGATTTCGACATTTGTTGAAAGTCACCAATAATAACACGTTGTTTGAATGAAAAATGTTGTGTGCATGAGAAAACGAAGCACTTCAAACACATTGGCACCTTAATTGATCATTTAATCATACAGATGTAAAAGATATTGACGAAAGAAAAGTGGATACTTTCTTTTTTTTGCTGAGTATAGAATCACAACTGAGTTAGAGCTTCGATTTCAAGGTGATATTTGAGAAAACAATTAGCTGAGCAAGTTTTATAAATCTCGGGCCTAGATTTTGTCCAAACAATCATTCCTATATTTATTGATGGATTTTCAAAATAACTGAGGGCAATTATATTCAGATCGAGTAGATTAGCATGTCAGCCTTTCAATCTAAAGGTCCCGGGTTTGATCCCTGAGAATTGTACTCATCCTTTCTGGCTCTGACCTTCACCAATGGGTTAATTATTGTAGACCTATGTCTGATAGCAGCTGAAGGCTATAATGAAAGTACATGTGTGAGAAAAAAAACAGGAATCCATAGATCCAGCAATATGACTGAAAGATTGTTAAAAGCCACATAAAAGCGAATTCAAGAATGTTAAAAGTGGCATAAAACCCAATTCAAACAAACAAGTTACCTTTGGTTAATGTCCTGACTTTGTGTGTCCAGGTTGTAACCTTTTCTTTACAAATCTTTCTAGAATCTACGGAATGAATTTCAACAAAATTTCACAGGAGTGATCCTTTATTAGAATTGATTTGTTTGTTTGGTGACCGTGGTCTAGTGGTAGAGCGTCACCCTCTTGACCCAAAGGTCCTGAGTTCGATTCCCGTGAGCGGTTAACGATCTTGGTTCTTTCATTCGCCCACACATTCGGCGCAGGTACTGGTGAATTTTCCAGGAAGCAGAATTGAGAGGGATTAATCTAAGTTGTAAGAACTTGTTTCCCAATCGATGTAAAATAAATAGGTTTAAACCAAATTTGTTTGTTTGAAGTGGGTTTAATGCCATTTTCAACAATCTTTCAGTTATATCACGATGGCTGGAGTACCTCACTATGGATTCCTGGTATTTCTCACACCAGTACTACCATTACATCCTTTCCAAGCCTCCAGCTGCCATCCAAAAAAGGTCTATGATTAACAACCCAGCAGGACAATATTGTCATCTGGTTAACACCTGAAATTTTGTCATGCTGAACAAAGACCCCTGCTCCATAAAGGGTTTTCAATCGATCAAGAAATTCAGATTTGTTGAAAACTTTTTATGGAACAGAGGTCTTTGTTCAGCATGACAAACTTTCGGGTGTTAACCAGTTCACATTATTGTCCTGCTGTACATACAGGATATTGAATGAGTGACCAAGGAATACCGAATTTATAAAATGAGTCATCTATAAACAGATAAAATCAAGGCTGCAACGAGTTTTTATCTGTTTTAGATGATGAGTTTCATAAATTCTGCATTTTATGAACACAAATTCTGTATTCTAGATCTATATATTATATGACTCGAATTTTCGCAAAAAATCATCAAAATTCTTGAAATTCAACATTTTAATTTTCTGTGAAACTTATAACACCAATTGAGACTGCCATCACAATATATACATAATGACGTCATTTTCGGGGTTACAAAATAACGTTGCTATTTGCTCTGAGCTCATTTGCATAGTTATTCCACTAGTGTAATAACGAATATTTAACGGGGTTATTTCACTCCTGTGACGTAGGTCATATTATAAATAGATGAGTGGGCGCAGATATGCAGTATGAGTGAAGCTCCTTGAGATGTCCTATAAATTAGCAATTTATTTGAAACAAAATTTCTAAAATAGGATAAGGCGTAAATACAAGACAATTAAACTTGTCAAATCATTAAGACCAGAGAAATATTGACTTCAACCATTTATTACAATAATTTTCAAGAGTAGGCAACTGTGATGTATCAACTGCCCTGCGTTCAGGATGACAAAATGGTGCGAGCTGCATTTCGTCATCCTGAATGCAGGACAGGTTAGTATCCCCTGCCATAATGGCGTACAGATATAAACTTGGCGTTTTTCATTTGACCAAGCTTAACTTGAGTATAACCCCATAAATCAATGTATTTCAAACAGTTTGGCACAAATTATTCCTTGTCAAGTGTTGATGTGCCATTTTAGAGAATTTTTTCATAGCTTCAGGGTAAAAAGGTCATGAGTAAAAATTGAAATTATACTTATCCAGAGTATTATCTTGACATTCATGGATATCCCCACCATGAAAGGTAACTGGCATAATAGAGCTGCCTCTATCAGTCTTAAGACCCTGAATTGTGTTATCCTTGTGTAAAAAAAAATCATAGATTGATTTTTTTTTAATATTCATGGATGGATTTTTATCCCCACCATGAAAGGTAACTGGCATAATAGACCTGCCTCTGTCAGTCTTTAGACCCTGAATTGTGTTATCCTCGTGTAAAAAAAGTTCATTGATTGAATTTTTATGCTCCACTAAGGGAGAGTACATAGCCCCCGCTTTGTCTGTACGTAATTCCGTCCATCCATCCCCAGCGATTTCTCCATAACCCTTTGGCCAAATCGATTGAAACTTACCATGTGAACTCCGTATGATATAGTATTGATGGATCTGTCTCAGTTTTTAGATTTGAGGCCTTGTCACAGGAAAAATGGACTTAGGGTAAATTACAGTTTTTCTCAAATTTCTCCTAGTCTAATGGGCAGAATTTAATGAAATTTCATATTTGAGTTGTAAATCAGATGCTCTCAATTATAAACAATTTGAAATTTTCGTACAAAAATATATCATGGAAAAAGGGGGCTAAATGTTACCGTAGCTGTTAAATTACAGTTATTCTTTCATTTCTCCTACCTAGTCTTTAGTTCAGAATTTGATGAAATTTCACATTTGAGTAGCAAATCAGATGCCCTTTTGTGTCTAAAAAATATGTCATGCAAAAAGGGGGTTCATTGTTTGTTACCTTTATGTTAGCTTTCTGTGTCTCATATTACAGTACTTATCAAATGAAACTTGCCATGTGAACTGCCAATGTTACAAAGCTCATGTGTCTTTCCGGGTTTTAGATTTGTGGCAGAGTCACGGGAAAAGGGGACTTAGGGAAAAATGCAATTTTTCTCTCAATTCTCCTACTCTAATGTTCAGAATGTACGGAAATTTCATATTTGAGTAGCAAATTAGATGCCCTTTACTAAAAACAATTGAAATTTTTGTACAAAAAATATATCATGGAAAAAGGGGGGTTAAGTGTTTGTTACCTTTTTCTTACATTTCTCCTGGTCTTAAGTTCAGAATTTGATGAAATTTGAAATTTCATATTTGAGTAGCAATTCAGATGCCTTTGACCATAAACTATTTTCATCTGTTGGGTCACATTTCCCATTAGCAAATCCCAAAACCAATGGAAGCAATCAACAGCAAACTTTTTCCATTGATTGCATACATTTTTTAGCTCCACTGGCCGAAGGCCAGCGAGCTATTGTCATGGCGGGGTGTCCGTCGTGCGTGCGTCCGTGCGTCAGTGCGTGCGTGCGTGCGTAAACTTTTCTTTAAACATCTTCTCCTCCTAAACCAATGGGTGGATTTTGACCAAACTTGGCCAGAATGTTCCTCTTCAAAAGTTGTTCAAGAAATTTGGATTGACCCACAAATATGGGCGTGGTAGGGCGGGGCTTATTTTGACCCTGAAATCTTTGAACGACATCTCCTCCTGAACCATTGGGCCAATTTCAATGAAACTTTTCCAGAATGTTTCCTTGGTGACCCTCTTCTAAAGTTGTTCAAGAAATTTTGATTGACCCCCAAATATGGGCGTGGTAGGGCGGGGCTTATTTTGACCCTGAAATCTTTGAACGACATCTCCTCCTTAACCATTGGGCCAATTTTTATGAAACTTTACCAGAATGATCCCTGGGTGACCCTCTTCTAAACTTGTTCAAGAAATTTGGATTGACCCCCAAATATTGATGTGGCAGGGCGGGGCTTATTTTGACCCTGAAATTTTTTAACGACATCTCCCCCTGAACCATTGGGCCAATTTCAATGAAACTTTACTAGAATGTTCCATGGGTCACCCTCTTCTAAAGTTGTTCAAGAAATTTTGATTGACCCCCAAAGATGGGTGTGGCAGGGCGGGGCTTATTTTGACCCCGAAATCTTTGAAAGACATCTTCTCCTTAATTAATGGGCCAATTTCAATGAAACTTTACCAGAATGTTCCTTGGGTGACCCTCTTCTACAGTTGTTCAAGAAATTTGGATTGACCCTCAAATATGGGCGTGGCAGGGCAGGGCTTATTTGATCCCGAAATCTATGAATGACATCTCCTCCTGAACCATTGGGCCAATTTCAATGATGAGACTTGGCATGGATGTTTCTTAGGTGATGACCATTTACTAGAATTCTACCTGAAATTAGTATGTTAAGAATAGTCTACTTAATGCAATCACATTTATTCTGGTAAGATTTAAAGTAAAGGGTATGCAGGCTAGTGGTGATTGAGTATTTCAGTGCGATGGGGTCAAGACCAAGTATATCATAGAATCAAAGCACTGAAAGTACTGATGGTGAACGAATCTGTTGGCATTCTAAAGTGAAATATTGAATTCGTTGAGAAAAGAGAAATTATAAATGTAAAAAATAATCAAGGGAAAGTATCTCGTCAAAATTCTAAATTCAAAGAATGAGAAAGAGAGGAAAAGAAAGGTAGAGAGAGTGACAGACAGAGACAGACCAATAGACAGATAGCGATAAGCCTAGAGAAAAGAAAACAGGCAACTATAGTGTCTAGACTAATGATTCTTTTCTTAACTCAAAAAATAGCAGTCAGAAAGGTAATTCAATTTCCACATGCGGAACCCATATTTTAGCAGATTAAACAGCAGTCTTTCTGCATTTTGACTTTTAAACGTTATCCGCTATGGCTCTGGTACGACCTGAATGGGGTCCCCCCCATCCTCCGAATTAAAAGACCGCTGTTTCGTAATTGTGTTTTGGTCTCTTTCGGTAATATTCAGTGTCGTGAAAGAATAATTATCTGATGCCATTGCGTAAAAATGAATTAAAAAAAACAAAAAAAAAAAAAAAAAACAATTCGATGAAATCTATGTAGGAAGGTATTTTGTACAGCTAATGAATTGTCCAAATTTAGTCGTTGTTTAAATTCTATTGCTCCTACCAAACGGCAGATAATCGTAAACCTAAGAGGGTAGAAGATGGCAGCTACGTACGGATGTATGCTCATTACAGTTCTGGTGCGAGAAATACCAATTTGCATATTAAGGTAAAGGTGCTCCAGTCCACAGACGATTTATTCACAATCCAAGTTTCGTTTTTTGTAATATTTTACATACTTCCCGTAAAACAAATAGATGAATGATTGTATTGAGGAAAGTCTAGAGCCATCCGAGGGATAGAAGCGCTACTATACAGTTGTAGTTACGATGTCAAGTACTTTGAAAAAAATCCATTCGATGTTAAATTTGAAATTAGGTCTATCGTGTTGGGATATTTGTTCATTTGATTCTTTTATTTATTTATCTATTCACCACATTCATATATTAACAGTAAATCGTACCGAGATTGCTATATCCCCTGTTTTCCGGCCTTGTTTAAAACGAAAAAAAAACAACAACAGGGAATGGGATTTGGGTATTATGATACAAAAATACCCGTAACCGAAGATATTTACATTACACAAGTATGCAACAACAAGCTTTAAGATAAAAACGGGATTTAAGCAAGAGGTGTAAATTTGGTAGTTGAGAACATAAGTTGTCTGGTAATGGGTTAAATTTCATTTCATATCAAGGTTGGTCAATGTCAAGTGGTGCGTATTTATGTTTCAATGAGAATTTAGACGCGCCCTCCCTAATAAACGCGCTCCCCCATAAATACGATTCCCAGGCCCTTGACCATCCGACCAACATCATCCAACCGTCCACGGTCCGTGGTGAAAAATCCGGTCTCGAATTTAATTTCAAAAGCTGCTACTCCACGACGTAATGTTCAATAGATTGTGGGTTAACTATCTTAAATTCCTATCAGGATAAGGCTGGTTGCGTCATTACAAGATCGTTCAACATCTGAAAAACTAGCGCGTCCTAAATCGTGCAGTCTTCCGGAAGTGCGAAAGGTTAAAATTTAACACAAAATTAAAACTATTTCTCGTTATTCTTCATAAGTCACATGCGAACAAAACCCCCTTTCGTTGTTACGAAAATATTTCTGAAATCATTTCACCTTCTGCAAATATACAAAATATCCGAGTCAAATGATTAAATCCTAGTCACAATTCATACTGTTAAAATAGGAAAAACCCCGTAAAATCTCGTGTGTGACTTATTTCAAAAGCGACGTCGCCGCTTGCAAGAATCTGGGGACTTCAAAGCGTGCCGACACGCGGTGACCCAGCTAGCTCCAGACGTGTTGTGTTTTCACTACGAAACACTTTCATTTCGTGTACCGGGTGCATTTACACATCACGAAATTTTAGGATTTAATACAGGATTATTTATTTCATACGTGAATAGGTAATTATTTATTAGACCGCTTTGTCCATCGGTAGCGGAACATTGAATATTGCATCGTCTGGAATTTCCTACCTTGTACAAATAATAACAATAATAATAATCTCGGCTTCTGCTTAATAACGCAATCACTTGCTTTTGAAAGCTGCAATTAATGGTCCAGGATGACCGTATTTCGATACATGACTTAAAATGACAGAATTACAATTCATTAGCTAACATTTTATTTTATTTTTTAAATCAATAGCCTTAATAGATAAATAGAAAAGCGTATTGGGCAGCATACGTATTTCAATCGATAATTACGAACATGTTAACAGTTTGCTTCTCTAAGGTACCAAAAATACGTATTTTTTTACTGAAGTAAAAGAGTCTGAAATAATAGCGCCCCACGACGTTTTGCACCGCGCTCGGGCGCGTGTAATAGGAGAAATACGGCAGGAACATTCCATTCGTTTGTAAACTTGACCTTTCGTAACTTATAAGCAAAGACTTCATTCATAAGGAGGCAGGTAAAATCGTAGTAGGTCATCACGTTTGATATGGCCAATCAGGGGTGTGTAGAAGTTCAAGAGTTCACGACCTCAATAAACACACATTTCCGGCAAATTACTACAAGTTGCAATAGCGAAGGTTTAAATCAAAAACATAGTATCTGCCTATACAGTGTACAGACACAAACTTTGTTTTTGCTCTGAAGTCTCGACAATCTTACGCGGATCAAAAATTCGCCCGTATAGACATTCCAAGATATTTTTGTGTTTTTAAAGTGTAATTTTCATTATCTTTACTTGATGTAGAAAGACTGTATCATGCATTTAACGATACAAACAGTGATTTTGTAGAGAGAAGCCTTTAGAGATACTAAATTGAATCTAAAGAGGTACTGCTTTATTTAAAACCTATTAAGATCCTACAGGATTTTCCATACACAGTATATAACACTGGTGAACGAAACTTTCGTTCACCAAAAATTGTTCTAAAGAGTCTTCAAAGTCTTGTTTTCTATCAGTCAGCTTTGTTTATGAAAGTATAAATGTATCACTATTCAAACACTCTAAGCCTGTTCAAAGAGATGTAAATGTTTAAGTGTATGCATATCTGAAATATAGGTATATAAGATCCAGATAAGACCGGGTAAAGTCAGTTTAAAATTGTCTATTGCCAATGAAACTATATTGTTAGTACTCAATTGACTCATCTTGATGAGACATTTCAAATGAGTACCAACAGCATAGGGCTTAAGTTAGGAAGAATGAAATATTTAGATTTAGATTTATTTAGAAAAACAAAATATCCCTCCTATCTGTAGCTCTTTGACATTTTATATAACATAGATCAAGGGAGATCAATGCAGTTTATTAAGTGATAAAAATAAACACTCATTACTTCCCTTCCTTATAGTTTGTTATGAATACCCCTAGCATATTGCCCCCTTTTCCCAGTCAAACATTGTAGCTTAAGATGATTTCATTTTCAATTTTTCATTTTCTATGAATGATTTCTGCATTATTTGGCTTTGCTTTATGTAGTCTGCTAAGATTTTTTGGAATTCAGATCAATCAAAGTCAAAATTGTCAGGTAATAGGTGAAATGAAATTTATTGAATAATTTTGAGTTAAATAAGTGTGTTAGGTTTCTTTTAAGTGATATATAAAAAGTCTTCTTCTATGTAATTTTACATGTTAGTTATATGTGTTCTCTTCTGATTAGCTTGTAAATAAGTATCAATTAGGAAAAAGTCAAAATTCCTTCTGAATGCTTGTGACTTTCATTACCTTTAATTTTCAATATTTTTCTTTCAATTCTTGAGATGATAAAGTCAGTGGAGCGACACAGGCCATCTTGGGCCTCTTGTTTCGTGACAGTGCCTTATTGGGGGAGCATAATCCGTCTTTGACGGCTTTGTTAGCTCAACTGGCTGAAAGCCAATTGGGCTATTGTCATGTGGCATTGTGTCCCTCGTGCGTCCGGTCGTAAACGTTTTCTTTAAAAATCTTCAACTCAGAAACTACTGGATGAATTTCAACCAAACTTCACAGGAATGATTCTGGGTGACCCTCTTTCAAAGTTGTTCAAGAAATTTTGATCCAATGAAAAACATGGATTTAATGGGCATGGCTAATTTCCAAATATGGTAAAAAGTGAGTTTTCTCAGAATCTAATTGATGGATACCTATTAAATTTTACATGAATGATCCTTGGGTGACCCTTTATCAGTCTACAAAAGATAATTGTTATCGGATGAAAAATATGTATTTTGTGGGTGGAGGTCATTTTTCTATATGTTATAAAGTGGAAACTTTGAAAATCATTTTCTCGGTAACCGGACAAAATCCTCTCCGGACAAAATTCCCTCAACGGTTTTCTTGACATGGCGGACAGAATCCCCTCGGTCATTTTGACAACGCGGACATAATCCCCTCAATCCGTTTTTTGAGGCGGACAGAATCCCCTTCATTTTAATTTGCTAGGGCGGACATAAGCCCCTCGTTCGGAATTACAAGGCGGACATTATCCCCTCAATCAAAACTACAGGGCGGACAATATCCCCTCGTCGTATCATAAAAATCGGACAGAATCCCCTTCGTAGTTCGAGTAGATAGATCTATGTTTATTGTTTAAGTTTAGAAATAAATTATTTCAATCAAGTCAATTATTCTATATTTTTTAAACGACTATATTTCCTGAAAAAATAATGTTTCCGACTAATTAACGTCATACCAATTAAGAAAATCCAAACTGTAAATGTTAATGATTCAATTAAAAATTACAACAGCAGGAGATTTGGTCTTTGTATTTTATCAAATTACCTCTGATAGTTTTAATCAGAGAAGCTTAAAAAATCATGTGGAGAAATTCGGTCCATTAGGATTTTACCTTGGCGCACGCAGTTAGCTGCTTATAGCATGGAGGCAGTGGTAATAAATCCGACTAGTTACTTGTTAATAGCATTTAATTACTTTTCTCCCGTTGGATTGTTATTCTTGGTCAGCTTAATAGCTAATTTGAGTTCCTAGTGGAATTTGCAGAAAATGCCATGAAAGTGATTCACTCGGTTTAGTGATTCTGATTTTCGAATTTGAATATTACAATGTAAATCTTTGTTTAATGCATACCGGTAATTTCTTTTTCATGTAGTCAAACAAAATAATGCAGGTTATTACTGAAAAATCCAATTACTATACCTAAGTTCAAAAAACATTTCGCATTTGATGACAGGCGATTCCGGTTTTGTCCGATATCGGAGAGCATACATGTGTCACTGACATGGCTCCGGATCAAACCACATGCAATTGTTTCATAACCTCAATTTAAGAGATTTTTTATGATCATAAATATGTTTAATAATAGAACAGAAGACAGAATCGGATTATGAAGAAAAAAATAATTATTTGCAAGTGCACAAGGAGTAATTCAAAATTTGAAATAATTATTATTAATAATAATAATATATAGATACTTAAAATAAGACTAATTGAACCGTGCAGAAGGCATAAGAACGGTTGAAAACCGGGGAAAATGTTTTCTCATATTTTCTCACACAAAGCCTTAAGAAGATCGTGTGAAAAGGAACCATATCGTCGTCATTATTTATAATTAAGATGAATTTAATATGTTTTTCGTTCACCCACGGACCCTCCCTTGTCACCTGAGCACATTCTACATGAACGTTTCTTGCGTGACCCCTCCCAAAATAGCAAAATTGATCAAATTTGGTTGTAAATGCGGATCTTTAAACCTACCAGGGGCAGAATCAAATGGGGAGTGGACTCTGGGTCTATATAAAATATTTCAAAATCTTCTTCTTAACTAGGAATTCAATAGCCTTTACCATGTATTTGATATGGGTCATCAGTTTAGAGGTCTTTATTGGGAAAAAAAAGTATTTTATAGTAATGATTGCTTTGTCACAATGTACAGATCACAAGGGGTAGGTTGTGGTACTATGGGTCTAAATTAATGTTTAAGATTACTCATTTTCTAAATAAGGAAGTTTACAGCATTTGATATATTTAGTATGAATCATGAAATTATAGACATTTATTATAAAAGCAAAAATCCTTAATGTTGGATCGCATGGGGAGGGGCATGGGAGGGAGGGGTAGGACTCCAAGTCTATGTAGATATAACTCTTCCTCTGATAAACCAGAAGGTTGACTTTAATAGAGCTAAATGATTATCACTTAACTATTTATGTTGGACAACCAGGTGCGGAGCAAGAGTTAGAGGAAAGACTAAGGTCCACATTTAAATCTTAAAATTTCTTCTTCTTCTTCTAAACCAGAAGGTTTATATCATGTATCTCGTATATAATGTCTGGCTCATCAGAGGGGCGGGGAGCAAAACTCAGGTCTACGCAGAAATAATGAACGGTTACTTCAAATGAAGCCCTCCACAAAACATTCCTGTATTTTGTCAGGACTGTTCTTTAGATGTTCTCTTTTCAAATTTCTTTTAAAAAATGGAATCAGGTCAATGAACAATTGAACACTTACGAGTATTTTAAATGACACTTTCGTCTAGCCAAACCAAAGTAAAAAATTCTAGCCTTAATTGGAAGGACGTTTTCCATCCACTAAGAGCTTGAATCATTGAATGTGAGAAAATCTCTTTTTTCTGGGTTTGCTTAGACAGAGTCCTATCTATTCTATTTGATCTTGACTGTTATCCTAAATTTGTCATCTGTAATTTATGTACAATTTATAAATCTGATATTTTTAGTAGTTTGTCTGTGTACGTAAATGACAGAGGTCAATGCCAGGTCATTCAAACCGACCTATAAATAAAGTTGTTATTCAGACCTGCGTTTCACTTCTACAAAGAATTAGGACTAAAAAACTTTCTACTGAAATGCATTTATACGTTTTATACATATATGCAACCCAATATAATACCAACTGAAATTCTTTAAAATGATTACTTGAAATAGAGGGCACTGATTTGTAGTTTCAAATGATTCTTATAAGACAAATATTTTGTTACGATCTATTCAAGATAGATCAACGCTAATGCTGGAGAAATTTTGATATCGGATCGATCTCGTGAGTCGTCGTTTGACACCATTCTATTTATATTTCCCAAAACATGCAAGTTCTTTTTTCATAATGCTCAAATATCACAAAATCATACATATTGAACATCTACTTATTACTTATAGTGTCAAGAATACTATGTACTATGTCGTTTTATAATATTGAAAAGTTTGGGGCTTTATTCAAGAATCTTGGATCGATTTCAAAATTTCTACTATTTGTGGACTACTTGTACCACATTGCTCGTTTGCATACGGTTTAATGCCATTTTCAACGGTATTTCAATTTACTCGCGCACCCACCCATGACTTCCTGTCGGTTGCCACACTAGTTCAATAATAGTAGTTAAACAATAACGTTTCATCGGAGCCACCACCTATCCACCCTACTTAGGCATATCATTCGCTCATTGGGGTAACAAATGAGGCACGTCAAAATGACTATTGACAATCGTCGGTTAGGCAAGCCGGGGGAACGAAGCTTTCACGAACACAGAACTGGTTTTTGAGAGAAAGACGCATTACCGACTGGGTAGGTAGCGAAAACTTTGTCAAGTGTCGGAGAGAACTTTGATTGAAAGGATAAGACTCAACTTCAGATTTCAAAAGAAAAAAAAATAATAATAATAAAGACACGCTTTAATTGATGTTATCTCGACAAATACTAAACAAAAAGCTTTTGGCCAATCATTCCTGAAAGTTAAATGCATATCATTATCTGTAATGTTTTCAAAAAAAGATGTACTTAAAAGCCATGTAATTTTTATGAGTTTACTTTTAAAAGATTGAACTTTCTTGCTTACCTCCACTAAATGATTTTGATTAGTTTGAATGCGGTTTAGCGCTAATTTCAATAATGCAGCTATGATATCGCAGCAGTTGATGAATCAATTCATAGTTTCCCGTTGATCCACATACGTGTTCAACTGCATTTTTATCCGAGCCATGAGCTGCCTATCCCACTTATGTGTACTATTTGTAAAGAACCCATTGGCGGGAGAAAAATTGCCTGTCGCAATGTATGTAGTCAAATTTTGGAGTTAAGATGGCTAAGCCATGGGCTGATATCATTACCTAAGGATTGAGAACCCATCGCGTTATCGACTGAGCTAAGCAAAGATGGTGCAGTGTTTTGAAGGGAATTGGATTTAGCAGGGGTCCATAATATATCCAATACAAAATAACAACTAACTGAAAACGTGACCAAGCAGAGGTCAAGTTTATTAAAAACAATTCTAGACTCGGCCCATCTGCCAAAATTTGACCCTAGCCTTGTCAGTCTAGCAAATTGCCTATGTCTGCGCCTTTTTGTAGGGTTTTCCTAACGGGTCTCATTCGTTTTTGCTTGTTTGTTTGTTTGAATTGGGTTTTTACGCCGCTTTCAAAGATCTTTCAGTCATATCGCGACTGCTCGAGTGCCTTACAATGGATTACTGATTTCTCCCACACCAGTACTACCATTTCAGCATTTCCTAGTCTCCAGCTGCTTTACAACATAGCTATACGATAATCAACCCATTGGTGGGAGACAAATAGACGGAAAGGGTGAGTGTCACCATTACTAGAGACCTATCGGATAGTAGTCCGACATATTACTACTGCGCATGATAGCGGCCCGGGTCACATTGGCAAATTGATTCTCTTTCAAAAAACAATGTACATGTACTAATTTTGGTATGAAAGCTCAACAGGTTTTATCAAATGTATCCCTCTGAATTAGAGTTCTCCCCGACGGCGGCACTCATCCTTTCCGACTATTTGTCTCTCACCAATAGGTTGATATTCGTATACCTATGTGAGGTAGCAGCTGGAGGCTAGGAAAGGAGGTTGTGGTAGTACCGGTGAGAGAAATAGTAGGAATCCATTGTTAGGTGCTCCGAGCGCCGCGATATACTTGAAATATTGTTGAAAGCGACCTAAAACCCCATTCAAACAAATCAAGTGTCAAATACCAGCTGCCCTAATTAATGACCATTACATGTAATTAATAGTTCACAAATTAGTAAGATCCGTCACCTATGCCTGGGTTTCCATAGAAACCATGCATATTGAAAGGTATGTTCAGATTTTGCCAACATCTTAAACGGTCTGATTTTCTGCCTTTCTGACAAATCAAGACTTACCAACAACCAATTGTTCAAATAACCAACATGACACAGCTCACAGGCGATTTGTTTTGCAATTCGATTGTGTCTTATATGTTGTCAATTGTTCTATTCAAGGACCTTTTGACAAAGACATTATGAAACGATCGCCTATGATGTTACATTTGGGTTAGGATGTTAGTATAATTTATAATATTTCCTAAAATGTTCTGTCTTCGTAGATTGATTTACAATTGTTAACCAGAAATATGTAAGCCTGTGCTTGACATTTCAAACAATTTTATCTGTCCGTGATGTAGATGCATCAAGCTTTTCTGGGCTGCCACACAGTTCATCAAAATAAGCTCCGATTTTGTATACTGATTATAAGTGTGTAGCTTATTTGAAAAGTGAAGACTTTGATCAGAATGTGCGGATGCTGGTCTTAGCGTTGCGCACATATGAAAAAATTGAATGATCTCACGCAGAGGCTCATTTAGTCATTTTTTAAGCAAACTTTTTTTTACTGGTATTTTTTATGATAAGTTGGCTCGCAAGAAGAATTAACTGATAAATATTTATATTTTTTCTTTCTTTTTTAAAAAAAATGATTATCTTGGTATTTTTACCAATATAAACGTGCTTATCTTTTTGAATAAACAGAGCAGAAAAAACTGTTTTGAGTCGGTTAGGGTTACTAGGTTACTTTTATATAGAATATATAGCAATTTTCCAACTGAGGGATACCAGGTAAAGATTTGAGACATCTCCCCCCCCCCCCCCCCCCCCTTAGAACGTTCCTTCAGAAAATGCAAGTGCGGGATTACCCAAGAAATATTCATGCCAATTTTGGTACAAATTGATTCATTGATTAAGGAGCAGAAATCGTCGACCACACGTGACAACTGATGCGTGGCGGTTTCGGATTGGCCGTAATTGTTCCTCTTGGGCAACATGCTCAGTTGAGCTTAAACAATCCAACCCTTAAATCAATCTCAAGAAAAAATATTCTCCCGTCAAATATCAAGAAGTTTAATCCCTGTCATTCTGAATCTTGAGTATTCCTGCTTTGGTAGGAGTTTAAGAAAAAGATCAGCCTTCACATAAGCACACGCTGATCTTAGTTCAAACCATCGTATTCTCATCTTTAAGCCAGATAAGTTTAAAGATAGTATAATTGTGCCCACTTTCAAAGTAGTTGAAGGTCGGTAGGTTGGTAGGTAGGTCCGCAGCATATTTCAAAAAGTATGCAAGAATCACGAATGAAGTGCAGTGCACAAGAACCAAAACTCTACTAGTCATATTTCTTTTAGTTATTCCCCTTTGAAAATTGACAAAGAACAGGCAATCGACCTGCTCTAATGGGGGTGGGGGTAAATGTTTTAAAAGACATCTCTTGTTAAAATGAAAAGTATCTCTTTACTAGTGCAGTCAGTGCTTTTAGCATTTTCATTTAAATGCAATCTTGCATAAGCACATAATAATATTATGAGCAGTGTGATCTTAGTCCAACGAACCTACATTGTATTTTCAAACTAGAAAAAAGTTAAACACCATTTTTTGAAATAAAAACTGACTTACAATAAGTGCATTCAGTGCTTTCAGCTCTATAATTTCAATGCAATCTTGCAAATGCACAAACATGCAGTCTGATCTTAGTCCACACACTATGATTTCCTTTATCAACTATAAAAGATTTTATGTCTTTTTTTTAAACAAACACTGACCCACAGTTAGTGCATTCAGAAGTTTCAGCACTTTGATTTCAATTCGCAATTTTTCAAAGGTTTTTATTCAGCATGATCAGAATCAAAAAGACAAAGGCTAAGTGCCAAAATATTGGTACAGTGTTCTTATATGCGTATCTTTCCATATTCATATTGTATTAAGTGCATGGAATTACACGTTGAAAAATTTCTTTCAAATTGAGTTAAAGCAACAATAAAATAGAGAAGTTGAAAAGATCAAGAGGTAACGACTTTGTAAAGCATGGCAGCTGAATTCATGTTCTTATATACTGCACTTCTCGTAGACATATTGCATATGTGTATGAAGTTACAAGTTGATAGCTTGCCTTGGATAAAGGCAACAGGTATTCTAGAAAGAAATCGGACGGAAAGACAGACAGACGTACGGACGGATATGGTGACTCCAGTATATCGCCTCTCTAACATCGTTAGTGGGGATAAAAGTATTAGCGTTGCCCTCTAC
The DNA here is from genome assembly GCA_948146395.1 of Fragum whitleyi. Lineage (NCBI taxonomy): Eukaryota > Metazoa > Mollusca > Bivalvia > Cardiida > Cardiidae > Fragum > Fragum whitleyi. Next base: position 8,561,292 of record OX411557.1, read on the forward strand.
CGATAGTTACAGGGAAGTTTTTTTTTTTAAATCATATCGTCTGTGAGCGACAAAGATCTCATACACACAGCCTCCTTAGTTTATTCAAGCTGTAGAAACGAGGTTTTATTTTAGTCATTCTACCTTATGTTGTTGTTTTTTGAATGTGATAGCTGACCATGGGCCTCTTTCAAGACAGGTCATACGACCGAAATTTGATCGTATAGCAATCGTACGATTAAAATTGGCTTTCAAGAAAATTTTTGGGTTTCAAGAAAAATGTCTCATCGTAAGCTTTACTATCAAATTTGAGACACATATAACCTAGTCGTATATTTTACGATTTTGGCTTTGAAAGCTTATTATTTTCTCGGATTTCATATAATCTTTGGCAGAGGTTTCTCTGATTATTCAGCTTTGTACATGCCAATGTTCCAAGTTCAATTTAATGAAATAAACAAGTTATACCGAAAAGAGTAGATGCAAATCTTTTGAAGTTGGATTTTGCTCTTCGATGATTGTACGATTGTCGCAGAATGTTTAAATAGCGGTTTATCAACCGTAAGAACTGACCCTTTGTGATCATGAGTAAAAATATTTGCTTTACCTTCCTTGTGACACAAATGAGACAAAGAAAGCGAGGATGGAGATTCGTCAGAATGTTTGAGTGGTGTCCGTGGTCTAAAGGTATAGCGTCGACCTCTTGACCCCTGCGTTCGATTCCGGGGAGCGGCTATCGATCATGGTTCTTTCATTGGCTCACACAATCGGCGCGAATACTGATGAATTTTCCAGAAAGCAGAAAAGAGAGGGATTAATCTCGGTTGTAAGAACTTGTTTCCCAATTGATGGAAAATAAAAAGGTTTAAACCATTAGAAATGTTTCATTATACGTATAATTGTATGTATTTACTTTGAAAAAAGAGAGATTGTAATATGACGCTGTGAAGATTCCGTTGTTCCGTGCTTCATGCCATACATTTATCAAAAGGAAATTTCCAGTGTTTTCTGTCAAATCATATCATTTTACAAAGATGCAAAGTCGCAAACTTAATAAATAGGCAGATTTGTTTTTGTGACGAAAACGCTGCAGTCGCAAAATCGTTAAAGTGTGCACACCTGTTTCAAAAATAACCAGTGAATAAACTTAAGAAATGGAACGACACATTTCCCGGATGAAATTAATTTCAACCCAACAGAGTTATCTGTTGTAGTAACATGGATACTACAATGACACTTATGCATGAAACGCTAATTATAAACTCTTTCATCTGTAAGAATTAAAATATGATATACGAAATTGATTACAACACGTCCCTTAAATAAGCAAAACTTCACAAATTTGAAAAAAATATGAGAAAAAAAAGAAAAAAAAAGAAAAAAAGCAATAGTTAATGAGATATGAAATAACGGTCTCCGTTGTTTCAACTAGACTTCTTTCAAAATGTTGTATGCGAATAAAAGTGAATATTTTTACCGCAAAACCCCTTTTAATAGAATTTAATGACAATGATAAAATTATGAAAAGTTCGAGTCATTCACTGACAACTTGGTGTTATGTAGTGAACAAAGCGAACTATTTACCAACTTACCAACAAGATTATATCAAATGACCCGCACGTGCAGATGCGATTTTACGATCACCAGTTGTCTAAGATTTTCAAAAAGAAAAATGTGAAAGGCATTTACGACCATCTTAGATATTGTCGTACGGTGATTATAAGATTGCTATTGCCTTGGTGTCGTCATTGTCGTCATCGTCGTGCGAAAACTTTGACATTTTGTGATAACTTTTGAATTTTTGATATTGCTTTCATATTCCACATGATGATTGCCTGGGACAATGCCTTTCTGTTGTTACCAAGTTCAAGGTTATCAATCAAGGTCAATGTCATTTTTCAAGGTCAAACTTGTGAAAAAAAATGCAAAAACTTTGACTTTTTGCGATAACCTTTGAATGGTTAGTGATAGGGCCTTCATATTTCACATGATGATTGCCTTGGAGAAGCACTTTCTGTTGGTTCAGGGTCATAAGTCAAGGTCAAAGTCATTTTTCAAGGTTAAACTTGTGAAAAAATGCGAAAATTTAACATTGGCCACTACTTTTGAATGGTAAATGATAGGGCCTTCATATTTAAACATATAATGATTGCCTGGGACAAGCACTTTCTGATGGAACCAAGTTCTAGGTCATCAGTTTAGGTCAATTTTCAAGGTCAAAATTGTGAAAATAATGCAAAAACTTGGGACATTTTTGTGATATCCCCGGTTCTACTGAAGGTCTTCACTTGAAACTTGGCACACATATTCACCATCATAAGAGCAAGCTTTTCTATCAAGGGGGATAACTTAAGAAGCATTTTCTGTAAATTACACCCCTTTTTCTACTTTGTTTTTTCACCACCCATTAGTGTTTTTTTACCATCCAGCACTTACAGCCGAGCATAGGCACCCGTAGGCGGTGCTCTTACTTTGCTTTGTGGTACTTGCATTGTCGAATTCCAATCTTTCATATCCTTTCTGTATTTGTAAGCGTTAATGACAAAATCATTCCCTAATATTCAATAGTTTTGGGTTTCATTCAGGAAATCGCCAGCCGGCGTCATTGCGCAGTAGTAGCGCGTCGAATTGTTATTTTAACGGTCCTGGGTTCGGTCCCGACGGTGGCACTTTTCCTTTTCGACAATTGGTTTCCAACCAATGGGTTGATAATTGTAGACCTAAATTGGATAGCAACTGGAGGCTAGAAAGGAATGTAATGGTACAACAGGTGTGAGAAATACCAGGAATCCATTTATAGGTGCTCCAGCTGCCGCAATATAACTGAAAGATTGTTGAAAGCGGTGTTAAAGCCCTTTCAAACAAACAAGTAATCTCCAACAGATACCAATTCTCTTATGGGTGCACTTCCTCATGGCGGTGCCGGTATTTGGTGCACCTACCAAAGACTTTCCGTCGTTTTCCAGCCACCTCCTTGTCAATTCTACTTGCCAATTGACATTTCTTGTTTGCGATTTTTTTTTCAAATGAAAAGATTGTATTAAAAAAATCGAAACTATTGCATAAAAAGGTGTGATGAAATAAACTATACTCGTAATATACTTGACATGTTAAGCAAAAAGGACCTTCTAGGGACTCTGTAAATAAATGTTTTAGAAAAATATTGCTTCAAGAAGAGGTCAACCGGAGTTCGCATTTCAAGGGTGTGTTTTTATACAGGGAGGTAAAATGATCATTTTAGATTCAGAAAATCAGTCAAGTACGAAATGTTTCACAAGCGCACAGTCAGACCTGCACCACCTACCAAGAAGGTCCTTTTTTGCCCGATGGGTCACATGTGCTAAAAGCTTCTCTGTTTTTCAAGAACAATTTACAAGTTTTAATGTTAAACCGAATTGAGTTTTCTCAATTGTGGGTTTATCCCTCTAGAAATCTAGGAACATGGATTCTTGAATTACGTGTATATGAATACGTTGAGCTGAGTACCAGCTGCCCTAAATAATGACCATTACATGTAATTAAGAGTTCATAATTTAGTAAAATTTGACATGCATGACTTGGTCGCCATAGCAACAATTTTCAATATTGGAAGATTGTCTTTCTTTCTTCACAATATCTTTCATGTTCCACTTTCCATTTTTTGTCTTTCTTTTTTCACAATATCTTAAACTTTCCCTTTTTTGTCTGTCTAACAAATCAAGAACTTGACCTTTTAATTAAATATTCAAATAATCAAAATGATACAATTGCAGGATACTTGTTTTATCATATTTTGTCTTAAATGTTGTTAAATGTACTATTAAAACCTTTTGATAATTTGAAACAATTGCATGTGATGTTTCATTAGGGTTAGGAATTAAGTATATTGTAGTATATCATAGAATACTATGTCTTCATTGCTTCTCTTTCAAGGATATCAGACATATTTGAGCTTGTGTCTGACCTGTGACATTTCCAACAGAAACCTCGAGCTTTTCTAGAAGCGTCAAGATTATTCTCTTGTTTTGGACAGTGATGATAAGTCTGTAGCTTATTAATTAGCGCGTGGTGAAAACTTTGATCAGACTGTGCAAATGAATAGACTTAGACTGACCTGAGTTTGTTGACTACTTTTAAGTAGATTTAACTATGTGCGATTAAACGAGGTTGAAAGGTTTCGCCGACGATATACCTAAATGTGCTGTTACGGGAAATCCAACAACAATTTTGAACATTCCTAGACAATGATAAAACTTAATTTATATCATTTTATATGTTTTTGTAAAAACAGTGTGGAGTAAAATTCTATGCTCAGAAAAATTTCTGTGGTCTGGGAGGGATTCGATTCAGGGACCGTCTGATCCTTAAGCCAACGTCGTAATCACTAAGCCTCGGACTTCACAAGAGTTGGATACAACTGAGTACTTACAAAAATTAGCCGGTACCCTCTTAAACCTCAGATAGAGCTGGATTTCTTTTGTAGAAATACTCTCGAATAATTCTTTTTTTTTCTTTTTTTCGAAAAAAAAAATACCTACAATACCATACCCTGATATAGAAATTGCCAAAATGAACATCTAATTATCTAATACAAAGTCTTTAAGACAGTATTGCCAGTGGGCGGCAAAAAAAAAATAGTATCTGATATTATTTCAAGCTGATATAAAAAAAATTTAAGCCTCTCGCTTACGTTATACCAATTGTTCTATTTTGAGACTTGCATAGTGAAAGCTTTTGAATGTTCCAGTCAATGGTTTGATTTAAGGTAGTGTAATCGTAAAAGTTCCGCAACGCTTCGGATGTCACGAGTTTTAACAGTGTTAGCCGAGGTTTCCTAATGATTCCATTTTAATATTGTGAATGATCATGAGTTCCGGAATGTTGCGAAAATTAAGGTCCACTACCTTAATTGTCATTCTGTAATAGTAACGTGTCATTGTAAGTACAAGCTGAAATGGGAACAACAGTTTACTGTCTAAATATTGCCCCAGTGGATGGACATATCCTTTCTGCCATTTGACCCCAAACTGAAAGTCAGAAAAGGATGAAATTGTAGTACTGGTGTTAGAAATACCAAGAATTTACTGTCAGGTGCACCAACTCCCGCGATATGACTGAAACCTATTGAAAGCGGCGTCAAGTCCCAAACAAACAAAATCTTAACTTTATGCCGACTTTACAAAAACAAACACGCTTTGTATTTACTCCACTGTTTTAGTTTGCATTTGCAGAACAAGATTTTTAGTTAAAGAGAATTTATATGCATTTTTATTCTTGCATATTAATAATAATAATAATAATAATAATAATAATAATGGATCTAATAATAATAAAGAATCTGCTTCGGATCCAGAATTTCTGTGATCGGGTTATATACAAATATCTAATATACAAATAAATGGGCTTCATTATCCGAGTATTTTGACTAAATGTTTTTCCATGAAAACTAAAACATTGTAATTCATTAGATTACATGGGGGTGACCCCCCCCCCCCCCTCCCCCCCCCCCCCCGAGCCCTCAACAAACCCTGATTCAACAAGTTAAGAATATATATAAATGCAAAAACAGCCTGCTAACACCTGTCTAAAATAATCGGGTAACTAAAAGAACTGAATGAAGAAAATGTGTTAATTCTACTTCACGTAACATTTACTTATGGAATTTAATTAACTAATTGGATCACAAAGGAATATATATATGCAATACAATATTAATCAAGATGATATCTGACTTCATCAAAATAAGCTTTGTCGTCTGCTACTACTTTCACTATGAACCAGTCTTAACCTTTTACAAAATGGGAAAGGGTTAATGCAAACTATTTTAATTACTGATCTTTATGCAATGTATAATTTACATTCAAAAATTTGTAATCTGGTATTCTTCGCATCATACAAGTAATAAACTTGGAAAATATCTAGAAAAGAGGAAAAGTTTAAATACATTGGCTACGTGTAATTCAGAGAAACATTCTGGACCAAGAATATACCACACACAAGGGCTTGTTGAGTTAGTGTGAATGACCACTGCATGCAATTAAAATCCAATTAAACAAACAGACGAGGTAGGCAGCGGTCCCTGACAAGTTTAATGAGATTTATTGACGGACAAATGTGCAGATAGGGCTTTTTTGACCCCAATCCCTAATGGACTTTTTGGCCAGAATTTCTCCGTATGCATATGTTTCGTTTTTCTACATATTGTTTACTCAGAGCCATTTACAAGTTTACACGAGAGAAAAGTATTTCACTGTGAAAACACACGCGACCCACAATTCGGGTCACGTGTTCAGCGGTCCTTTTGATGTCGGCTCTTTTTCTGAGAGTATTATATCATGACGTCATGTCAAATTTGGGTTTGAAAAGAAATCTTGTATATTGAATAAGATTATAATTTTTACATTGAAATATGTGATTTTGTTTCTTTATTCAATTATTTTAAACGTACACGACTTACTAAATGACGTAGCCTACTAAAGTATGCTTGGTCGCGTCTTGTAATGAATAATTTTAAAGCCTATACACATAAGAACGTAAGAGTTTTTTTGCAATGATTTAATTTATAACGAAAGTTTTGCTGTTTTTTCTTGTATTTGAAGAGGATTGTGTCCGCCTATTGAGGGGATTGTGTCCGCCTTGTAGATTTGATTAAGGGGATATAGTCCGCCTCGGAAATCAGACCACGGGGCTTATGTCCGCCCAAACAAATTAATGGAGGGGATTCTGTCCGCCTCAAAAAACGGATTGATGGGATTATGTCCGCGTTGTTAGATTGACTGAGGGGATTTGTCCGCCATGTCAAAAAAACTTTGAGGGGATTTTGTCCGGAGGGGATTTTGTCCTAGAATCCATTTTCTCAGCATGTAACTGATGGGTATCAAACAAATTTCACTGAAATGATCCTTGAGTGACCCTTTATCAGTCTACCAAAAATTACCGTGATACGATGAAAAATATGTCTTTTATGGACAAAGGTCATTTCTCAATATGTTATGTAGTGGAAACTTTGAAAATCATTTTCTCAGTAAGTAACTAATGGATATCAATCAAACCTCATTGGTATGATTCTTGGGTGACCCATTATCATGCAGCCAAAAATTATTGTCATTGGATGCAAAAAATGTCTTTTATGGGCGGAGGTCATTTCTCTATACATGTATGTTATATAGGCGAAACTGAAAATCATTTTCAACATCAGTAGAACTCAATATATCTGAAAATCTAGTAAAAACTTTGATTTGCTTTTACAAGAATTTCAAGCCTGTGGAGCGACTCAAGCCATTCATGGCTTTCTAGTTTTTAAACACATCTCTCAGCTTAATGGAAGGTATTAATTTGTATGTTGGTGAGTGATTAAAACCAGTGGCATACCCAAAGGAGGTTCAAATGAATCGCACTACACACTTCTGAAACCCCAAAATCTTTTTCATGCAGAATTTCAATTGACCCTTCTATCCAAAACGTATTTCATTTGTGGACAAAGCTTTTGTAGCCAGTTTAGACTTAAGTTCAGCCTGTCCAATTTTGCAGTCTGATCTTATTTACACTGTCTGCCCATTTCTACTAGATTATGATAAAAAAGATCTTTAAAAAGACTCGTTGATATGTCAAAAAAAATAGGAAATTTGTTTCAACAAAATTTAAGCTCAGCAGGATGGGAGTTAAACTTGTGCAAGTACTAGAACAAACCCTACAAACCGCTTTTTGGTGGTCCCTAAGTGGTCACTTAACACAAGCTTTACTGTAGATCTATGGTGGCAAAGTTGGTCTAGTCATGAAAATTTATATATTGTCATGGTCTGGTGTCCATCGTGAGTGTGTCTGTCTGTCAGTTCGCTAACTTTTTTTAAACATCTTCTCTGAAACTACTGTGCAGAATTTAACCAAAATTCAAAAGATTAATCCTTTGGACATACTCTCTCAGATTTGTTTTTAAAATTCTGATCGGGCTTATGACATGGGCTGTTGCGTCACTGAAAAATGGTCACAAAAAGTCTTTGAAACTACTGTTCAGAATTCATCAAAACTTCATTTAAATGAAACTTAAATCATGGACTTTCAGAATTGTTTAAAAAATTCTGATGAGGTCAATAACATGAGCTGTAGGGGCTTTCACGTCATTAAAAATGTTCCAAAAGATGAAATACAAATAATCCTGTGTATGAAATTTCCAACAATTTCAAATATGCACAACGCAAAGACTCTGACCAGTCTGTGCATTCGCACAGTCTGTCCAGAGTCTTTACTATGTGTTTGGTAGATAGATAAGGTCTCAAAGTATCGGTAGACCATCAGGTAACTCTATATTTACAGTTTGTATCTTTCTAAGCCTTTCAATGTTTGCACCTCACGAAAATTTCAAATTGTTGGAAATGTCATGCACAGGCTCAAATAAAATCTTTTTCTTTGAAACTACAGTTAAGAATGCAACCAAATTTAACAGGAATGAAGCTGAGGACATGCCCTTTCAAGTTTGTTCGAAAATTCTGATAGAGCTTATTGAATGGGCTCCATGGGCTGTCACATCACTGAAAAATGGTCCTATAAGATAAAATGTATAAAAATCTCCGAAAGTACTGATTAGAATTCATTCAAAATTCATTTGAATGGTGTTAAGAACACGCCCCATCAGATTTGTTCATAAAATTTTGATTGGGCTTATGACATGGACTGCACAGGCTGTTGCGTCACTGAAAAATGGTCCCATAAAATTAAATGTAAAAGGAATCTTATTATCTCAAGCTACTGTTCAGAATTCAACCAAACTTCACAGGAATGATGCCTAGGACATGCTCTTTAAGATTTCTTCGTTTAATTTTGATTGGGCTAATTAAATGGGCTCTGCAAGCTGTCGAGTCATTGAAAAATGGTCCTGAAGATGAAATATGAAAGAATCTTCTTCTCCGAAACTAGGCTACTGTTTGGAACTCAACAAAATACATAAATGATCTTTGGGACATTCTCAGATTTCTTTGTTAAATTCTAATTGCGCTCTCAGTCTCACCATGACTCTTTGGGCAAAGTCAATAAAATGTTTCCATGCAGTGAAATAGATCTATCATAAAGTAATTAACTTCATTAAAAATAATTATTTAGATCTGAGATGAATGATTTTTTGTCAGGAAGCTAGGTCTTCACGGATGGACCTTTTTCAGAATTCTTTCACATATTTCTTTGTAAACTTCATATATCTCACTGATTTTCTCATTGATAGGTCTAGATATATGAAAGCTAGTGGAGCGACTTAGGCCTTCTTGTTTTTTCTAGATCTACACGTAAATTTATTAATTTTGTATTACGTACGTGCGTAACGGTACTTGGGCCTTTATAAAGCTTTGGGGCTCGCAGACGATATAGTAGTATAAATCTCGAAAGTTTGCAGACGATTTTCAACGCAAATATTGATCAATGCAGACGATTTAATTTTACAATCGGAATACTCGTACATATTCGTTCATTGCTATATAAGGGCTAACATTGGGATGTGACGCGTAACGCTTTTCTCATGGTCGACGCGAAATCATCGAAATAAAGATACACTTCATATTTTCGACTATTTATTACACATTCCAATCGAAACCACTGGAGCAGACGAAGATTTATAGCTCAGTACAGTTAGTGACATTGACTAGTAAAGTAGTAGTTTGTACATCACCATATTTGGGCCGGAAGACGGTTTGTTATTGTGGGTTTACTTCCTGATTCGGAGACAAAACATCAACAATGGTGCTAACTTTATATACGTCGAGCGTATCTTCAAACAGAAACGTAAGTGTTGAAGTTACTTTGTTATCCTTATCAGTAGATCTAGATTAAGCTGTAAACCCAATTAAGATAAAGTGGTTTTGGGCCCAGATATAAACGTACATTTACAAAGCCATGAATAAGTCAAAGTCTAAATAAAGCATGAGCTAAAATGAGCTAGCTATGCACCTGGTCGTGAGTCTATACCCACTGTGGGGATCAAAGAGGGTAGACTCATGACAATGTGCCCCGCTAGCTCAGTTGGTAGAGTGCCATGCTATGTTTACTTTTGACACTACTAAAGTAGATTAGATTAAAGTAGTTGTGTCCAACATGAAACTCCAACCCACCAAGGGCGTAGCTCCCATTACGCAATTTACACAAATGCGTAAAAGAAACAATCCTCTGTTGATAAAATATCGTTGATGAGTGGTCATAACATCGAAACTACAGTTTATTCAAGCTGTGGTTGCAATGTTTTGCATATTCACCAACGCTCAAATCATAAAAAGAGAGTGGACTGAGGACATTCATTGTTTCTCATAGTCCACATTTAGCCTTTAACCGATCATGCGAAGAATATTGCTCCCTTTTAAGAAATGCACCGGAGACCGTAGATAGGTGAAATGAGCACTGGGACTAATGCCATAAATCTGACTTGTTATCCGTTAATAGCCATTACTCCCGGGGTTTGTTTTCTTTAGTCAGCTAGGGGTCGGGGCTGATTCTTAATGTCCTGTTATATCCACTGCACATCAATATCCAGGAACAACTGGTGTTAGTGTCTAGTTTGTCTCAAGATCTTATTTTGGAATTTTAATATGTTTTATTCCTTAAAGAAACTCTGTTAAACATGAACTTACAACACATCCAGACCGCTTACATTATGAAGAAGATTCGAATGATTTATTTAATTGATAATATGCAATTGGCAACGTTGTATAGTAAAACCCAAACTTGAATTTTGAAGTTAATTACGTATTTTTTTCTTAACAAAATCCTTTTATAAATTTCGTCTGCCTTGTAACTAAAGTTTGTACTGTAGTTATGATGTTATGATTGCTTTTGTTTTAACTATATATGGTAGCCGGTTTATGTGTAAGGGGTTTTGTTCTGCCTTGTTGTTTAAGCTAGCTTTTTATAGCAACGCGGTATAGCTCTCGCTTTTGGACAAAGAGGTCCCTGGTTCGAATCCTAACGAAGTTGCATATTTATTTACCGGGGACATTACCTGTAAAAGTATTGACAGGGTATTGTTTTCTAGAACTCTGTGACAACTAAAGAGCTGTTTAGGGTTATAATTACAGCCTGTGATTTCTTTTATTTAAAAATAATGCATGTATGTCTTTAGGTCTAAAATTCATTTTTTTTTAAAGAGAAATAGTATTCAACAAATTATCAACTTCACAGTTTGAAAAAAAAAACTTAAGGTAGAGTGCTTCCATTCTATATGTACCGGCAATTTCTACCATACATGCATAGACAAGAAACAGGTGATTATTTTACTGACACCTAAATCAATTATTTATGATTAATTGTAACGAAACTGGCATTCTTGCGTTAGTTGCCATGGTGATCACCATCAAGCATAGGAGGTTGTAATGAGCACACACATTTCAAAGACATAGACACATTACACGAACACTTTAGTTAAGAAATTTCTCATGTTTCAAAAATATTTCTTGACAACAAAAACATTAACTTCACATCTATTTCAAACAACAACATTTGAATTGAAATTTGAAATTCGTGTTTTGACTGAAAGGAACCTCTATAATCATATTAGTGACAAAACATGAAAACTGAATTTTGATATTTAAAGGATAGCAAATTTTCGTGTAATGTGATTGGCTTTCTCTATATGTATCAAGTACAAAGGATATCACTTTTTAAAGCACTAGCATTAAACAACATTGAGCTAGTGAATACAAAGTACAGGTTTATTGTAAGACGAAACTTAGTCATACACTAAGGAAAACTGACAAATCGAGATTTCCCTAAAATGTCAAAGTTTAGATTTTTGTCGTTAAATAAACCGACGTGATAATGAAGGACATGTAATAAAATGTCGCTTACTTAAGTAGAGCCACCGTCGGAGCGCATCAGGTTCGAAATCATGGTGGGGGTGGGTGGGGTGGGTGAGGAAATTTTTTCTTATATCCCATAGCTTCCGATATATGTATTACATCAGCGGGTTTAAAATCGTAAATCTATGTGGAATGAGTGGCTGGAGATTTCGGAAAGCATATATCGGTAATTTGGTAAGAGGAATACCAGGAACTCATGGTCAGTAGCCCAAGCTTCCGAGATATGACTGGAAAATTGTTACAAAGCGATGTAAAGCCTAATTTCAATAAAAAAATCAAATGTAAGTTAAGTTATAATTGCACACCCTGTTTACCTTTTGATTCCAAGCATCATGAAACCATCGAAGGAAGTTCCATTCGGTCTGAGTTAAAATAGTTAGTCCGCACAGCTTGTAAAGCCTGACTTGGATCGTTACTTTTCGCACTTCCAAGATAACCCCTTATTGCCAGACAGGTCACAATTCATGTAAAAAAACAGCTTCATGTACAGGATGTTAAATGCACTCACCGCGAGCAGAATCCAGGCTAGCGATCGTTCAATTTCGGACATACTGAGTTCGCTTTCAAAAATGACAGGCTGGTGGGCAACCTATAATTTATATACAAAAAAAGGTTTAACGTTCTTCAATTTTGGAAAACATACATCAACATCGCTAATAGTGTTTATCCTGAACAAAATTTGCGATATAGGAATACCTCCCATTAAATTCACTCAAAACTCGATCCACACTCATTCAATTTCATTCCTAAATCATTCGAAAAATTTTCACCTTGTCAATTTCACGATGTTGTTAACTGTAGAAGCAGATAACCATGGGTATTCTCGTAGCAAGATTGGGGGCCTCGCTAGCGCTCTTAATTTGGATTGCAGAAAAAAGGGGAAAATAAACATCAGAATCAAGCCTCCATATTTGAATTATATACGGGGTTAAAATATTCATTTTTTTTTTTCTTCTTTCCCGTTAACATAAGGACATATTTTCATTCGCTTTCTTTCCAAGACAAACGAGTAAATATTAATAGAGATTGTATATTGACTTTCGACACAATAAAGCTTTGATTGATTGATTGGAGTTTAACGCCGCTTTCAACATTATTTCAGCTATATCGCGGCGGCAGGAGCACCTAACAATGGATTCCTGGTATTTCTCTCACCAGTATAACCATTACATCCTTTCCTAGCCTCCAGCTACTATCTCACATAGGTCTACGATCATCAACCCATTTGTGAGAGACAAATTGTCGGAAAGAATGAGTGCCGCCGTCGGGGATCGAACCCGGGACCTCTAGAATGACCGTCCGTCGCTATGACGGCGGCTATAACGTTTTGAACAAAGAAAGAAGGGCAAACTGGTGGTAAAGGAGAGCAAAAATGTTTGTTGTCTACTTTTTCTAATACAGCCCATTTTTTGGTACGACAAGATGAAAGGGCGGATGCATATGTCGTATGTTCCTCGTACGCTGAAAAACAAAAGACAACGCGGATCAATAAATTTTAAACGATAAATACATACACATGTACGCTTACAAATCATCTTTTCGATGCATTGTAAGATTTTCATACGCTTTGCATTCTCAATTCATCCGTTAGTGCAGTGGCACCGGGCCTAAGACAAAACCTTTGAAGGACAAGTGTTGTGCATAAGAACCACAACTTTTGGTTGCATAATTTTGGGATTATTGTCCTTTGTGTTATTATAATGACTCAGATTTTTTTTCCGGAGCATCTCTGTATGTACATTTGCTATCAACTTCAAGCTTCAGTGGTGAAAAGATCCTTTAAAATGATATTACAATGCACAGGAACCATAACTATTCCCTGTTTGATTTTTGAAGCTATTGAAATTTCTATTTTGTATTTAAAATGAAAATATTTTATCGAAATGTTACGCCTGTGAACAGTCCGCACAGTCTGGCTATGATCGACTCGTCACGCAATACCAAAAAGATTCCTTTTCGCCTGACGGGTCATATTTGCAACTCACTTCTCTTTTTACAAGATCATTTAGAATAAGGTATTTTCTATTTTTGGTGTGAAAACGAAACATTTTCCTCGAATACATGTTATCCATGTAATCCAAGATTCTAAAGCTACATGTATATGGATTCAATACCAGCTGCCCTTATTAAAGACCATTACATGTAATTAATAGTTCACAAATTTAGTGAGATATGTCAAAATACCTCCGTTGCCATAGCTACAATTCATACTGGAGGTTGTTTTCAGTTTTGCCAAACATCTTAAACTTTCCAATACTTTTATGTATGTCTGACAAAATCAAGAATCTGATATACTAATCGAGTAATCAAAATGATACACCTCACATGCATTTTGTTTTAAAATCCGATTTTAAAGTGTATGTTGCTAAATGTACTACCAAGAGACTTGTTTATAAAAGAAATAATATGAAACAATCGTATGTGATGTAACCTTTAGTAATAATACTAATTTCAAAACGTTTTATTTTTGCGTAATGGCGAGAAATTGAGAGATTGATATTTGAAGACTTTGATCAGAATGTGCGGATCTGAGTCTGGGTGTTAAAAAATCAGGAAGGATTATGCATTTTTCAGACATGTTGATTTGTGAGAAAAATTTACTGATCATATATTTTTCTTGCTTTCCTTTCTTTTTCTTAATATTTCCATAGATTCGTTATTTAACCAATACATCGTGCTTAGAATTGCGTATCTTTTTAACCAACAGAGCAGAACAGAATTTTGTAAGTCGACTAGAACAAAGCAGACAAGAGTCATAAAAAGAGGGTTCCTGGCACTTTATCCTGGCACTTTATCGGATAATTTTGCGAGTCCTAATTACCATATGGGAGTCCCGGACTCGAAAAAACTGCTCATCTTAAAACCATGGTCATATTTAAGACATATTTCTATTTTGACAATTTCTTATACCGGTATGTGTCCGTAAAGCCTAGTTTACATTTGAATTAAGGAGCCCGTGCGGCGACATACGGTGTCCATGCGATCATCGCATGGTTTTACAGGTGTCGCAGAACCTTGCGATTTTTTATAAAAAATAGGAATACAAATTTTAAAATTGCAAGACCGTACGGAGAGCGTAGTCCGTGGACACGTCGTCTAGGCATCGCACGATCGCCGCACGAACATCGAAAGGCTACCGCATGATGTTTTGCCTATAAGTAGGGTAGGGTGGGGCAAAAAGCCCCGTGGGGTAAAACGCCCCCAGGCTATTTCTCGGTAGTTCCAGCACATGAGACATTTTAAGGACCATAATTTCAAAGCATAACACGATAAAGTTAATCATATAAAAAGATGAACCTCTGTCATTAAATATCAAGATATAGAGTGAAAAGATTTGTTTTGGACCCTTATCTTATAAATCTATACAATCTTTTGTTTTGTGTTATATTGCTCAGGGTTAATATTGGCTAATTACACCCAAATGTATCTATTACGCATTATATTTTGGTTTTAATGATGTACACAAAATTCGTGAGCTCATTTGATATATTATGAGTATCTTGATTTCGACGGCATATTCCATCTGGGGTAAAACGCCCCACTAATTTTGGGGCAAAACGCCTCCGGGGCGTTTTGCCCCATTCACTGGGGGCGTTTTGCCCCATTTGAATGTAAGTTTAAGTCGTATTTTTCTTTTAATACAAAATTGCAATAGATATTCATTTTATTTTATTAATTTGCTACATGGACTTGTTCTAGAATTAATTAGAAAATAAATTCGGGGTACCAGAAGCGAAAAGAAGGGAGATATAGTCTTTGTGGAAGTTTGTCTATAATGTTGTGTGTCCAGTCAAAAATAAATATAATTCTTAAGAAGATATTAATGATTCATAGAAATATCTTGCTGAATATTATAATCTGAAACAGAAAATTGGACAATGCATCTCCCAATAGTTTAAAATGCAATTACAATAAAAAGATAGGTTATGCAATAATTTTTACCAACGTCAACATAACGTCGGTGTGACGTAATATTTTATCAGATGCTAAGCGCCCGGATTTGCAACCATGAAGGCCATTTTGTTTGAAAGAGTATCTACATTTATTGTATTAATTTCTATCTACAAAATTAGCAAAGTATCCATTGTTCAGGAGAAGAACACTAATCGTACGAAAATTACGGAACATCTATTAACTTTTCAGTATTATTTTACTTTACAGTCTGTAAACGTCCAGTAACAAAAAGACGTTAACGCAAGGGATGTAATTTTTGTAGAGTCGTTTATAAAGTGACCCTTAGTTGTTTAGGGAATTTCTTCCTCCACTCAACAGTAGAGTAGTAGCAAAGCCTAGCAATGTTGTAAAACTACGTCCGATTTCACGTTCGTTCACACTACTTCGCACTTCACACTACAATCATTTCGCAACGCTTCCTTTTATCAATTTTGTTGAGTACAGGATATAGGACGTTAACAATGATGGTAAACAAAATGGTAAAAAACCAAATCATTTATTGAGGACCACTACTTAAAATCGCTTAACACCCAGAGGAACATTGAAATTCAGAGCTCCATTTCGAACACATGGTTTGAACCCCTAATCAGGTTCCTAACCAAACTTAGGTAAATGAATTAAAACTACTAGTATATAGAATGTAATGTGTATGAGATATAACAACGGGTGGTAAAAACGTTTGAGTACACTTATCATTCAAAAACCATGCAAGGGGCGATACGCCCCCGGGTGCGTTTTGCCCCATACACGGGGGCGTTTTGCCCCGAGGGTGGGGAAAAACGCCCCTTTTTAAAAAATAATGTTTTCACGAATATCATCTTGATGTGACTGCATAAGGAATAAAAGAGAGTTCCACAATGTCCAGCAAACTGAAATGTTTATTTCTATCCAGAAAACGCCCCAATATCGTCATTCGTTGCCAAAATATCACCGTAAAGTCATTTGGGGGGCGTTTTACCCCGTCCTACTCTATAGAACGGATCACCCTAGGGTCCCCGCGCGGGTTCCGCACGATGGTTGTACGGCAGCTGCACTGTCTACAGTCTATAAAGTTGTCAAATCGCACAATTCTCGAAGCGGGGGTTGCACATTTACCTTGCGATGGCCGCAAGGCTACCTCAATGATTCTTGTGACAGCTTTATGAAACCCGTGCGGACACCGCATGATTTGTGAATCGTGGCAATATCGTAAAGCGATCGTGGCAAATGTAAACTAGGCTTAAAGCAGAGAAGAAGAAATGCTTTAGTGTTACTCAGTTATTAAATGTAGAATATGTATTTGCAAATTCCGCAAACTTGAGAAAAAATGGGGATACCAGGTAATGGTTTGATGCCCCCTTATTCGACATCCATGTTCTTGCTGACCTGCATAATATAATTAACGGATCGCCCAACTATTGCAAATGCAGTCTATTTTGGTTATGTTATTTTAAATACCATATGAAAACCTTAGCATGATACTCGACCGGTTATTACCGGGACTCTAAAATCATATCGTCTGTGGGCGACCAAAATCTCATATTCAGTGTATTCAAGCCGTTAAAACGAGGTTTAAGTCTCTAGCCGACGATATACCAAAATTTATTGTTACAAGAATTTAAACCATGACTTTGAACATTTCAGTGCAATAATTTAACTAAGTTTGATCGCTATTCTCTTATATGTTTTTGTAAACACTTTTTGTAATATTGTTTCGTGGCCTAAATTGTGTAATATATATAAAAAAATCTTATTCGTAAATACCCAAGTACTCACAGAAATTAGCTGATACCCTTTTTTAACCTTTTATAGTACTAGATCTCCTTTTTGTAGAAATATGCTCAAATAATTCGATTTTGTGACATTTCCATTTCGGAAACAGTATACCTACCTCCATAGAAAAACTAGCGAATGAACATATAAGCACGAAACTGTATTATAAAGTCTCGAAAACAATATTACCAATGTACGACAAAAACCTCATAACTCACGTTCTTTCAAGCTGTAGATACGAGGTTTACGCCTTCCGCTTACGATATACCAATTTTACTACTTTGAGAATTGCAACATGGGTGGTTTTGAAATTTTCCAGGCAATGGTTTGATTTTATCTATGACTGTTACATTGAACTTGACACTATTCAGTGAAATGTAAACGGTAGTCTAAATATGGCCGAAACGGCGGCACATATTTTTTCTTACATTCATCTCCCACCTGAAGGCCAGGAAAGGAGGTAATTTTTATTGGTAGTGCTGATGGGAGAAATACCAGGAATATAATGCTGGGTGCTCTAACTGTCATGTTATACATGAAAAAAATACAAAAAAACCCCAACACCGTCTATAGAAATCATATTTTCGAGGTAGCTTTTTCGACCTTTGCAGAATAAGTTCAATTACGACGACAGACATTTAATGATCAAAAAGGCTCGTTCCCATGAAACACCATGTGCTCAGGTGAGCTGAAAGTTAGCTGAACATTCAGGAAATAGAAAACGTTAAACATAAATAGTGTTCAGGATAGCGTGCGGCCTATCTTGAACATACCGGGCGTTGGCGCTTTAAAACTGATATTTTAAAATAAATAGATAAATGCTTCAATGTTTCATCATAAACCATGACAGAAAAAAAATCTGCCATATTTGTTTGCTATACTCAGCATGTCGCTGGCCAATCATCGTTTGCATTTCAATACATGAATACTGAATAGTTTTAGAACATTTTCCAAAAGTTCAAAGTCTAATCTCGGTCAGTCCGATAATTAGGATTTGTATACATTTTTTTTTAAGAGCCTTCGAACGTTTTAAGTAACATTTTTTGCGTAAATGATGAAATGTATAATCTTGTGTATGAAAGGAAGCGAGACATTGACTAATGTTCTGCATTATCATTTATAGAAGTTTAGGCGTGAAAGCATTCAACAACGCATCATCATATCTCTGAACCCCCACCCCACCCCCAACTCATCTTTCCAAAAAGAAAGACCGTAGAGCTTCCACGGGGCGCATTTCCTTCTATTTACTTCAAATTTTGTTTCCAAAAGACTCTAAGGCCACATGTTTAATTCGAGCCGCAAACATGGTTCCAGGTGTGTTATTTATGGGAATGAAATGACCATTGCATGTAATTAATTGTTGGACATATCAAATTTTGATTGCTTTGCTATGGTTACAATGAAAGATGCTTTTATTTTTCCCAACTAGTGTAACATCTTAGCTTGTTAAATAAAATACCGAACTTTTAAGAGAGTCGAGTCAGGCTAGCTCAACGGTAACGATTATGGCTGCAAATCCTGGGTTGAGAGTTCGAACAACGACTTGGCAAGATTCATACGGCAAAATTAACAAAAGTCGTGACACGAGTCATTATTCTCCAACCTAGGACGATTGATAAGTAGAATGCTTAAGAGGAATACAGTTGAATAAGCAGTTGATGACTCGGACGAAATATTGTGAATCTTCCGCTGGTGTGAGAAACGAAAGAAAATCATGTGATGGTCACCAGCCGCCGCAATATAACTGTGATAGTGTTATAAATGGCATTTAACCATATAAAAACAAACAAGTCAATTTCGTAGAGGATTTTTTTCCCTATTTGTATACAATAAATCTTCTGTTTTATTTTTTTTTTAATTTCTTGTTTTTTAAAATAAACTCTTCTAAAAGTATAAATACATAATCGGAAACTTTCGGAACAAAAATATGGAGAGCGAGAGAGAGAGAGAGACAGAGAGAGAGAGAGAGAGAGAGAGAGAGAGAGGGAGGGAGAGAGAGAGAGAGAGAGAGAGAGAGAGAGAGAGAGAGAGAGAGAGAGAAATAGAGAGAGATGAAAAGTGAGAGAGAGGACAAAAAAGAGAGAGGGCATGCAGACAAACAGACAGACAGAGAGTGAGACAGACAGACAGAGAGGCGGAAAAAGCAAGAGAGACAGAAAAAGAAAAGAGACAGGAAAAGATAAATTCAGACAGATAGAGGAGAAGATTGGTTAGGATATTTTTTGTAATTTTTTTTAACAAAACGATAGAAGATGACAAATTTCAAACTGAACGATCGATCCCGGATTGTTCCAGAAACCAGAAAGAATAATGTTTAATCTTCCCTTTTACCATAACCCAATACCATATTACAATATTCCAATGCCTTACAGCTATAACATGATCTCTTTCGCAGAAACAGTGTTGTTGAAAAAAATCTTTGCACGTTGTTAATTGAAAAAAAAAAAAGAATTTTGAAGATGGTATTTCCCGACTGCATTTCTAATCAACCTTTGATCGATCCAATCCAATCTTTTGAGCGTTTTTTTATTTTCTCAAATTGTCTAATTTTTAAGGTTTAATATAAAACTTTACAACTAAAGTTCAATACTAGACCTACATATTGAAAAATTTGTGACGAAAGCAAGAATTTATGGTTTTTTTTGTGTTTTTTTCTTTTTCTTTTTGATTTCTGTGTATTCCTTAAGTAACGTATATTTGTTATTTAAATAAGTTTAAGAAATAGAATCGAATACCATAAAGAAACAAAGTAACACAACTTTTTTTACTTTAAACTGGCCATTTGTAAGCAATGATAAAGTGAAAGACCAGGCAGACAATGAAAATGTGTCCAACAATCCGACTGAATAAATTTATGGCTTCTCGGTGCCCATCAGGGTAATTAAAACCGCACACATAACAAAGACGAGACGGTCTACTGTTCTCTGACAATTTTAATGGGATATTAACGGACAATCAGAGAGATAGGGTCTTTTTGCTATTATTTCTTAAAAGGGAGTTTTGGTACAGGATATTCTTGGCATGATTTACTCTGTTTGTCGCCTCCTGAGTGCATATAATTTTTAAAGTCCTAGATACGCCTATGCCCTATACCAAAGATACACTAGCACAGCCCTCTACCAACGGAGCTAAGTGGGCACCTGGTTTAGTCTATACCCATTGTCGACCACTACAGGGTTTTCAGGGAGCACGGTTTCAAATGAACCCCTTCTGTAGCCTACTGACAGGGTGATTGATTCTAGCAGAATATACTAGTTCTTGCCAACTAACCAATAGCTTATTTTATTTTGTGGCGGGTCATCACTGCGTTTGTGCGTAAATTTTTCATTTAAACATCATTACTCATTACTCTGCAAACACTGGGCAGAATTTCACAGGAATGATCCTTTGGACATACTCTCTCAGATTCCTTCAAGAGACTCTGATCGGGTTGATAACTTAGGCACTACAGGCCGTCAAGTCACCAAAAGGGGGCCCCAATGTTGAAATATGGAAAAAATCATCTCCTGAAACTACTGGTCAGAATTCAACCAAACTTTAGAGAAATGATCCTCAGGACATTTTCTATCAGTTTCCTTTGTTACATTCCAATCGGTTGATACTTTGGGCGCTACGGACTGATGTAGCCCCCAATGGTGAAATATAAATAAGTGGCCCAAGGGGGCCTGTATTGCTCCACTGGCTTAAATAGTCCAAGACTTTCATCCTGCCACACCCACATTTGGGGGTCAATCAAAATCTTCTTCTGTGAAACCACTTGTAAGAATTAAACCAAACTTTACAGAAATGATCCTCAGGACATACTCTTTCAGATTTCTTTGTTAAATTCTAATTGGGTTGATAATATGGACGATACAGCTATTCATGTCACCAGATTACTTCGATAAATTCTGAATGACTTAATATGGATGTCAAGGGCTGCCGCATCATCAAAAAATGGTCCCATAGAGTGAAAATTTCAAATAAATCTTCTTCACTGAAACTGCCAATCAGAATTCAACCTAACTACAGGAATTATTCTTGGGTCATGCTCTTTCAGATCTCTTCGTTAAATTCTGTTTGGGTAGATATCATGGGTGCTATTTTGTGGTCGAGTGATGTCCGTCGTGCGTCCTGTGTCGTCAACATTTACCTTATAGACACTCTAGAGGCCACATTTTTTGCCCGATCAACCTGAAATTTGGTCAGAATGATTGTCTTGATAAAATCTCGGACAAGTTCGAAATTGGGTCAAGTGGGGTCAAAAATGAGGTCACGGGGTCAAATCTTAGAAAAACCTTGTAGACACTCTAGAAGCCATATTTTGTGCCCAATCAACCTGAAATTTGGTCCAAATGATTGTTTTGATGAAATCTCGAACAAGTTCGAAATTGGGTCAAGTGGGGTCAAAAATGAGGTCAGGGGGTCAAAGCTTAGAAACACCTTGTAGACACTCTAGAAGCCATATTTTTTGCCAAATCAACCTGAAAATTGGTCAGATTTTCTAAATAAAATCTCTGACAAGTTCGAAATTGGGTCAAGTGTGGTCAAAAATAAGGTCACGGTGTCAATTCTTAGAAAAAACCTTGTAGACACTCTAGAAGTCATATATTTTGCCCGATCAACCTGAAATTTGGTCAGAATGATTGTCTTGATAAAATCTCGAACAAGTTCGAAATTGGGTCAAGTGGGGTCAAAAATGAGGTCACAGGGTCAAATATTGGAAAAACCTTGTAGACACTCTAGAAGCCATATTTTGTGCCCAATCAACTTGAAATTTGGTCTGAATGATTTTCTTGGTGAAATCTCGGACAAGTTCGAAATTGGGTCAAGTGGGGTCAAAAATGAGGTCACAGGGTCAAAAATTAGAAAAACCTTGTAGACACTCTAGAAGCCATATTTTTTGCCTGATCAACCTGAAAATAGGTCAGAATGATCATCTTGATGAAATCTATGTCAAGTTTGAAATTGGGTCAAGTGGGGTCAAAAATAAGGTCACAGGGTCAAATCTTAGAAAAACCTTGTAAACAGTGTAGAGGCATCATTTTTTGCCCAATCGACCTGAAATTTGGTAAGAATTCTTCATCCTTTCTAAATCTACTTTAAACTATTTTCGACAGTTCATTCAGGATTTAGGGCCACTATGGCCCTCTTGTTATAATCTTATTCTCTCAAACAACTTATCAGCATTTCTCGGATTTCTTTGTTAGATTCATGTTGGGTAATGAACTTGGGTACGTTAGGCTTTCACTTCAGCAAAAAAGGGGCCAGAAGGGAGAAATCAAAAAAGCTAATTGTCTAATATAGGCATAGTATTTGAATGATTTTGTGTAGGACTGTATTAAATCAATAATAAAGGTAATTGATTTAATTAATTAATTGTCTTTGATTTTGGCATCATGATTAACCCTGACCATCCCCTTTGACCGAGACAGTGACCTTTGAACTACTTTCTTAAATTTATAATTGTTTGGTCTAGGACTTTATTAAGTCAATAAGAAAGGTTGGTAGATGATTGTCTTTGATTCTGGTTCATGATGAAACCCTGACCATGACATTTGAACTTCTTTCTTAAATATTGAATTATTAGTGCTACAACAGTATTAGATCATTAAGAAAGGTTGGTAGACGATTTTCTTTGATTCTGGCACTGTACCAAACCCTTGATCCCAACCCTGAACTATATTTTGCCACTTATAAGTGTTTGGGGATGATTGTCTTTGATTCTGGCATCCTTTAGAACCCTTGATCCCAACCCTGAACTATATTTTGCCACTTATAAGTGTTTGGGGATGATTTTCTTTGATTCTGGCATCCTGTAGAACCCTTGATCCCAACCCTGACCAAGATATTTGACCTACCGAATTTAGAATAATAGAGTCAAGATCTGTATTAAACCAATAGTAAGATTTACATTTTCACAGACCTTGACCTGCTCTCTAAAATCATTATTTTCTTAAATTTCACTGTAAGCAAATTAATGTTTCTTCTGGTTTCCTTGGGGCAATTCCAGTGGGGCAATTCTTAGCCCTCCTGGGCCTCAAATATTTCTTGCTTTCATAAAAAAAATCTCTTCACTTTTTAAAATAATTGTTGCCTATATCTCTTACAGGTTAGACATGATCAAGAGAGAATAAAATTTATACTAGATTCTAGGAAAATAGAATACGAAGAAAAAGACATTACTTTAGATGACAAGGCAAAGGAAAAGATGAAAGAACTTGCTAAGGGAAAGACATGTCCTGTCTTATGCAATGATGATGAATTTATTGCAGTGAGTAGAATATTACATGTGGATCCAGATTTTTAGCTGGGCTGTTTTTAGCTCACCTGAGCACAAAGTGCTCAAGGTGAGCTTTTGTGGTGAGATGGATGTCCGTTGTGTGACATGCATCGTGCGTCGTCAACATTTACCTTGTATGCACTCTAGAGGCCACATTTTTTGCCTGATCAACCTGAAATTTGGTCAGAATGATTGTCTTGATCAAATCTCTGACTAGATTGAAATTGGGTCAAGTTGGGTCAAAAACTAGGTCACGGGATCATATCTTAGAAAAATCGTGTATGCACTCTAAAGGACACATTTTCATAGTTTCAAATCTTAGAAAAACCTTATACACGCTCTGGAAGTTATATTTTTTGACTCAATCAACCTAAAATTGGGATAGAATGAATGTCTTGATAAAATCAAGGTTAAGTTGGAAATGAGGTCATGGCGTCGAAGCTTAGAAAATCCTTGTAGACACTCTGGAAGCCATATTTTTTGCTCAATCAACCTGAAAATTGGTAGGAATGGCCATCTTGATGAAATCTAGGTAAATTCTGAAATTGGGTCAAGTGTGGTCAAAAACTTGGTCATGGGGTCAAATCTTAGAAATACCTTGTAAGCAGTGTAGAGGTATCATTTTTTGCCCAATCAACCTGAAATTTGGTCAGATTTCTTCATCCTTTCTTAATCTACTTAAAACAATTTTTGACATTTCATTCAGTTGAGCGATCTAGGGCCACCACGGCCCTCGTGGTTGTCTGATCAACCTTAAAATTGATCAGAATGATTGTTTTGATCATCAGAACATCAGACGAGTTTGAAATTGGGTCAACTTGGGTAAAAAACTAGGTCACGGGTCAAATCTTAGAAAAACTTTGTATGCAATCTGGTGCCACATTTTTTGTCTGATCACCCTGAAATTTAATTGGATCAATGCAATTTTTGATGAGTTTTACATTGGGTCAACTGGGGTCAAAAACTAGGTCTTGGTGTCAAATCATAGAAAACCTTGTAAGTCAACCTGAAAATTGTAAAAAAAAGGATTGTCAAGTTGTATAGAAGCAACAGCATTGTTTAGCTTAGTAACATTCGTTCATCATTCTCTTTCTATACCTACTTTTGAAAATTTTAAACAGTTCACTAAGGTGATTGATTTAGGGCCATTATGTCCCTCTTGTTGTAAGAGATATGCCTCATTTTCAATTTAGATTCTTTGTATATCAGCACCTTCAGCCAATTGTTTGAATCCAAAGGCAGTGTTCTTGTTAATTTTAAAGTCTTCTTAGATATCAAATGTGGATCACCATAGAATCATATTTTATTAGCTCACCTGAGCACAAAGTGCTCAAGGTGAGCTATTGTGATTGTACAATGTCCGTTGTCCATCGTCAGTCGTCCGTCTTCCAAAATTTCTTTACTCTTCTTCTCCTTTTAAACCAGTGGGCCAATCTTAATGAAACTTGACAGGGATGTTCCTTGGGTCAAGCTCAACCAAAGTTGTCCAAATGAATGAAATCCACCCTTAACTTTCCCTTTACCCTATTTGGGCTCCATCCGGGCGCAACCCTTTTTACATAGAATCAAAGAGCAAAAATCTTAAAAAATCTTCTTCTCTGAAACCAGATGGCAGGCAGCTTTCATATTTGGTATGTAGCATCACCTAATGGGCCTCTACCAAGTTTGTTCATATTAAAACTCTGGGGTTATATTTGGGCTTTGCCCGGGCGCATCCCTTTTAGCTCTTCTGAGCACGAAGGGTAAAAAAATTGAAAATCTTCAAAAATCTTCTTCTCTGAAACCAAAAGGTAGACAGCTTTCATATTTAGGTTGTAGCATCATCTAATGGACCTCTACCAAGTTTGTTCCTCTCAAGATCCTAGGATCATATTTTGGCTCCATCCACATGCAACCGGTTTTACATAGAATCAATGAGCGAAAAGGCATGTCTGTCTTGCTCTTGGCTGAAAAACATTCCATGGTATTGATCTTATGTAGAAATTATCTCCTTGTTGACATCTGCCTATTTAATTAAAATTATGTTCCAGGGATCAAAGAGACTCAGGTGAGCGATCTAGGACCATCATGGTCCTGTTGTCAGAATCTTCTAAAACTTTCAAAGTAAAACTGCAACTGACAGTTTGACTGTATAGTGTTTGGGAAAAAATATGGCTTATTGATTGTCCACATGGTAACAATCAATGAGACAACTTATTTCTGGCCGCAACAGGCCCTGTTGTTGTTTTTCAGCAGGAAACCAGCCCTGTGTTCAGGATGACAAAGAGGTTTGATTTTTACCCTCTTTGGGTGTGCACTTATGTACAAAGCCGAATACAATTTGAAAACGGTTTGCTACATCATTCTACCTGAACCCAGTGCTGGTTTCCGACTGAAAAACAACAACAACAGGACTCGTCAGTGCCTGGATTAAGTTGGCTCAATGTTTGTGCATGAAATTTTGATTGACTCCGAAAGTATGGATGTGGCAGGGTGGGGCAAGTTATTCAGTGTTTTAGGGCCAATCTGTCCCTTAGGGCCAATCTGTTTTTCAATTTACCTGAAAGTAAGTTAGAATAGAATACATGTACATGTTTTCAAAAAGCTTTAGATTTCTTGATAATTGATGAAACCGAACAACATTGCTTTCAATTTGTAATACCTTCTATCATCTTTACAAAAAGCCTGCACAAAGCATATTTTTAACTCTGTAAACTCATCAGAATAATTTAGGGAAATTTAGTCCCCTTGTTTAAAATTTTTATTCTATTACTTAGAAATCATTATGTGCCTTGTGCCTGTATGGTTCTTTTTCACACGACATATCAAAATTAGATAAGAGGGGGTAAAGCGAGTCTTAAATCATTATTTCTCGATGAAATACATGTTGTGGATACTCATTTGAATCACCTCACTGAGGTGATTCCAATGAGTATCAGTAACATAGGGTTTGTGATTAAATTATTAAAAGCAGCAACCATAGTGCAGTTGGTGAGGCATGAGACTTCCAATCTGGAAGTCGTGGGTTCGATCCCTGGTGGCGGCAAATATCCTTTCAGACGTTTGTCTTTCACCAATGAGTAGATAATTGTATACCTATGTGGGATAGCAGTCAGAGGCTAGGAAAGGGTGTAATGGTAGTACAGATGAAAGAAATACCAGGAATCCATTGTTAGGTGCTCCGGCTGCCGCGATGTAACTGCAAAAAATGTTCAAAGCGGCATAAAACCCATTCAAACAAACAAATAAATTATTAAAATAAAATCCAAAATACCTCCTCTTTCTATAGCTCTGTAAATTTCTTCTGTTGTTTTCAGGACCTAAGTGCTGTTGAAGAGGCCAATGATTCAGAAAATGCAGAAGATCTTAAAACACTGTTGAAGCTGATTTGATCCTTATGCCTTTTATTCTTGCTGCATTGCCTTGTAACCTCTGGTAAGACTGTAACCTTTCATATGCTGTTCATGCTGTCTGGATGTATTGGAAGCTTTGGCAGAAAGTATAGATTAAGATTTAAAGAAGTGGTACATTGCTTTGCACTTGTGAATTGGTTGGTAGGTCAGTCAGTCTTGGGTCTGTCTTTAGACCTTTTATTGTTTGGAGCATATCTAAAAAACTGGGCAAATTAGAATTATGAAACCCCATAGGTGGATAGATCTAGTTGAGGATAAGTGCAGTGCACAAAAACGATCACTCCACTTATAATATTTTTTTATCCCCCGCCGTAAAAATTTTTCAGGGGGGATATTGTTTTTGCCATGTCCCTCCCTCCGTCCATCCGTCCGTCCGTCCGACATTCGTTTCCGCGCTATTTCTTGAAAACTATAGACCGGATTACAATGAAACTTGGCACACAGCTTCACTACAATGAGGACATGCGCATATCGTCGGGGTTATATATAAGCCATATACATACATAGTGATATTCATTTCAGCGCTATTTCTTGAAAACTGTAGACCTGATTTTAATGAAACTTGGCACACAGCTTCACTACTATGAGGACATGCGCATATCGTAAGGGTTACCTGGTTCGACCGTCGAATTTAGAGTTACTGCCCCTGACTGTTTAAGCCATATACAAACATAGTGATATTCGTTTCCGCGCTATTTCTTGAAAACTATAGACCGGATTTCAATGAAACTTTGCACACAGCTTCACAACAATGAGGACATGCGCATATCGTCGGGGTTACCGGGGTCGACCGTCACATTTAGAGTTACTGCCCCTGACTGTTTAAGCCCTATAGATACATAGTGATATTCGTTTCCGCGCTATTTCTTGAAAACTATAGACCGGATTTCAATGAAACTTTGCGCACAGCTTCACTACAATGAGGACATGCACATATCATCGGGGTTACTACTATGAGGACATGCGCATATCGTAAGGGTCACCGGGTTCGACCGTCGAATTTAGAGCTACTGTCTCTGACTGTTTAAGCCATATACATACATAGTGATATTTGTTTCCGCGCTATAGACCGGATTTTTATGAAATTTGGCACACAGCTTTACTACAAAGATGACATGCGCATATCGTCAGGGTTACTCGGTTGGACCCTCAAATTTAGAGTTACTGCCCCCTGACTGTTAAAGCCATATACATACATAGTGATATTCGTTTCCGCACTATTTCTTGAAAACTATAGACCGGATTTCAATGAAACTTGGCACACAGCTTCACTACTATGAGGACATGCGCATATTGTCGGGGTAATCGGGTTTGACCGTCGAATTTAGAGTTACTGTCCCTGATTGTTTAAGCCATATACATACATAGTGATATTCGTTTGCGCGATTTCTTGAAAACTATAGGTTGATGTAGATAAAAGATAACCTGTACCTAAGTTTGATATTAACTCCATTGACAATGAAAATATGTTCGGCGGGGGACATCAATTCAACGAATTTGCTTGTTAGTTATTGTCCTTTGTTGATTTACAAAGAATAGGCCATTGACCTGCTCATAAATGTTTTGCAAAATTTCAATCAATGTGTAATGCTGTTTTCAAAGTAAATGATTTCAGTATCAAAATAGTGCCGATTTATACGCAAAGAAAAGGTACCTTTAGGTACTTTTAGTAATAATATGGAAATATAGGATTCAAAATTGGTGGTGTAAAATAAACTGTTGACACTACTTCACAGAAAGGGATAAAGTCTGCCTTTTTATTTTGGATTAGGGTATTATGACCACCTAGTACCATATTTCCTCTAATGACAGGGCCCTCCCTAATAGCACCCCTACATTTTTAGCTCAGCTCTTTTTGGTAAAAAACTGAGGTATTGCTATAGCCTTGGTGTCGTCATTGTTATTGTAGTCGTCATGCAAAAACTTTGACATTTTGTGACATCTTTGTACTGATCTAGGGCTACTGTCAGCCCTAACAGAATAATGAAAGGGATTTTGTCTGCCAAATAAAACAGGAGAGGTGGCTAATGTCTGTCCTTAAAAAAAAACAAGAGGTATTTTGCCTGCCATGTCAAAAAATACAGAAAGGGATCTTGTCCAGGAGGGATTTTGTCCTAGAATTGTGTAAACCTCCTGGTAAAGCAGGATACTTTGAAAACAGAGCCCTAGTCCACCCCACAGTGACATTGGGTTGCATTGGTTAGAATGATAGAATAAATTGTCTCTCTCTGTACTACTTAGAAGATCTGGGCTAGAGGTTATTTAACTTTTTTGTGCTCAACCGAGAATTTGATCAAATTCCGAATTCAAATAAATGCAAGAACATATTTAAGAGAAAATATTAATAAGTTGTTCCATGTATTTATAACCATTTCTTAATATCTTTTATGTTTTAACATCTATAAGAACTCTGTTTTTAATCTCAAGTTAAAATTTGATTAACATTTGAGTTGAGAATGAAAATAGTTTGATAACCTTGGGCCCTCGAATGAGTTAGAGCAACAATGGGAATAAGTGCCTCTTAACCTTTTATCTTCAAATTATGTTAATTTAAGTGTTTATAAGTCAGTCAGCTAAAATTCACTGTCAGTGTCTATTAAAAGATGAGCACAAAACTATTGTAATTAAGTGCCTTGAAAAAGGTCTGAACAAAACTATTGTAAGTGCCTTCATATAGTTTTGTCCTACCCTCTAAATTTGTTCTTTTTTCTCTATTTTCAGATATAAAGCCATTATAATTGGTGTTGGTGATGTCAATATCATATGTTGCTTAGCAACAATCTACGCACACATATTCATACTCATTTTTTTATTTAACGAATTCTATCATTATTTACCAGTAATTTCTTCTTTTCGTACAATATTTTTGAAAGTCTCAAATCATAGGGTCGTATATGTATATAATATATAGACACTTTCAATAGTGTTGTACTGACCCCTTGATTTGTAATATCCCTGATTTTATTCAAGGTAGTGGACCTGTAATAGTTCTGCATTTTCTCAGAATTAATAAACTTAAACAGTGTTTAATGAGGTTTCCTAATGATTTTCACTAGGAAACCTCGGTCAACATTGTGAAAGATCATGAGTTTCCAAATGTTGCAGAACTACTACGGGTCCACTTCTTTAAGGTATTTGAGCTGCCCTCAAAACACTGATGGTAGCCCATCAGCATTCCAATCTTCAATCATGGGAAGTCATGGGTTTGATCCACAGCAGCAACATATTGATGGCTAAGCGCGAAACAGTTTTAACTGCCAATATGATTATAGGCCGTCATAGTGCAGTTGATAGCGCATCAGAATGTCAACCTAGAGGTCCTGGGTTCGATCCCCGAGGGTGGCACTCATTCTTTCCAATTTTGTCTCTCACCAATGGGTTGATAATCGTAGACCTATGTAAGAGAGCAGCTGGAGGCTAGCAAAGGATGTGGTGGTTGTACTGGAGAAATACCAGGAAACCATTGTTAGGTGCTCCAGCTGCCACGATATAACTAAAAAAATGTTGAAAGCATAAAACTCCATTTAATCAATTAATTATAGGCAGTTACAATTGTTGCCCACTGATCCATCGATATATGTGTCTCACTCTCCCTCCAATGAGTTGATAATTCTATACCTCAAGTGGCATTTCAGCTTCAGGCTAGGACAGGATGTTATGGTAATACTTGTGCAAAAAATATCAGGTTTACATTGTTAGGTGCTTCAGCCTATGCAGTATCACTGAAAAATTGTTAAAGCAATGTTAACCCAAACAAACTGAAGATGATGTTGCCTTTATAACTTAGAATTTATACCCCTACCAACAGCCAATGTAAAGCACCTGCATAATGTGGTCATGTTCCATTTCATAAGAAACTTGCCATTCTACAGGGTTAAAGCATGGCTATAGATAGAGGGGTTATTTTGGATTTATCATTGATGTTTTCAATGCATGTTACTAGCACAAGCCTTAAGTTGTTGGTACTCATTGGAATAGCCTTGTTGAGACAATTCAAGTGAGTAAACACAACATGGGGTTTCATTTAGGAATAAAGATTTTAGACTCTCTTTTGCCCCTCTTATCTGTACCTGCAAAAATAACTATAGCAATAGCCTATAGATATATAGACTGTTACAATAGTTTTTCAGTAACCCCTGAATAATGTTCTGTTGCTAAATGTCTTGTCATGATTTTTTTTCTAATTATTTTTGTTATGTACCAATTTTGTATTATTCTGCCATCATTCCTAATGTTATTATTTACTTGAGTTGCAATATTTCTAATGTACTAGGTGCATTCCGTATTTACTATATTTTATTACTATATGTACTAATATTACTAAGAAAGTATTTTGTAAATAGAATTGTTGTGTTTTATTAAGAAAACATGAAAAGAGAAAAAAAAGAAAGCTCTTTCTCTCTTGAATTTTAAATTTGTGTTCTTGATAGTCCCATACATCTAATAGACAATTTTGAGATTTTTTCATTATCTTATATTTGCACAGTCCTTTTGACATTCTTTGTAAAATTCTCAAAAGCTCTCCTTGATAGGAAAAAGAGGTTCAGTCAACAAAAATAGGTGTTATTGCAAAAGAAACCATTCTATATTGTAGAAAGTTTTGTTGGAAGAGGTGAAATTGCTTGCAACAAGCAATTTCTTCTTTTCCACAAAATGTTCTCATGTATGAACTAACAATGAAATAAATTTCGAGGAATATACAGAAAAGGATTTAAGTATATATGGTTGTCAATATAATCTTGAAGCCAAAATTTAAGGATTTAGATCCTAAATTGAAATGAGCATAAGCCTACATTGAAATTAGGGTCTAATACCTGACTCTGTGGCTGCATGATTATATTACCTTCAATAACTTAAGGTAGTGGACCCATAATAGTTTCGCAATGATTCAGGAGTAATGAACTATAACAGTGTTAACCAAGGTTTCTTATGATTTTCATTAGGAAACCTTGGTCAGCATTGTGAAAGATCATAAGTTCAGAAATGTTGCGGAACCATTACGGTTCCACTACCTTCAGATGAACATTTCTAGTGTATTATAAAGCCAAACATGGTTTGATCAGTTGGTTACACTAGGGTGCATCAACTCTTGGGAGGTGCATTCTAATGCTGACTAAGCTTTGCAAGCTTTCATCCAATTTTTGATAAAAGTCTTAGTAACAAGCTTTTTAGCTCACCTGAGCACATCATGCTCAAGGTGAGCTTTTGTGATCATTGAATGTCCGTCGTGCATCGTCCGTCGTCATGCGTCAACAATTTAAGTGTTTACACTCTAGACACCACAAATATTGCCCAATCTTCATGAAACTTGGTCAGAATGTTGGTCAGGTCACAAGGATGAACCCTATTGAAAATGGAAAGGATCCATGCCATATCACGGGAAAAGGGGCCTTAATGACAAATTTCTTGTTTACACTCTAGAGGCCACAAATATGGCCCAATCTTCATGAAACTTGGTCAGAATGTTGGCCTGGTCACAAGGATGAACCCTATTGAAATCGGGAAAGATCCACGCCATATCACGGGAAAAGGGGCCTTAATGACAATTTTCTTGTTTACACTATAGAGGCCACAAATATGGCCCAATCTTCATGAAACTTGGTCAGAATGTTAGCCAGGTCACAAGGATGAACCCTATTGAAATTGGGAAGGATCCATGCCATATCACAGGAAAAGGGGCCTTAATGATAATTTTCTTGTTTACACACTAGAGGCCACAAATTTGGAACAGTCTTCATGAAACTTGGTCTGAATGATGGCCAGGTCACAAGGATGAATCCTAGTAAAAATGGGAAGGATCCAAACCATATCACGGGAAAAGGGGCCTTAATGACATTTTTTTGTTTTCACCCTAAACGTCACAAACATGATTCAATCTTCATGAAACTTGGTCAGAATGTTTGTCAGGTCACAAGGATGAACCCTCTTGAAAATGGGAAGGATCCGTGCCATACACGGGAAAAGGGGCTATAATGACATTTTTGCTCTTATCACTCTAGAGGCCTCAAATATGGTCCTATCTTCATGAAACCTAGTCAGAATGTTTGTCAGGTTACAAGGATAAACCCTATTGAAAATGGGAAAGATCCATGTCATATCATGGGAAAAGGGACCTTAGTGAAAATTGTCTTGTTTACAGCCTTAGAGGCCTCAAATCATAAAAGTACAACTTTGCTTGAAAATTTGATGTATTTAATGAGACAAAGAGACGAAGGTGAGCGATATAGGACCATCATGGTCCTCTTGTTTTGTCTTACACCAATTGGTGAATTATGACTAGACACCCTAGAGGGATTGGCAGCTGGTGGCTCGGATGAAATGTGGTTGTACTGGTTTAACAATTAACATTAAGACAGGGGCTGTAAGGTGCTCCAGCCTCTGTTATATAACTACAATGATATTGAAAGTGAAATTGAACCGCATACAAACAAACATATTTAACATTGGAAAGAGAGAAAATTTATATGTTTGATTACATTTGATATAAGCATTGTGATCTATTCTGAATTAAACACACTTTCTTACAGATTTTGTGCTATTCTGTATATCCCATACATATTGAGTTGGGTCGCTCTTTTACTGAACATATTCACGTTGGAAAAATGTAATTGTACATTACTGAATAGATTCAAAGAAAGCAGTAGACAAAACTCTGACGAAATGATGCTCTAACGTAATCAATTGCCGAAAATTGAAAGATTAGTATCATACATTGAAATTAGGTTAAATAAAACATCATAACAGTAGTTTGAACAACCTGTAGTAACGATGTTAAGTTATGGATTTATGTCAGCATCTAGAATTAAGTGTTAAATACACTCTAAAGGTTGTAAGCTACCGTCATAGCACAGTTGGTAGTGTGTCAAACTGTCAATCTAGAGGTCCCAGATTGGATCCCCGACAGCAGCACTCATCTTTTCAGATTATTTGTCTTCCATCAATGGGTTGATAATCATACACCTTTGTGGAAAAGCAGCTGGAGGCTAGGAAAGAATGCAATGGTGGTGACAGTGTGAGAAATACCAGGATTTCATTGTTAGGTGCTCCAACCGCCACGGTATAACTGAAAGTTTGTTGAAAGTGGTGTTGAACCCCATTCAAACGAACAAACAAAACCTATAGAACACAAAGTTTTGGCAGACAGTGCAGACTAAAACCAGCAAGCACAGATGTGCTGGTTGATCTTGGCCTAGACTACCTGCTTTCTAGGTAATAACTAGGGGTCATCTTGAGCAAAACTTATATTTCCCATAAATAATCAATTTGTTTTAAACAAAAATCATTAAAGCAAGATAAGGTTTAAATGGACATTAGCATAAAACTCTCTAAAGGTCAAAGGGACAACTAATGAAAAATTTGATTTAGGGGCAACCAAACGTTTTACCAACAGAATGAGCCATTTCAAATTCAAGTATTTGAACTTCAAGCTTCAAATCCCTGCTGCCAGAATTGAAGCTTGTGTGACAGTGGCAAACAAAGGCTGATAACCAAGTATTCCTGGATTCGTTATGAGTAATGTTATATGATATAGTAGTTAGGTCCCTTATCAAAAACATTTAGTTAAATTGATGGTACTATGGTATAGACCGTGTAGTGCCTTTATTTTCAACAATCGAACTTTTCCGTCTCAAAAAATTATACCCTGATTAACTTTGAATTCTCTCAAACAAAAAAAGTTAACATTCTTACCATGTTACATCAAGGGTTTGTTGCTGCAATAGAAATACAGTAATAACCCTAATGCAACCCAGGGGGTTTATAAGAATCATCATGTTTCTATCAGGAGGGACAGGGGGTTTAGAGATTACAGTTAAGATATGAAAAATCTCTAGGGTATAGTACACTTGGAAAAATCAAAGAAAACCTTAAAGCACATCATCAATTTAAGCATTACATTAGATTGGAAAAGTAACATTTACCCTCCGTTAAAATCATAGTGACACCGATTTGGTGGGGATGGGGGCTTATAAGAGGCTTTAGGTTTACCGAAAATCATTCACAAAATGGTCAACATTGACGTCTGAAGAAGGATAGGGGTTATATTAGAGCACGGGGTTCAATTAGAACGTTTACGGTATGAAATATAGATTTCCAAATCAAGTGTTTTGCATGAAAGATGACAACAGGAAGGGGTACTTTCAGACAGATCCTGGGAATTATGAACACCTCTTTCGACCCTAAAGATTCGATGGAACGTGCACCATCTGATACCAATTCCATAGCGAAAATATATTAATCAGAATCCACAAGGCCCTTTTCTGTGCTTTGCATCGGATCCTTGATTATTTCAAATGGAGTCGAATATCTATCAACGTACAAATGTCCCATGAAAGTAAATAGACATTGACTTTTGAAATAATTAGCGAAATAAAGATCAAGGGATTATGAGTGAAATTTAAAAAGGCCCCTACATTTACAGTTGATTGATTCTTATATCAAAGGATAACACTATCTAAACGTTCTTTTTAAAAAAAAAGAATCTAGTCATATTCGTGGACAAAACCGATAAAAAATGACGAGTGTACAGATTAAGAGAAAGACGATGGGCTGCTTGGAGAGGAGGGCAAGCATACCATCTCAAAAGATTTCTTTATTGATATGGCGTACCTAAAATTTAGTACATCACCCGATTTGGTGACGAAAACATACGTCAGTGTCACCGTCGTTAGCATTCGGAACATCGCTCGGACTTTTCAGTAATAATGGAAATTGGTCTGTTCCATAGAATCGCCGAAAGTTCCCGAGTGCGTCATTAACTTCAAGATGACGAGACAAAGCCATTTGCTGTCCAACTTCCTTCAGTTTAGACGATGCGTTATAGCGAGGCTCATTGTGACTGTGATTTTCATGTACTCATTATTTATAAAGAAATACCCGATGGCTCGGTGCGAAACAGTTGTAACTGCCTATATGCATATAGGCAGTAACAACTGTTTCGCACTGATCCATCGTACTGCATTATTTTCGTTGTGCATCCTTGTTCCATTTCATAAGAACTAGCCGTTTTGTTGTATTAGGACGGCGCTCACTTGAGTAAGCTAGATGGAATAGAAGCGACAGTAAATGAATTGGTGGAAACCAAAATCTTTAAGTAACGCGCAGATCTAGAAGAAAGTCCGAATATTTAATTATTTCTACTAAAATATGGCTTCGGAAATCAACGTATCATTTGGTCAGTAGGCGAACAAAGTATCGAAACTATAAACTAGTTCGATCTTTGCTCACATACTAACGATTTAACTTATCTTACTTAACGATATCACCGAGCACAATTTCGGAAGGCATGAAAAAATGGATACGCAAGGTTAATAATCCAAAGTAGGAAGTTACGGACTCCATGATTCATACGTGACGTCGTTTTGTCATAGAAGGGCCAATGAGATAATTTGAGAACGTATCGAAATCCTACTCTTGTGATGCAAAAACGTTTCGAAACATTTCTAAATGATACCCGGAGCGGGTATCATTTAGAAATGTTTCGTGGACGTTTTCGTCCGGACCGCAAAGCTGGTGTTTCCTTCACAGTATTATTTGACTTACAGTTTATTTATCGTCGCTATCGTAGCATGCATACTCATACGAGCGACGCAACAAGAGAACGGATAATTGTTACGAATTAGTAGTGCAAGGATACAGGACGAAACTACTGCCGAGATCCGCCTAGCTGGCTCGATGTTGGCGTAGCTATTTCCTCGGTGGACGACCAAAGCGAAAAGATAGTCCTGCCTTCATATCTAAGCATTTTGGTTGAATAATGACCTGTTCGTTTTTAAATTATTTTTTTTGCAAAATTGGCCCGACACCACTCAGAAAATATATGTAATGTGATCAGGGCTTAAATAGGCAATCTGAAAAGTTCGAAAAGAGTAGACTGAACATTGGCAGATAGTACAGGCTGGCCAGGATCTATTTCCGCGTTAAGTAGGTTGTTTGAATATACAAGGACCATTCTAACTTAAAATAAATAAAACAAGATCATATTTGCGAAATACTATCTATTTAGTCTATTTAGTACTTTTGTTTTAATGTAATAACTTATCGAAGATCCAAGACGGTCCTATTTCGCACAAAGGGTCACATGTTCTTAATTTGCACGAAGAGCCGTTTCCCATTTGTATTGATAGATCGGGACTAATTAACAGATCGCTGTTAGCAAAAGAACATCGATTGACTAATCACAACACTCATTTACTGTTCAACTCCGACATTTTCGCCATCATGCTTCCTTCATTTTCGTGTATGTAAGTTAAGCTTGCAATATTTATTTCGTCTTCCAATAATTTGCTGTTTGTTGTATTTCGATTACTGTACATTTTTAGGTAAATGACGTAAAATGTTTTGAAGGCGTGTTACAGTTAACACCATCGTGAAATTGACAAGGTGGGAGATTTTGGAATAAAAACTGAATTAGTGCGATGAGTGGGTTTTGGGTGAAATTAAAGGGAGGTTATCCAATGTCGCTCTTTTTGTTCAGGATGAACAAAATAAGCGATATTGGATTACCTCCCTTCAATAAACTACGCGTTTAATTTCTATAAATCGCTTCCTATTACTTCCAAAAATAAACAGACGCTTTCAATTTGAATTATGTCAGTTGAATCGCGTATTTTTCTATTTATCTATTTTTAGAGAGCAGTTATTGATTTTATCTTTTTAAGTTATTTTGGAGCGTTTTTGATGAGTTGAGCGAGTGTTTTGAATTAATAATTCTTAGTAAGCGATAAAGAATGGTTTTGATGAATATGAATGTCAATATCACGATCTTACTAACTGTATGGTAGAGGTCAAGATATCCGTCGATTGGCACCAAAAGGCGACAAAGCAACATCCACACCGATGTGTTCTTGTCTCTATGATTTTCCCGAGTCCGCTAGCGGTGGGCGAGACCATAAGGTCCGAAATTACCCCTTACCACCATATAATTGGTGGTAAAGGGGGTGGGGGTAATTTCGGACCCGCCTATGGACGAGATATGGCGAGAAAATGATAGTTCGGTATTTCGTTGCTGGGGGATCAAAACCTCGTAACTGCAGCTTGAAAAAGCTGGAGTTACGAGGTTTTGGTCGCCCAACGACGATATGGGATTCAACCCATCATTCCGCCCGATTTTATCCGCCAATTACTTCTATAATTTCAATTGTATTTCAAAACAACACATTTTCAGGTCACATGTCAAGGTCAAAACTATGTCCTGGAGATTACTCATTTATGGACAAACTTCAAATTAATTTTAGTACAGTCGTTCTCTATCATTATTAGAAATGCTATGTGAAATGTTTCAGATTACAGGTCAAGGTCATATTTTGAAATCCAGCTTCTGCTGGCTTTGACATTTTGACGGTTGAACAAAACAGTTGTAACTTCCTATGAAAATATAGGCAGTTACAAGTGATTTGCTTTGAGCCATCGATTTATTCTAGATTTATTCTAGTTTTTCTCGAATATAGACTAAACTTAGACTAGACTATACACTAAACTTTTTGTTTAATATACATAACAAGAAAACAATGCTCTATTAAAACTTACTCAGTGGACGGAAAGTAAGAAAAGTAAATGCATGTGTTAACAATAAAATGCGTTCGAAAATGTCTCTAGAAAATATCATATAGGCAAAGAGAGGAATAGGCGAATTTAAATCACAGAACATTAAAATTAGCTTAGAAAAAATCACAGATATGCAGTCGTTTACAAATGATTATTACTATTTTTATACTTTTAAAAATGATTACATTTTTCTTACATTTCATTAACCATTATGTTGCTATAGGTGGGGCTGATTTAGCACCTTTTGCTCCTTTTTTGCCTTTTCTTCCTGCTTTTGGACTAACTTGAGTCTCTGACGTCACCGGTTTTGGTCGGTCACGTGCTAGCCTCGTTTTGCTTGAGTTCTGCTCCGTCATAGTAACCGATGCTCTAGCACGTAGATTCTCCCATGCTTTCGGAAAGCCACGTGTTATCTTGTTCGCGGAAACGTCGAGCTCCCTAAGGTTAGGTACCTTGCATATACTTTCGGGTAAAGCTTCAATAATATTATCAGAGAGGTCTAAGACTTCCAGACCTTTAAGTTTGTCCAGCTCACCAGGAAGGCCAGTGAGGTCATTTCCAGCAGCCTTTAGCACTTTTAATCTGTACAAATACGGAAAATCTATGGGCATCTCGTCAATATGGTTCTGGCTCAGATTTAATGTCATGAGTGAAGCGAGAATATCAATTCTGTCTGTTGGGAAGGTCAATAGCTCGTTGTTGGACAGGTCCATGCTGATAAGTTTGTTCAACCGACCAAAATTTTCAGGGAGGAGTTTCATTTTGTTGTGCGACAAATCAAGTTTTTCAAGCGACATCAGGCCGAGAAGTCCCTCGGCGAACTCCTCGATTTGGTTATCTGCTATCGCCAAATTGTGTAATTTACTCATTGTTGTGATATTTTTAGGGAGAGAAGAGAGTTCGTTTTGGTTAGCTTCTAGCGACTCTAACCCTCTCATTTTACAGAGATTGTCTCCGAGTGTTTTAATGCTGTTGTTTGACACATTGAGATGTCGAAGGCACCTAAGATTGTACACACTCGGGGGAATTTCATCAAGTCCCAGATTGCACAGTTCTAAAGAGGTCAAATTTCGTAAATGTTCCTTATCACCGATGACGACAAGCGCTGAGCGTAGATCTGTTGGATTGACCGTCAATGGGTTGTCAGAGAGAACAAGTTCTGTCAGCGTTTTGGGAACAACAAGCTCAGAAATACCATTACTTCCTATATCTAACACCCGGACTTGATAGAGAAAATCGATGGATTTCGGCATCATTGCGATCTCATTGTGTCCCATTCTGAACTCCTCTAGATTCCGCAAACGCCTCAGGTCAGACGGCAGGGTAGTCAGTTTGTTGTATGAGATGTCGAGATGGGTCAATACCTGGGCTACTCCGAGTGTATCTGGTAAAGCTGTCAACTTGTTCTTGGCCACGAAGAGCTTCTTCAGCGTCTGGATGTTCCCGATACAGTCTGGTAAAACTTTTATCCTGTTTTCAGAAACATCAAGTGACACAAGATTCTTCATGGTGGAGATTTCCTCGGGTATAACTTCAATTTGATTCTTTGCGACGTTGAGTGACTCTAAGGCTTTCAGATGTACGGCGAATTTCATTGAATTCAGCTTGTTCTCTGACGCATCTAATATCTGAAGACAAACACATTCCTTCAGGCTCTCTGGTAGATACTGTAATTGATTCCCGGAGATATCGAGTTCTCTGAGCTTCCTTAGTTTGGCGATATCATCTGGTAGCACAGGCATTTCATTATGACCCAACAGTAATGTGTCGAGCCCAGGACCTATGTGCCAGATTTCTTCGGGTAACCCTTTCAAATTGTTATGCGACAGGTTCAAGTGGTGCATGAACCGTAGTTTACCCATCTGTGGCGGAAGTTCGTCAATGGAATTATGGGATAGATCCAGCCATGTCATTCTGGTCAATTTCTCAATGGTTTCCGGTACATGACTGATCCCGTTGTGAGACAGATCCATCTTCTGAATGTTAGGCTTTTTAACGGTAGCTGCTGGCATGTCCGTCAATCTATTGTGAGAAAGGATCACAGTTGCTGAAAGTTCATAAACACCTTTCTTAAAGGCTTTGATCTGATTGTGGGACACATCCACGTACATCAAGCTCGGAGATTTTCCGATGTTTTTCGGTAATGCTCGGACCTTGTTGTTTGATGCGTAAAGAGTTGTGAGTCCGGTGGCCTTGTGTATTGCTGGTGGTAGCTTTTTAATATTGTTGTTTGTTATATCTAGAAGAATCAGCTTTTTAAGACGGGATACAGATCCGGGGAATGTTGACAGAGCATTATTTCTGATATTTATGTATTCAAGATTCTCTAAAGCCGCCACAGATTTAGGAAGTCTTTTTAGTCTGTTATTTTCACAGTTAAGTTTTATGGCAACTTCACATAATTCCTCGTTAGACCAGATTTCGATGGGGAGAGATTTCAGGTTACACGTTCCAAAACGTAGATGCACTTTGTTGCCCTCTATCTTTTTGAGATGTTTCTTCAGAGCCTCGTTTAGGGAGACAATTTTACTTCCGGGTCCGGTGGCGGGTGGGGGCTTGTCATCCTTTTTCTTGCCACCTTTCCTTGCACTCATTGTCCCTTGTTTGGTGTTTCACAGAATAACAATCAACAGTGTGTGGGTTCAATCTGTCATGTTATCTGAAAAGAGAAAACCAATGGATTAAATCAACATCTTTATCTTTGACTGAAAACTGATTTTTTGACTGGTCCTCATTGCAAAAGTTGCAAACGACGTTTCCAATAAAAGGTAGCACGCGAAATTGCATTTTATACAGTGATAAAAGGGAAATTATTATTTTTCAATTATTTAGAGATCTACATGTCTTTCAACTTTCTTATTCTTTCCTGGAAATTATTTAATCGGTCGAAAATTTGAAAACCAGTTCGTGAACATTGACAGCATAAATGCAACATGTTATGTGCAAACATATATATTGCTGTTATGTTCTATTATTTGTTTTAAGTGTTCGCCAAATGACATTTTCCATCTTCTCATTATTATTATTATTATTATTCATTTTTCTTCTCATCATCATTATTATTATTTTCAATAGTTGCTTTGCAAATTTTCCTCTTTTTCTATGTTTATTGATCAAGGGTTTGTTTTATAAAGATCTAACATATGTGATCTAGTTCGTCATTTTGGCACTTGTGATCGCCTCATCGTGCCAAGTATTGATATTGTCTTCCCTAGGGAAGGTTTATGTCCGTGAGATATGCCACGCTAAATGGAACCATCAGGTTAAGGCAGTGGACCAAGTAAAGTTTTGGAACTCATGGTCTTTCACAATGTTAAACGAGGTCTCCTCATGAACTCATTTAGAAACCTCGGTTAGCACTGTTTCACGTCCATGACTTCTGAAACGTTGCGGAACTAATACGGATCCTCAACCATAATGGTCTCGAATTTTACCCCCTACCACCCCATTTATCAATGATTAGTTTATAATAATGGTCCATGGGGGTTGAAGGAGGGTAAATTCGGGATTGAATGGCGAGCATGTCCTAATCTATCGATACTAGTATCGGAAGGAAGCGTAGATGGGACAGGCTTTCCAGCCCAAAATGGGGATCCCTACGATATATCGAATACCTTGAATGTTAAGAAAAATCAAGGGCAAACAATTTTCATTGATTTAAGTGAGGCAGGTTGGCAAATTAATATACATATCAAACAAGTTCTGACTTCGTATGAAACTTACGTATCTTCGAACAATTACAAAAGAATGACCGACGCTACTTCATTACCATGCACGTTGTTTTTAAATTGAGTATTTTGGAATTGTGAAAAGGGTTCAACTTTCGCATAATT
Source organism: Fragum whitleyi (assembly GCA_948146395.1). Classification (NCBI taxonomy): domain Eukaryota; kingdom Metazoa; phylum Mollusca; class Bivalvia; order Cardiida; family Cardiidae; genus Fragum; species Fragum whitleyi. The sequence goes on from OX411557.1 coordinate 8,603,818, forward strand.
TATTTTAAAAGATTTCTTGTCTTTACAATAAAGGAAGTTTCGAAACAAGATCGTCAAAACGTTGCTACATGATCCCCTATTTTACACGCGGGTGCACGTGCAAAGCGGCGTATAATTTGAAAACAGCCTGCATTCAGGTTGACAAACGATACAAACTGTTTGTGAACTATATGCCGCTTTGCACGTGCAAGGCATGATATGCATGATAAAGCATACAATGTGCAAACAGTTTGCACTGTTTTGTCATCCTGAACACAGGACAGTTTTCGTCGTTTTGTCATCCTAAATGAAGGGATTATTTGCCGTCGTTCTATATAATTTAGATCGAATATGGAGTACCAAGTTAAATTGTCAGATATCATGTTGCCGTTGTTAATCCATAAGTTAATGAGTAGCGTTCCTTATATGGTTAAAGTCTGATTATTACCCATATATTATTCAAGGGAAACTTTTCCGTAATATCAAGTTACTTCAATTCTAATTTCGTAAAATAGCCTGGGTCGGTATCGTGTAGAGAAAAAAAAGGCTTCAACTGTTCATATCGAGGGGTGGGTGCAACAGTATTGTTAGTGCCTATAAATATATAGGCACTTACAATAGTCTTGCGCTACCCCCATCGGTACGCTTTAAATGGGGTAATAGTCGCGTCGATAAATTATAAGTAGGGGATAACGTTATGCAACACTCTTGCGTGTTTATTCGTTAAAGGTAGTGGACCCGTAATTGTTCCGCAACGTTTCGGAAGTAATCAATTTTTACAGTGTTGACCGAGGTTTCCAAATGATTTTCATTAAGAAACCTCTGTTAACATTGTGAAAATTCATGAGTTCCGAAATGTTGCGGAACGATTACGGTTCTCCTACCTTAAATCGTCTGGATTATTTCAATGAGTACCAACATCGTAAAAAATTTCTTTATTGGTGATGTTTTGTGTTGTTGTTGTTGTTGAAGAGAAAATTCATTTTTATTCTGATCTTAATTCCAAATACCGTCTCTATTTTAAAGTCTGCACTATGTTCAGGATACGGAAACGTTTTCGAACGTTTCATAAATGTACCTCGCTTTTCTACTTAAAACACGCGCAATGCGAGGTACAATTTCTCAATCATACGAGGAAGTTTTCATTTTGCAACACAAGGCTAGTCATTAAAGCCTATTTATTTTACTCTAATAAAAAAGATGGATTTTTAGACTTGAATTTATAGCGAAATTAAAGACACAAATCTTTTATGTTTGATAGGTATCGTCTACGGGTGACCAAAGAATTTGAAAATGCGTTCCATTCTAGTCGTATTTACGACGTTTTGGCTTCCAAAATAATACAAATATAGAATAAAGAGCAGCTTCAATTTCATTGTGTTTTGACAAAGGGTTGCTGAAGTAAATTGAAATGGGTCTTTAACATTTTTATAAGGCATATTTGCTTATCCATTTAGAAATTCAACCCAAGGTATTGTAAATTTGAATACAAATTCGCCGAGTTGGTCCGTTAAATAAACTTTTTAAAGGAGTCGATTTTAGGCATTCATCGTGATAGATTTGTGAAAGTCTGTTTCAACACGAGTTTTTATTTCCTCTTTTTTTATATATATAAATCATTTGCAGAAAGACGTGCACGATAAAAAAGAAATGTGACCCGTCACGCGAAAAAGGATCCTCTGGAAACTCCATAAAATAGATTTTTGAAAAAGAGATTGGGCTCAGCATTGATCAACCAGCAGTCGTTTTTCAAATTTGTTTTTAAAGGAAGGTATATTGATCATTCTAGAATTGGAAAATAAGCAAAGTGCAATAAGTTTCGACCTTAGTCCGGCTGCACATTCCGCGCAGTCTGACTAGGTCGACACTTTACGCACTACCAAGATGGTCCCTTTTCGTGTGACGGATCACAAATAGAAAAATTAGGGTAATATTTTAGTTGCATACATCCATTCCTATTTGAATCATAACTAGTTCTCGTAGAATTTTATGCCATTCAGGTTTCTTTAACATGCAAATATACATCGGTAGTCTAAATTGTAGATGAAAAATGTGAGAAAACGCGAGTCAATGTTATATTACGACATGTACGTAAAATTTCCGAGAAAAAACTTAAAATATAGCATACAAAAATCAAACTAAAAATTTCGGGAAGTGAAACTTAAACGCTTCTTCAAATATGAATCTTATTTAATTTTATGAACGTATCTTTTAAAAGCTACATGTATCTCGATACAGATAATAAGGGAAAAAAAAGACAAATAAAAACTAATGCATAAGTGTTATGAAAAAAAAAGAAGAGAAAAGTATTTAGTATGCATACGATTACCTTCTATTAGAAGAAAATTAATTAAATCCACTTAAAGAGGTCAAGCCTCATATTAACCTTTGCGTAGTGAATTCTGAATACGTATTGAAATGTAAATGGAAGATCTGAGTTACTCTTGTCCTTGTAAGAAAAAATAAACCAGAATGCTTCCTCCGATTTTTAAATTATTACAGAAAACGTGTACCTTACTTTAAAATGACCAAAAACATTTGCCGTGGATTTACTTTTAAAAAGAAAAATCGGGTTTGTTAATGCTTAATTTTTGTAACAAAATACCATAGTAATAAATGAAATTGATGCACCAAACGAAAGGAAAAAAGTCAACATTCTCACCCCTGACAACATTGAGATTTGTATACCTGCTTTACATATCGTAAATTGGCGACTAAAATGCTGTAACTACAGGTTTTATAACCTGTAGTTACAATATTTTGGTCGTCAACCAATTATATTTACATTAAACTTCAAAAACCATTTACCTTCGTGTGAACATATCACGATTTAATTCACTTTTGAATATTTATTCACTTATCGGGATCGTATATAAAATCAATACTGGGTTTGATTTTAGAGTACGAAAAGTCGGATGTTTGATTTGCTATATCAAATCGATAGGATTAAATTTTCTTTACTCGGTGTGAAATCTATTTTTACACCCAGTGGGAATTTGACATTATAACTAGCCGTGATTAATGAAGATGATAGTTCGAAATATAAATGCAGGAAAAATATATAGGCCTACTTTGAAAATTTACTATTTAATAACATGAATTGGTTCCAATTAGGACATAACTTATATTGAATTTTGAGCTTTTTCTAGTTTTTCTTGGCGGCCATCTCCAAAACGGCCCAGATTCGCAAGCGTGGCCCAAAGTATTGAATGTTATCATATATGTTATCTATTATCATAGAGGTCAGATGAACAGTAAGATATCACTCTTAGACATTCCTAAAGAAGCGCATTATGGATTCTCTTGTTCTACAGACTAAAACTAAGCACAAAGCAACATATGTACTTTAAACTGGTTGCCATCTCGAAATCAGGGTGTTGGGATCTTTACACTGACCGAAATCAAAAAGGATGATATAAAGACCACGAAACAAAGATGGTTGAGCAATCAAAATTAGATGTATGAAATGATATTCAACCCAAAATATAAGGGTGTCTATAAAGCTTTGCTTGCACATGAATTTATTAGGCTGCCATCTTGGAATTGGCCCTAAAATGGCATTTGAGCCAAACGTATCGCATGTTAACATATCGATTCTTGCTCAAAGAATATTTCTATACCTAATTACGTAATATCGCTTGGAGGAATACATGGTGACCCCACCTGATCAAATGGTTATAAATGAAAATAAGCAAAAGTCGTATTTAAACTGAAAATGGTGTAATCTCAAAATTAGCATTAACTTATAGAGATGAAACTTGGGGCGCTAAATAAAGATGATTTTGACACTAGAAAAAGACAAAGTTAATAAGAGGCATAGAAAGTGATTCAAGTCAAATCTAATTAATTAGTTTTTGTTGGCGATCAACTTTAAACTGCTCAGAATGGTATGACCCGAAATGTCGAATGTTAACATCTTGCGGTAACCTTACAGTTGTGCGGTGTCTGTGTTGCATTCTAAGGAGCCCGCGCGTGTGTGTGTATTTCCGTTTATTCATCGTCGCTACCGTAGCACATGCCCATATGAGCGACGACCCCAGAGGCCGGTTAGTTGTTACGGGGGATAATGCAAGGCTACATGACGAAACTACTGCTGAGATCCGCCATGGTTCTTTAACGTGCCCGGTGTATAGCACCGTCTCACGGGGCCTCGGTTACTCGTCTCATCCGAAAGACAATTAGTTTGTTAGTGTGCCAGGCCGGAAATTGAACCCACGCCGTCGAACATCGATGGTTTTGAAGTCCGGTGCTCTACCAACTGAGCTAATCGGGCTGACAAAGAGGAGTGCGCGTGACCGTCGCGAGGTGTTATAGGATCTACAGACCTAACGAATTCGTATGGAAGTTATACAAGTTTTCAAAAAAAAAAAAATGCCTAGAGACACGCCAAAAAACGTCGTCGAACGCAGAACACACGGTCACCATGCGATATTTAGCTTGAAATGAGAAGCAGCAACCGCACGGAGACCGGCACGTGATTACCTTGCCATTGCGGTCAGATTAGGGTTTTTGATGATTGGTTTCAAACCTTGTAGTAATTGCATGGTTTAAGGAACAGTTGTGTCTTCAGTTACAACGTTCGTTCAGTAATGTTTTGAACTACATGTGCTAGCGGAAAATATTGACGACCAGGGCTGTTAAGCAGACCTTGGATATAATACGAACGCGGCTATGGGAGCGCATAGTTTCGCAAGACATTTTTCATGATTAACCAACATCAACGACATGGCATCGGATGACGAGCGCCAGTCAGAAGTTTACTCAGAAGTCCGGTCAACCCTTGTCCGAATTTTTAAGTTCGGATTCCTATTTTCACATTAGCAATACATGTATACCAAATAATTTGATATCCATAGAATAAACTGTTGCGTCAATTTTTCATGTCTCGACTTTAGCGTCAAATCTTGTATTCGTGATAAACAATAATATTGAAATATGATCCTTGCAGACCTGTACCAAACCCTTAACAATATATCGCGAAGTATATGGTACGTAAAGTGCCACACGACCACGTCTGCGGCTATTCGTACACGACGCTTGATGAAAAGACTCGTGCTAAATTCTTTTTCACGCATAAAAAGTGTAATTATGCATCTTTTTGAATCGGTAGGATTTATTAAGAATAATCTACTGCGGATTTTGGAAAGTTTTGTGGCTGAATTTCATAGATTCCTTGGGCCCGTTTTACTAAACATCTTACGTTCATTTTTTGCGTAAGTCAAAAATTAAAATTGCTTCTACAATAGCAACTAAATATGGAAGTCTACAATACAACATCTCATTGGAATCGTCTTCTAAAGACGATTTCAATGAGATATTGCAAGGTAGAATCCATAAATTAATGAAATTACCAGGTACGATTTGTGATTTTGACTTACGATCAATTTCTTCGTAAGATGTTTAGTAAAACGGGGCCCTTATTTCCACGTACTAATTAGTTTAGATTTAAATTTAATTGAAGAGGCATTAAATCGAAGGCGGAAAAAAGTATGTACCACACAACTATATTAGGAATTAGCATTATAATAGTGACCATGGCGTTTCTTGAAGGGATTGATTCAAACGTCAATTGATTGCAGTTGCTTATAATTCTATTTCTCTTAATTGATTAAAGGTCTTACAGTACAAAATTTCATTTTTATGAACAAGATGACAAAAAATGGCATCCTGAACGTTGTACCTATACTTCGTCACCCACCCTGCGTTCAGAATGACATAACGGAGCAAACTATTTGAAAATTATGCCCGCTTCGCACGTACGCTTGCGTACAAAGCGGGGCATAATTTGCAAGCAGTTGTCATCGTTTTGTTATCCTGAACGTGAGGACAGTCTTCAATGTTCCAAAGATCGACATGACGTATTTCGTGGGTGAGCGAACGAAATGTCGTAGCGATGTTTCCGTCGCCCATCGACGATTTACTTTCAAGAGCACTGAATGAAAAATACCTTCTTGTTGAGTATATCCTCTGATAGTTACACTAAAACTTTTTCTCTTTCGTCTGAAAACAATCCATCCATAGGAATTGAAAGACCTTCATCAAGATTTGCATTGCTTCAATGGGGATTTGATATACGATTTGAAAGGCTTAAAGAATTGATTTACTTATTGGATTAAAGTTCGACCCGAACTCTCCTGTATATTAAAAGTGTTACATACACGGATCAAAACGTTAAACATCGAACATGTGTAACAACTTGTTTTAAGTATACTTCGGTTGTGTAATAGATTACAGAGATTGATCATGGAAAACAGAATAGTGCTTGCGTTTAGGATAACAAAACGGTGCAAACTGTTCGCAAATTTTACCACACTTTGCACGCAAGTGTGCGTGCAAACCGGGGTATACTTGGCAAACAGTTTGCACCGTTTTGTCATCCTGAACGCAGGGAGGAACTTTAAAAAAAAAAAAACCATGTATCAAGAATCTAATCATCTCAGAGATGAAGAGAGTACTTGTTGATTTCATTGAGGCATGAAACTAAAAACCTAATCATACCATATGAATACGCGAAGCGTTTTCATTCTTAAGTGGTATGGTTTTTAGTTTCATACTTCAATATAAGCAACGATATTTTCCATTACATCTTATTATTTAACACCATCAAAGAAAATGCTAAGATTTCTTCATTAAATTTTTTTTATGGAACAACCTTGTGGGGAAGCTTTTAAAATAGGTGGGTTATCAGAATTGTTTTTCATTGAGAAATAATCACAGATTTTCAGCTAATCAGAATGCACGAATATTAATGGACACAACTGAGATTAAATCATTTTCGCATAGAAAAGAACAAAAAAAAAATCTTAGTTTTGTGTTTTACTACTACGGAATATCCTACGAATAACCTATTGGATTTAAAGCAATAAACTATATGTAATTGGATTTATTTACGGTTATGCGTATTTTCCTGGATTGAATAGAAATAAAGAATAAATAAAAGGTCGCATGTTTCCTTTAGACCTAGCAAATCAGCTGACCCACTATTTGATCGCTGTTTTTTTACATACTCTTTTACCGAAATTTCCTTATAAAAGGACAACAGGCAAAGGGAAACGTTTTCAAGATTAAAATTACAGTCCGATATTGACGACTTTTAGTCTAGTTCGTCTATGCCGCCTTATGATTTGCATGAACAAATGAATGGCCAGTTTAAGATTTTGACGATAGTACTGGCTCGAACTCATTCGGAACACCACTCGGCCATACGGAAATGGCCGAGTGATGTTCCGAATGTGCTCGAACTAGCACTTGCAAAGTAAGGGAACAAGAAGAAGTTGAAAGAAACGAACGAAAGACAGAAAGACAAAAAGAAAGGATTACAATGACCCATAATGATACAGTTGAGAAATAAAAAAAACAATAACGAGAAGTATTAAAGATTTGAAAAGAAAGTAAGAACTTGAGAGAAAAAGAAACGGATCGAAAGAAAGAATGAACCAACGAAAGAAAGAAAGAAAAAAAACCACACACACAAAGAAACGAAACGTAACGAAACAGAAAGAAATATACAGACAGAAAGAAATATAAGATGCTCACCACATAATAATGACGATTTAAATCCTGCACGTTCTATTGACACAGATCCATTCTGTTCTGCAGCTATCAGATTATTCTCAGTTTGAATTGTGATATTTTATGTCATGTATGTCTATTATCATACCAGGCCGGGGTCTAGGTCTTTTATTCTACAGCTGTATTCAAATATCTGACTTTAAAGGACTTAATGTAGTTTAATCCTTTACAAATACATGTATTACCCATATCCCAATCATTTCAAGAAAATTTGCGAACATTTCGATTAAGCAGATACGCAGTTTGTTTAAAAGTCGTTTTGATAAAGAAAAAAGTAAAATACTTTTAGTCATCACTTGAAAATGCCCAACTAGGAATTCCGTATAGAAAATGTGGTCCGTCACAAAATATGCTGCGGCGGTTCAAGAATTTTGGTAAAAGGGGTTCGAACATACATAACGACGGGGTTCCTATTCTTTGTATTGCACAATTTTAACCATAATCCTGCTTAATTCAAAATTTGTTTAAACGATTTACCCATTTTTTTTACTTATCTACAAGCCAGCCTCAGGATTTTTTTCCGCAAAAATCAAATAGAACACAAACATTGTATGCTTAGATCAGACTGCACAAATGTACATACTGATCTTAGTCTATACTGTCTGCCAAAGCTCTGTCCACATCAGAAATGCTTCGTTAACAAGAGGAGAAGTGCTAATGGAAGTTCTACATGAAAATGAAATATTTGAGCTTCAGATGAGGATTCGGTTGAACCCCGAACACACACACACCCTGGATCCGCCACTGTGACCATTCTGGTTGTGCGCAACTTAAATTTTCGAACCTGTTCATACAGGACGCACTGTCAGACCAGGTCGATACTTTTCGCATTTTTTCTGAATCTTAAATGATCTACCTATCTTGCTGTATAACTAATTTTCATAAGACCCATTCTTACAGGTCTTTCCTGATTAGCGGGTCCTCTTTTGAATCCATTTTATTTTCGAACAATACAAAAATACATTATATTAGGCCATGAAGAAAAGCAAAATACACGTATTAGGTTTACCGATTGGGAAAAGGAAACTTGCTCTGGAATAAAAACAACAGCAGCAGCAACAACAACAACAACAACAACAAAAATAAACATGAAAAACGGAATACGAGCAGATTATTTAACTAGATTTGTATAACGTACAAATCTGGTTGGTCTACAGCATAGGGGATAATGCCAGTTCCCGTATGCATAAAGTATGTCGACTAGAGATTTAATTTCATACACCAATGAAAACAAGATATTTTTCTTCGCCTTTCGTATGAATCTGACCGATTACTTTTCGGTACTCCCTAAAATCAGTAATGCGTTCAAGATGAAACTGCCCGCGAAACGTTTGAGAAATGGCACCCTGCTTTGCACGTGCATAGCGTTGTCAATTTCTCAAACGTTCGAGAACGTTTTTGCATGTTGAACGCAGTGCTTGTCTTTTTAAAATGGACTGGATCTTCTAAATTTCTTTTTATTTATTTGAAGGGTATAAAGGGGGTTATCTCGCGGAGTATAACTTTATCCAAAGTTTGATTTAGTAGACATTGTTTGTAAAACTGATAAAAGGTGGTTTTCAATAGAAATTATACCAAGTGTATAACCCAGATCATGGCTAAATGAATAAAGCTTCAGTTGCGCTTTTCTTGAAACAAAAACAACAACAACAAAAAAACCAGAAAACATGTATGATGAAAGTGAAAATCAAGAAAATCCACGATTATTTTTAATTTTATTATCATTATTATTATCATTTTCATTATCATCATTATTGTTATTTATTATTATTATTATTATTATTAATTATTATTATTATTATTATTATCATCATCAACAAATAAGTAAAGGTGCCGAAGTTTGAGCGAATGATTAAATGTCATTTTTGACTTAACAGATACAAACAACTTTTACCTTTCATCGCTCACTTTAACTTGTTACTGACATCTATACGCATTTGTCAAATATCTAACTCTCATTTTTTTATTATTATTTCCTAAAGATCAACGATCAACTTTGCACGGGTCTGTTCCACAAAATTCCAAATAAAAAACAGGTATATTCGTCAGCATTGAACATAAATGCTTTTATCCAGTATATACAATATACACTGTACATTGAATTTTGGAAAAAAGGTATACAATCAAACCAATAAAGGCGATGGTTGTAGTATCAATGATAGTGATAATGGTGATAATAATGATGGCATTATTATAACAGAAATAGAGAATGAGACATACATTTGAATAAAATCCAACCTTATTTTGTCCCTGACAGTTTTATATTTTCCGTTGCGACAACCCACTGACTTTTGAAAAGGCGAGATAACTAAAATCAATTCGAAGCTACCGTAACTATGTACAAACATTTGACGAGAGAGGTGGGAGAAAATGGTCTTGTGTACCAAATAGAAAATGGTTGAATTAAGGCAGTTGACCCGTAATAGTTCCGCAACGTTTCGGAAGTAATGAACTTTAACAGTGTTAGCCGAGGTTTCCTAATGAAATACATTAGGAAACCTCGGATAACACTGTTAAAGTTATTGACTCCCGAAACGTTGTGGATCTATTACGGGTCAACTACCTTAATATTTCAGAAAAAATAGTCTAGATTTATTCAATTAAAATTTGGCTATCATAAAAATGTGCGTAATGGGAGCTACGCCCTTGACCGCATGTCCCCATCTTTGCGTGACTACTAAACAAATAGCCCTAGTTTGCTCATTATGAGTCCCTGAAGCTGTCTTTTGTTTCCAGTATCGATAAGGTCAATACTCTGTAGTCATATGCCACTTCCTATATGAGGAAATGCTGATTTACAAATAGAAATTAGAATCCAATCATCACCAATTATCGCTTTATAACCACCATTTTCTACCTTCAATGGATAGAAACCGATCGATACCATACCGAATTCTCAGAATTTTATTAAAATGCACTACTGATGGTGATGATATGACTACCAAATTGTTAAAAGCGGCGTTAAACCCTATTTCGACAAACACACCGCCATAGGCGTAACTAGGATTTTGAAGTTTATACGCACTTAGAAGGCGACCGCCAAACAAATTGTAGGATAAAAGCGATTTTTGGACCGTGACAAAAAATGAATGTCATCCGTCCGCTTCGCTTTATCTGATTTAATCGTAAGTAAATAATCAAAACATCGTAACTACAGCTTAAATAAGCTGTAGTTCGGTGTTATGATCATTTATCAACTACATTTTTTGAAAGAGGATTTATTTCTATAACGCACTTCCGTAATGTGCGTAATGGGAGCTACGCCCTTGACCGCATGTGCCCATCTTTGCTTGACTACTAAACAAATAGCCCCAGTTTGTTCATTATGAGTCCCTGAAGCTGTCTTTTGTTTCCAGTACCAATAACGTCAATATTCAGTGGTCATAGACCACTTCCTATAGTGTGTATAGTCAGTGAGGAAACTGGCTACCGAACTCCGTGGAACTAACTTTTTTATTTCAGAACAGTTTCCTCGTGAAATTGCCGATCGTCGAAAGCAACTGCTACCTAAAATGAAGGCAGCTAAAAAGGAGGGGAAAAAAGCCTGGTTAAGCTACGACACCCTATATATCGACGGTCACCCTTTCATTCAACCCTTAACTCCAGTCGACGGTTAGCGGTGCGATGGGACTGACAAATTAAGTATATTATCATGGAATATACACGGTCTTAGTGATAAACTCTCAGATGACGATTTTTTGTCCTTAATTAAATCACAAGATATTGTGTTTTTGTACGAAACTTGGGCTAACAGTAAAACTAAACTAGATATTGATGGTTTCACAAGCTTTAACTTTTATCGGAAAATTAAAAACAAACGAGCGCGTAGAAATAGTGGTGGTTTGGCTATTTTTGTTAGGCAATCTATACTTAAAGGGGTAAAAATAGTCAAATCATCTTATGATACAATTGTGTGGCTAAAACTGGACAAATATTTCTTTCAGCTTGAAAACGACATTTACTTAGCTGGTGCTTATATTTGGGTAGAAAATTCCCCGTTTTACAATGTATTTGATATTGATTTATTTCAAACGTTACAGGAGGACGTTAACCGATTTGATTCGCTGGGAAGCGTTATTTTGTGTGGCGATTTAAATGCTCGTACTGGCAACGGATCAAAGTGCGATTATATTATTTGTGATTACAGTCTCGACGCGGACGAGAGCGATTACTCGGTTGACGTCCCGCTGTACCGTTACTCATGTGATAATGTTTGTACTTCTCACGGTTTAAAATTGTTGGACACGTGCAAGGCTACCGGACTGCGTATAGCTAACGGGAGACTGTTCAAAGATCACGGAGTTGGCAATTATACCTATGCATGTAAAAATGGTGCAAGTGTCATCGACTATCTTTTGTTAAAAGAAAGAGATTTTTATATTTTGGAAAATTTTAAGGTCAATCCGTTCTGTGAATGGTCAGATCACGCCTCAATTAATTTTACTATTAAGTGTAAATTGAACAACTCGACCGATACTATTCGCAAGACTCATTTTAATTATTTGTCGTGGAATGATAATTTGCGAAACGATTTTCGAGCAAAAGTCATTTTGAATCTACCTTCTTTTAACTCTATTATAGAGTCGCTCACGACCAATTGTTCTAAAAGCGATATTGACGATTGCATATTTTAGCGCTTTTCACTTGTATTGGACGACATAGGGAGTACGTTGTTTAGCAAAAATGTTAACGTTAAACAAAATAGAAATGACGAAATTCATACTAAAAAATCAGATTGGTTCGATAATGAGTGTAAGAATGCTAAGCACGATTATTTATGTGCACGTTATAATTACAACAGGTGTAAAACCAACTATAATCGTATGGATATGTGTACTAAAAAAACCGTATATAAGAAAATAATTGCTAAAAAGAAAAGAGCGCATAAATATGAAAAAATTAAACAAATAGAGCTCCTAAAAAATAGTAGTCCAAAAAATTTTTGGAAACTTTTTAGCAAAAGAAAATCGAAAGAGGATTGTGACTTAAATGTTCAAGACTTTTACGATCATTTTTCGAAATTTGATGAAAATTTGGGAAAAGCAAATAGTATAAACTCTGATTGTTTTGTAAATCAGCATAACTTTGATTCAAACTTTTCAAGCTTCGACGAGCTCGATAAACCAATTTCATATGAAGAAGTAGAATCTGTTGTTAAAAGTCTCAAACGAAATAAATCGTACGCAAACGATAACTTATTAAACGAATATTTTATAGAATCTATAGATATCCTCTCTTCACATCTTGTTGACTTATTTAATAGTATTTTTGACTCAGGTCACTTTCCTGAAAGCTGGTGTGAGGGCACAATAATACCAATTTTTAAAAAGAATGATAAAAATGACGTGAATAACTATCGTGGTATTACGCTTGTTAGCTGTTTCTCTAAAATTTTCACTGGGATTCTGAATAAGAGGATATCTAACTGGATCGAACATAATGACGTTCTGAGTGATGCTCAGTTTGGTTTTCGAAAGCAGAGGTCAACTACCGACGCTATATTTGTGCTTAATTCGGTTATACAAACCGTTTTGAATAAAAAAGGTAGATTATTTTGTGCCTTCGTCGATCTACAAAAAGCTTTTGATAGCGTTTATCATAATGGCTTATGGTATAAGTTGTACAATATTGGATTAAAAGGAAAAATCTTAAGGATAATCCGTAGTATGTATTCCACAGTTAAGCTGCGAGTTAAAAGCTGTAATGAGTACTCGGATTATTTTGAATGCTCAGTTGGCTTAAAGCAAGGGGAGGTAATTTCACCGTTACTATTTTCTTTGTTTCTTAACGACCTTGAGCTCTTCCTAGTAGATAGTGTTAATTCGGGTATAACTATCGATGAAATCATGTATATTCTACTTTTATTTGCTGATGATATGGTTATTCTTGGCAATAGCCCATCAGACCTTCAAAACAGTTTAAACCGTTTATCAATCTATTGTCATGAATGGGGTTTAAAAGTAAATGTCGAGAAAACGAAAATCATGGTATTCAGAAAAAGAGGGGTAATAAAGGACGACGAGCATTGGCATTATAATGATGAAAGCATCGAGGTCGTAAATGAGTTTAACTACCTTGGCACAGTTTTTAGCTATACAGGCTCATTTTCACGTCACAACGAATATATAGTCGGCAAAGGATTAAAAGCGCTGCACACTCTGATTGCTAATACAAAAATTTATGATTTTAAAGTGGAAACATTATTACAACTCTTTGACTCTTTTGTGGGCTCAACCTTAAATTATGGTTGCGAGATTTCTGGTTTCTCAAAAAGTAAACAGATAGAAAGGGTTCACCTTAAATTTCTCAAGAATCTATTAAAGGTTAAACAATCAACCAGCTCAATCGAAATCTACGGTGAACTAGGGCGTTACCCACTATATATTGAAAGACAGGTAAGGATAATTAAGTACTGGTGTAAGATATTGAACTCTGACAATATCCTTACTAAACGTATTTATCAAAACTTACATTGTGACTGTAACAATGGTCTAACTAATTGGGCGAAACATGTAAAAAGTATTCTAGATTCTGCTGGCTTTTCATTTATCTGGAATGACCAATTTGATATTAATCTTAAAAATTTCCCCGACCTTTTCAAGCGTAAAATTACCGACATTTTCGTTCAGAACTGGACATCAAGTTTAAGTAATAATACTTCAACTAGAATCTATAGGCATATTAAGACTGCTTTCTATAAAGAAGATTATCTAAGCATTTTACCTAAAAAACATTATACTAATATTGCAAAAATACGTCTGTCCTCTCATAAATTAAAAGTCGAAACCGGTCGCTATGCTGGCCAAAATCTACAATATGAACATAGACTATGTGAATACTGTGATAAAAGAGAAATTGAAGACGAATATCACTTTACGCTTCTTTGTCCTGCTTTCTCCGATATCCGTAATAAATATATCAAACCATATTTTAGAATTAGACCAAATATGCTTAAATTTACTGAACTTTTACAAAGCACTAAGAAATCTATCTTAATCAACTTAGCAAAATTTATTAGCGAATCATTCCAAAAAAGACTCCATTTTGATAATTATTAATTTTCTGAAAAAAGATTTCATTCCAATCTCTTCAAAATTCTACAACAGTCCCTTTTCCCCACTAAATTTATCATCATTTGAATTCAAAATAGTACATGTACATGTATTTGTTTAATTGATTGCACATTTCTTGTTTTGTTCAATTGAATTTTGTGGTGTGCATGAGTGTGTGGCGTATGTTTGTATGTTTGTTTGTATGTATGAGTGTTTGCTGTTTATATGTTTGTTTTGTTGACCTTGAATTAATATATGTTTTTCAATTTGTTGTAACGAGAAACTGTTTGTAGTTTAAGTTACTGAAATAAAATGTCTATGTCTATGTCTATATGAGGAAATGCTGATTTACAAATAGAAATTAGAATCCAATTATCACCAAATATAGCGTTATAAACACCATTTTATAGCTTCAATGAAATAAACCGATACCATACAAAATTTCTCAGATTTTTATTGAAATCTTTTGCTTTCTTAAAAACTATTTTCTCTTTTTCTCTGACATGCAAAAGAATAAAAACTCTAAAACTTTTCTTCTTATAACAAAAACAATGATAAAATAATAATAATACTAATAATAGTAATAATAATAATAATAATAATAATAATAATAATAATAATAATAATAATAATAATAATAATAATAATAATAATAATAATAACAATAATAACAATAATAATAATAATAATAATAATAATAATAATAATAATAATAATGATAATAAACTATTGCTGCTGCTGCTGCTGATAACTGAGCAAATGGTTACTTAGGGTTATTTCTTTCTTTTCCACAAGGCTTTCTAAAGTTCTACGTCTAATGAGGACAGTGAACTCGGGTTCGAGTGGGCGTGGAAATTTCGGCATAACACAAACGTACCCCGTTTAATAAAATAAAAAAATATCCTTCTATATACAATAGTCAAGTACATAAAATGCGTGGCAAAAAATCCAAAAGAATGACCTTAATCTACTGAAAGCTACTACAACTTAGTATTTAACGCGTTCAAGATGAAAATATTCACGATACGTTTTTAGAAATGTTGCCTAGCTGACGTGCAAAGCGGCTTAGAATTTCCAAACGTTTGCAAACTTTCTTGCATCCCGAACGCAGTTTTGGTCTTTTTCTAGTTGTACTTTGAGGGTATGAGTTTTTAACAGATAAAAGATCGATCATTAATATTCACGCTTAGTGTAGACCGGTAATTTCCCGGTCAATAATTCATCTGGTGTACGTTTTGTTAAATTATTTCCTTGGTTCTAAGCAAACGCTTTTTGACAATGAATATCTCTCTTCCATTAAAACTAAAACTTGAAGTATATAAAAAGGGGCACTGGTCGCCAAAAGAAGCAATAAGATACATGCGTGCATCACATGCACAGAGCAGCATAGAAAAAAATCTGCGTCATTACTCGAGAGACCAGACAAAAGCGAAGACTTACCTTGAATAGGAAGAAATCGTCGAAACAAAGTCGAATATTTTCTTTAAAAGATAAAGAGATTATTTTGCAATTCGTAGAGGTTCGGACCGGATTTATACAAAATTTAACCACCCCTGCGTTCAGGATAACAAAACGGTGCCAACTGTTAGCAAATTATACCACGCTTTTCACGTGTATTTGAATGCAAAGCGGGGTATAATTTGTAGACATTTTTTTTAACTGTTTTGCCATCCTGATAGTAGGGCTGACTAGATTTTGTATATATGCGTTTGGCTCCTTCAATCTAAAAATAAAATTTGTGACCCGTCACGCGAAAAGGGACAATGCTGAACCCCATCTCTTTTTTTCAAATATTCATTTTACAGAGTTACCAGATGGTCCCTTTTCGTCTGAAGGGTCATGTTTTAGTTTCTTGTAGATCAACAAGCTATAGGCACGACATTTTGGTCGCCAAACAATGAATCCGTCCTAAATAACTGAGCCTATGCGTGACAATCTCGGGATGTGCGCGCGAGGTACACTTTTTGAGTAGCATAGACGACACAATGCAATAAGAATATATGCTAACCGCCTAAGGAACGATTAAGACTTTACCTATCATATAAAGTGCATAGTGAAGACTCTGGTCAGACTGTGCGGCTGGCCAGAAGCTTTGCTTTGCGTACATGTGAAATTGTTGTAAATGTCATGCGCAGAATCAACTGTTATATTTCCAGGTAAAATATTAACAGAGATCAATCATCTGTCACGCACAATAGGCTAGATTATCGAGAAGATCAAAGATCAATAATTCTTGATTAATTTCATGTCCGCCTTTCTCAATGATATCCGTTTCTATCTTCAATAGGAGTTAGAGTGTGTCATGCAATCTGTGTAGTAAACTTAAACCAACTTGTAATCGGCCATTCCAAACAAGAACGCAAAGTATTGCTTAATTATGCTTAAGATGCAAATGTTTGATAGCCCGTTCGTTTGGTAGACAGCGACCCCCCCCCCCCCAACCAACCAAAAAAAAAAAAAAAAAAAAATCTGGTGAAGTCAATTAAACTTGCATGAGAACAAGGGTACCCCCGGTTTCAAAATTAACATTGGCGGGTGGGGTAAATTAAACAAATTAACCTCATTTACGCAGATGAGCGTCTAAAATAATGTTTTCTTACCTTCTTACTAGTAATCTAACTTTAAGGCATCCAAAAGATAGTGACTTTTTTGAAAATTCATTGCATTTTGCGATTTTTGTGACTTTTTCAAAGTAGGGCTAGTATCTTCAATTGTCTTTTACAATTGTTTTGTCGGTCCTTTTTATATAATATTTTCATCGAATTCCTCAAAACTGATTTGTCTTTGCACGAACTCAAAATTCTGTTTCATTCTTCTCTAAAATGAGTCGAAAAGAGAGAAACATGCAGTGACCGATTACAAGTTACATGTAGTTCAGTTTATACTGAGCAAAGATGAACACCTTACACTTTAAAAATCTCCTACAAAATTGATTTACTAGTTTTACAGATTTCTTTTCATTGGTTTTGATAAAGGCCATAGACCACCTGGGCATAAGTTGAGTCAAGAGAATTACTCACTGATAATCTGTTTAGACAAATAACTTTAATAAAGTCGAGGTACCTTCAAAATCTGTTTTCAAAAAAAAAAAAAAAAAAATCACAAAACAGTGCACTATGTTACCTCAGGTGGAATTGTCGGCCCAAATAAGCGATTTTGACAACTGAAATTGTCTCATTCTAATAAGACAACTCTGTACTTTTAAAATTTGATGTTGAAATCTTTCTCAAAAATCGACGTAATATTAGATTATCATATTCTGGAAATAAATATCCATAAGACAAGGGTTAAATAATACATGCAGGAAGCCATTTAGGGGGATGGGTGGGTTAACTTGTTCCTTTATGGTTCTTTTTTCATCACAAGACAAAATATTATCGTGACAGAATATTTCTAAACCTGTATTAAATACTTATGGGGCTGTCACACCACAGCGTATGTCACAGCGTATGGCGAACGTATGCTCATACGCTCACATACGCTGGTGTTCGCTAGGGGTTCGTTACTCATAAGTCGTGTACGTTACAAGTACGCTGGTATACGTTGGTATACGTTCTTATACGCAGAGGCCAAAAAATATTTTTTGACATGTTAAAAAAAGTTCAGCGTATGCCAGCGTATAGAATATACGCTATTCATACGGTATGCATACGGTTTATACGCTAGAGGTACGCTACTAATACGGTATGCATAAGGTCTATACGCTACACGAACGCTACTCATAGGTCAAGTACGCTTGTCATACGCTGACAGAAAATTAAAATTCCATCAAACATAATATATATATTTGGAACTTTTAGGACTTAATTTCGCTAATTTTACCAACCAATGGTATGATCACAGCTCTATTGAAATTAGTAGTCACAAAAGCGAATCGGCTTTAAACATTTACTTTATATAAATAAGTCAGTTGTAGATCTAGCTCAACACAGAGAAAATGGATGCAGCTCTTCTAAGTCATCATTTAACCTTGTATTATATTGAAAAAAGAAGACATGGGAGACAAAGGTAGAGGAAAACATCAAGGTTAAACCATTGGATTGGGGGACGGTAGCATTTCGGCCTTTATGACCAGTTCTTGGTTGAGTTAAGAAAAGAGGATCAAGCATCTGGTCCTCTTCTTCCGTTGAGAGACTAGACGACCTCCTCTTGGCCCTTGTCTTCCTTTCCAGCGTAGATGACCTGGAAGGATCGTCTTCCAAGGTCGGGGAAGTATCTAGTGACTGGCGATGAAGATCTAGATCTGTACTGAACAGCATTCTCGTCTTCTTTCTTTTGTTGAGTATCATAACTCTTTTCTTAAGCCGATGAAGAAACACTTCTTTTACCTTCCCTTTCCCACGTTTTCCCGGTATTCTTACTGCTGAGTGTCTACTTCCAGACTGAAGGAACTTCCTCATAATTGATGATAACCGCTGTATACGTTAGTCATACGCTTACATACGTTAGCCATACGTTACTCGCTCGCTGGCATACGCTACTCATACGGTGTTGTACGTTACAAATACGCTTGTAAACGCACATGTACGTTTTGCATACGCTGATAATACGCTTGCCATACGCTACTTTAACGCTGCTCATACGCTGGCCATACGTTTAAAATGATTTCTTGTCGATGGCGGGGGTTTACGCCGAAGAGTTTTGCGTAATAAGAATAAGAATAAGAATAAGAATTTATTTTTGCACAGATATACCCGTTTTAAGGGTTAAAGGCAATAACAATCAACAATACAAAATATTGCATCTATATCAATTGATTCCACAAACAGACACACAGACACACATGATTACTCGCACTCGCATGCACACACACATACATGAAACATTTAGTAAAGAAACAAAAATAAGAATATAATGGCTCGGAGTTTAAGGACTAAGCCACGGTTAGAGAATATCGCATTTACGAACGAACTCCGCAACTGCTTTAATGATATTCACATTTCGGCTTGTCATTATATTAATGAAATATTCTTTATTATTACTACAAATTATATCATTACTATTCAATATATCAAACAATTTAGATGTTAAAGTGTCATACTTATTACACACGCATAGTAAATGAATTTCGTCATCTATTAATCCGCAATAATCACATAACCTTTCTTCTACTTTCTCGCCTAAATATCTACCTCGTTCAATTCGTAATTTGTGGGAGCTTATTCGTAAAGCACACAAGCTTTGTCTACATTTCATATCTTGCAGTAACTCTAAATACGATTCAAGACCAAACTCTTTTTTAATAAGTTTGTACGTTCTCAATTTACTATCCTTATCATCTTGCGTATGAACAAGATTTTGTCTTTATTCTATACGCTAGGCATACGTTACCCTCATACGCTGTGGTGTGACACCCCCTTTAGCTTTGCATTTTAATACAGTGTGATAAGGATTTTAGCTTCATATTTCCATGAAATAAAAAAAAATCTCTTCATCTCTTAAATGATTTCAATAATACAACAAAACAGTTGAACTACCAAAACGCACGAACCTTCAATATATAAAAAAAATTACGAAAGGGGTAAACTTTCGATACTTTTGCTTAACCGAGTTTAGGTTTCGAATGGTGTCTGATAGTCTTAAGATCCTTAACGCAGAGCACTAACGCAGCTTTAAACCCTAGAAATAATTTAATGACTTACAGTATTTAGTTGGTGTATGGTCGATATATCGTACCCACAAGTTACTCTAAAATTTCAATACGATGTTTTTGTCAACACATAATTTAGAAGTAATTATCAACTGCGAACCATAACGGTATAGATGCACAAGTTTTAATGAATGACCAAAGGTCAATTTTGTCTGTACAGGTAGAGACGAAATTGACCCTTGGCCACTATCTTAAACTTATATGTCACCTGTCGCGCAAAAATAGACCATCTGGGAACACTGTAAAACAAATATCTGAAAAATAGTTTAGCATATGGCAACCAGAGGTCGCATACCAAAAATTTTTTCAATGAAAGGTAGATTGATCATTCTCGATTCAGAAAATTGACGAAGTGCGAAAAGTCTCGACCCTAGTAATTATGCGCAGTATGTTTGTTGTCGAGACTTAAAGCACCACCAGGGCTCGAGGTTACAAAACTTTTCTCAGACTCAGACTCAATTTTCTCAAATTTCAGTTTGAGAATAAAACCGTAATTCTGTTTCATTACTCATTTAAATGTATAAACATAAAAGATGATATTAATAAGTTGTTATAAATAACAACTTATTAATATTATCTTTTACTTTCATACAATTGTTTTAATTTGAAATTTGAGAAAATTGAGCCTGAGCCTGAGAAAAGTTTTATAACCTTGGGCCCAGATGGTCATTTTTCTTCTGACTGGTCACATTTATCTATATCTCCTGTCTTTTTGACAAGGAAAAAACTTTAACCATTTTTCAAACCACGACGATTTAATATACATTGTAACCTTAGTATTATTCTTATGGTGAGTGTTTTGTAACTCCAGCTTGTTCTATTCAAACCAAGTCTAAACCGATGCATTTTAACGTAAAAATGAACTTACCATGATTCTTCGTTTTTCGTTACCAAAGTTTTCCATAACGACGCCGTCAACGTCTATTACGTAGATTTGACGTTGTCTGAACGACGTTTTTCCGACAACAATCGTTGTCTGCGCATACCATTTCCTCTCTAAAATCAGATACTCTGAATGTAAAATACACATCATTGTGGCGATAGAGAAACTTCCCCCGCACAAAGTTTTATTGGCATCGGAAGTTTGACGTATAATCGTTCCGGCATTATATGTCCGCCAATTCTTTATAAACATTCAGTTATTCATTTATGCATGCATTTTCACGAAACGTTTACAGAAAGTTCCTCATCAAGTGAAGACGTGTATATTGTTTCAATAAGATGCTTTCATGTTGCGTCACAAAAAGGGCATTAATTAAAAACCCTTAATAAAGCACCTACATTTATGGATTAATTCGCATGAAACTTTTGCATAAATGAGACCATTCAAATAATTTTAGTGCATAATTTTTTCCATATGTATTGAATAGGGCCAAAATTACCCCCTATCGCTCAACCTAAGGTGTCACATCCATATTTGGGAGTCTTTCGAAATTACAAGAAGTTTTGAGAATAGTCACCATAGAAACCGTCATTCATGCAGAGTTTGGTTGGAAATGGTCGACTGTTTTAGGAGAAAACATCTAAAGAAAATCTAAATAAAACCCTGCTCTGTCACACATTTGGGATTCAATTTCAAATTCACGCACATTAATGAAAAGGGTTACTCAGGGATTATTCAAGCATAATTTGGCTGAAAATGGCCCACATGTTAGAGAGGGGAATTCCCGTCCTGCCAAGCCCACGGTTGGAGGGGGGAGGGGGGGGGGGAGGGGGTGTCAAAATATCACGAACGAATTATGAGAAGGGTTACTCAAGGAAAATTTATGTTAAGTTTTGTTGAAATCGACCATCGGTTTGGGAGGAAATAATGTTTTAATGTTTCAAGGGCAAAAACCAGTCCCGCTCTTCCACGCCCGTATTTAAAGATCTAATAAAATTTCACAAACAAGTTAAGAGAAGAATGTGGATGATTTAGGGTTTTTGGCTCCCCGTGCTATAGGGATATTTAGTATGGACCACAATACAGAGAGAAGTTGATACAAGGATATCCATGTTCATACACTCTTCTAGGAGTACACCCCCTCTTTTCTTTTACGTCTGGTGCCAAGCATAATGCACCGATACACACAAAGCAATCCAAGGGCGCAACTCCCTTCACGCAATTTACGCAAGTACTTAAAAGAAATAATATTCTATTGAAAAATATCGTTGATGAATGATCATAATATCAAAACTACTGTAGTTGCGATGTTTTGATTATTCACCAACGCTCAAATCTTAAAAATGAAGCGGATAGGGGGCATTCATCTTTTGTCAGTCCACAAATCGCCTTTACCCTATATACGAGTATTCTTTGGTTGCCCCCTTCCGAGCGCGTATTAATTTCAAAGTCCTAGATACGCCAATGCAATCTCTGGGTAATTTCCAGTTTCATCAATGTTGAGCCAGCAAGCATCCCTGAAGAACTCCCGCGTTTAGGGGGATTCCTGGTATCTCTCTCACCAAACTTACATGCATTGCTTCAGAAAGGTTTTGAAATGTCTGGCACCTGCGTCAGGTAAGATCTTCCTTGGTCCAATGGCAAGCACGATGTACTTTGAATCCCTTAATTCATCATATCAATTCTATGTTGGTTCGATCAGGGTCTGTGATGGATCATTTTCAGCTATGTTTAGTCACAGACAGTTTGTTAGTAAGACCAGTCATCAATGGCATTCGGAATATCCCTAGGCCATTTCCGTAAACTGCAACAGACCTCGAGATTGATCGTTAGATTGGCCGAATGGTGTTCCGAATGTCATCGATGGGTGCCAATTGTCGCAAAATATTTATGCGGACGCCTCACATCAAACACTTGGCCCCGAAATTGGGTGTCCGTCGAGCTACAAACTGCAATATGACGATGGCGTGACTCTGGTTAAATGGAAAGATGAGGATTTGATTAAATACTTGAGGAGAAAGATATTTGAGGGTTGTGTATATATATGATCTGTCATGAGATTATATTTGAAACAAGCTTACCTAAATAGAAAATGAAATGTTATTAAGCGAATCTTGGCGAACTTTTTAATTTCTATTCCTGACGAGGTTAAGATCAGCTTGCCTCAAATAAAATCAAGTTACAGGTTCTTTTTCTCATATTAAGAACAGTTTGTAGGTTAAAAACCACTCTTTAAAACGCTCTGATGACAGAAATATTGTGAAAACGTGAGTTACACGACATCGTGATGACGTCGTTTAGATTGGATCCTACACATATGTAAGACATGTAACGTCGTTGTGACGTCTTTAAGATTGGATCCTACATATGTGTAAGACAGATGACGTCTTTGTGACATCGTTTAGATTGGATCCTACAAATGTGTAAGATAAGGATATTTCTGATGGCTGTTCGTTATAGAAGACAAGGTGAGCTACGTGAGAAAAGAGGATATTTGAACATGGAACATGTATGTTTCTAAAGCCGTCGTCAAACCTTTGCGTTCTAGTCAGCGTTTGAGGAAACGTTGGTAATCACCCGTTGTCGTTGAAATATCGTTGTCGTTGAAATATCGGAAGAATAACGTTGCGTGAACGTTTTCAAACATTAGTGTTCGACGAAATCGTCGTTTGACGCTGTTAATCGTTCCTCGTACAATGTATACATGTCTGTAAAAGTTTTATAGGTTTCTATGGAATCTAAATTGGAAGTTCTCACGCGGTTCTCACGCGTTATGCAATCGCTGACAATGTATTTCATTCACGCATATCTCGCACTTGAGGTTCTAGAACATAAATGAATATAAATGATTGAAATGTTCTAAGAACGCTGATCGTTACGTTTAGATGTGTCAATAATTTAAAATAAACAAGCCAAAAACGTTAGTAAAATTATTTTATATTATCAAATTATTGAACATAAAAAACATATTGCACAAAAACAATGGAGCGCGTACATGTATTTGCAATGTCTGCCAAATTGCTTCTACACCTGAACCTATTAGGTTAGCAGATACAAGGATTATTTGTCGGATTATAACACTTCAACAATTCTTTTTTTAAACCCGGTTTCTGGATACTCATTAGAATCGTCGCCGCGAGACGATTCAAATGGGTGCCCACATCATAGGGTTACAAAAGAGAATTACGGATTTTAGTTTGGCATAATTCTATCTTATATAGTCATCTAACACGGTGTAACAGATCATCAGTAGTGTTTTCTAGACTGTTGGAGCCTGTTTAACTAAACTTATTACGAAAAAAATAATCGTAAGTCAGTATCACAAATCGTACCTGATGTTTTCATTCATTATTAGATCATGCTATGCAATATCTCATTGGAATCGTCTTTATAATACTATTCCAATGAGATGACGCATGGCAGAATCCCATTTTAGTTACTTCTGTAAAAGCAATTCTAATTTGTGACTTGCGCAAAAATGATCGTATGATGTTAGGTAAAATAGGACCTTGGACACAGTTCCAGAATACATTTAGCTCTTTTTTACCGCGATAGCCATTACCATGATCAAATTGTTTCAATTATTTCATTATATATAATATTTCTTACCATCCTACGGCCATTTCATTTCCTGAAAGTGCCTTGTCTTAAACCTTTGTATGATGTTCTAAGCTCCACAAGCCGTCAAAATTATGTTAACCATAGTAATAAACAATAAGTTCCTATTACTTGATATTTCTAACAATTCTACGACAGTATGGAGACTTCATCTCTTGTAAAGCCTCGTCTAAAACCTTTGTAAGATGTACCAAGTTTACAGGGTCCGTCTGTAATAACTGAGTTTGTATCTGTCCTCCTTCCTGAGTGTGGAGTTTGAAGGTGATGTTTGGTGTGACTTGATTGCGTAGGGAACGGCTAGCTATCTGTGGAGTGGATCAATACATATTCATGTACATGTATAAACAAATTTACTCTTTAGCCCATTTCCAGAAGATGTAGATTCGAAAATAACCAACACAAACAGGGTTTGACACTAAGGCGAGTCCAGGAGTTGGAGACTCCTTGTTTACCAGTTGGGATGCCTTCAATTTGCAAATAAGGAGTCTGCCGGATTCCAAGGGTCATATGAGAATATTTTGATAAAAAATTGCACAGAGACACATCTAACACTTACCAAAACTGTACATCTTTTCTCTACAAAAGTTCTTGAAGAAAACATTTTCTTGTATCCTGAAGTTTTTTTAGAAAACAAAACAAAACTCTTCTTTAGAAGAATATTGTGGAAAAAAAGAAATTGCTTATAACAAGCAATTTCTTCTTTTCCACAATGTTATCCCATTATAAAAATTCAGACTCCTTACTTTGAGCTTGGACTCCTTGAATTCATGTGTTCGGAGTCCAACTGACTCCTTAATCTTAGCAGTTAGTGTCAACCCCTGACAAACATGACTTAGTTTACAGTAGCTTGAAGATTTATGCTTTATTTTCATGAGCAATTATGTCACTTGTGCAAATAAAGCTTTTGTTGTTAACCAAAGAAAAATGATCTTGCACTTAAACAATTATCCCCTATTTCATAATAAGAATGCCATCGGCACAATATATGTCACCATAGGAATATCTAATAAAAAGACCCCATTTTCTGTGACACAGAGAAATCCCACCTAACCCAGACAATGTGCAAAAGGTTTACAATATGAGCAATATTATGTAAAAGTTTTCATGCAAATACATCCATAAATGTAGGAGTTGGTTTCATAAAAATGGACATAAGGACGGACATACAGCCTGTTTAACAAATAGACATAATGGACAAATGATAGATTACACCATACTTTGACAGTGTAAAATATCAATGTTTAATTATCTCTACATCAAATCTCCACTCTAGATTGTGATAATGAGGTAAATCCATGGACATCTCATGGAGTATATTTCTTATCTTCTTTCTGTGTTATATACAACTGTAATAATTATCCTCTATACCAGAAATATTAATGTTTAATTACCTCTACATCGAATCTCCACTCTAGATTATGGTAATGGGGTAGATCCATGGACATCTCATTGAGTATATTTCTGATCTCCTTTCTGTGTGTAAGATACAGCTGTAACAATTCTTGTCTCCTCTCTTCAGAGAACCCCAGGGTCATGATAGAGTCTTGGAAATCTATTTCACTTATCTGCAATGATCTTGTCAGTATTATTCTGAAACCTTGTAACTACAGCTTATATAAAGCTGTAGTTAAGATGTTTTGGAAATACATTGACAGTTTGTAGACATGGGAAAATATATGTAAAAGACATAGATTACACTTGCCTAAGATGAAATTATTCAATTATTTCAGATACTAGGCATGTCAGATAGCTTCATATGCGTTACTTGGCCAACATTTTATGGGTTGGCTCAGTTTCGCAGTGGTTAAAGATGTAGGACATTGCAGAACTTGGCAATGTTACTTTATCGTCGGAAGTACAAATTCTATGAGCAAAGATTTTTATTCTTCATCAGATTTAAAAAAGACAGTAATCACTGCCACAGATGGGAGATTTAAATATCATTAATGCTTCAAAAGCATGCTTAGTTTCAAAAAAGAAAGAGGCTAGTCTGACTGAAGCACAATTAATTTGGAACATGTATTTGTTTGACCAGCCTAAATTTTCAGGAGTGTGAAATTATCCTGTCCAACTTGTCAGACACAGATTTTTCCAATTGCGGGCAAGGTCATTTTTCTATGACACTTGTCCATGAACAAGTAATTACAAGAGCAAATCTTTCACTTAAGGTTCTAGGAGAATAGTCATCCTAATGTTTGTATATAAAAAACATTTTCTGCACAAATGTGCAGGCTGATATTGGTCTATACCTCTAGTCAAAACAGGAATATTCAGGGTTCAGCATAACAAGGGTAAATAATTCTTTATTCTTCCACCATGAATAACCAAACAAGAAAATAAAACAGCACAAAATTTGATAAAAGTCAAAACTTTCAATTTAGTGCTTAAGACTGGGTTAAATGTAATTGAACAATTAACTGTTGTCATGCTGAACCCAGAATATTCCTGCTATGGCAGGAGGTATAGGCAAAGATCTGCCTGCACATATGTGCAGCCTGATCTTAGTCTTTACCAGCTGACTTTTCTTTTAAGGCCAGAAAAGTTTCAAGATTGTATTTTGTTACGTGCCAATGTAACACGAACAAAGAAGCCAGCAACAAACTTTACAATTAACAATATTTATTGACAATAATACCAGAATTATTGACAATATGAAATTAATACAAAAACAATTTACAATACCTTGAATGTTTAATCCTAAAGTTTTAATTTTAGATCCAATTTATTTAAGTTCCTGGTCCACAAATAATAAGTCCAATAATATCTGAATTTAAAATTAAACACGCTTTCAAACACACTTTTAAGATAACAAGAAATCCCCTTTTAGTTTAACACAGTACTACTAAATGAAACCATAAGTCTAAATCAAGTGAACCAAGAATGCTGTAGGAATCCCTTTATATAATACTATAGAACAATCTGGAATAGTATAGAACATAAGAATACTCTAGAGTCTGAATCACCTTCCAAAAGGCCTTTCTAGAAAGATCTAAAATCTTCTACATATCTATTACCTTAAAGTGTCAAGAGATATTGGAAAATCCCCAGACTAATTCTAAAAATAGACATGGTAAATACCATTAGGTTTATTTATAGCTTATACATAACACTTTCCCCCTTGAAAGAAAAAAGAAAGGTTTATGAAATAAATCTTTCTTTTTGTATTATCTTTAGCATATACAATGATAATATACTTTACATAATTGATAATATCATGATTTGTTGAAACATTTCAGCACATCTTGCATGAAAATACAAACAATTTTCATCAAAAGAATTGAAAAAGAGATATATATACAAACATATATACATACATATAAACAAACAAGAGCTGTCACTGTAAGATGACAATGCCCCCGACACCGCTTTGATTTTAAATTATGGCCAATCTATGTTGAAGGTCAAGGTCATCCAGGGGTCAAGGTCACCAAAGTATGTGCCTACAGAAAGGTAATGTACCAAGGAATGTTGTGGTAAAGTATGATGCGAATATGTTAAGTAATAAGGAAGTTATGGCCAATGTTAAAGTTTTTGGACGGAATGACGGACGGACGGACAGACAAGTCAAATTTATGATGCCTCCCTATCGGGGGCATAAAAATATAGTGAAATGGTACTGTTAAACTCAATTTTATATTAAAGATAAGACAATTCAAAATTTTAGACTCTTGACAGAGCATCTGGTATAATATTGTCTTTTCCTTTAATGTGCCTTACATCAAGATCAAATTCTTGAAGTGACAAACTCCACCTCAATAATCTTTGGTTCTTACTCTTAAGTTTGTGAAGAAAACTTAAGGGATTGTGGTCACTGAAAACAACTATAGGAGAAGTTGCAGATGTTAAATAAACTTCAAAATGTTGGATTGCCAAAATCAGAGCAAGACATTCTTTTTCAATGGTGGAGTAGTTTTTCTGATGTTTGTTTAATTTTTTAGAATAATAACAAACTGGATGATCTATACCATCATCGTCTTCTTGCAAAAGAACAGCACCAATACCAACATCACTTGCATCAACAGCTAATTTGAAACATTTGTCAAAATCAGGTGCTAAAAGAACTGGTGTGCTCTTTAGTATGGCTTTCAAGCGATCAAAGGCAACTTGACAGTTATCATTCCATTTGAACTTAACATTTTTCTTTAATAAATTTGTTAAAGGTTCAGCTATTATAGAAAAATTCTTACAAAACTTTCTATAGTAGCCAGCCATACCAAGAAATCGCATCAGTTGCTTTTTAGTAGCAGGCACTGGAAACTCAGAGATAGCATTGACCTTAGATTCTAAAGGTTTAACTTGACCCTGTCCCACAAGATGTCCTAAAAAAGTAACAGTAGCATGACAAAATTCTGTTTTTCCCAGATTAACAGTCAATTTTGCTTCACTGAGACGGTCGAAGAATTGTTTGATTCTTTGAAGGTGGTCACTCCATGTATCTGTGTAGATGATGACGTCGTCGATGTATGCGTCACAGCCATCTAAGCCAGCTATAACCATATTTACAAGCCGCTGAAACGTCGCAGGAGAATTTTTCATCCCAAACGGCATAACTTTGTACTGGTACAGACCAGTTGGAGTAGCAAATGCTGATACTTCTTTAGCCCTATCAGTGAGTGGAACTTGCCAGAATCCTTTGAGAAGGTCAAATTTGGTGACATATTTAGAATTACCGACTTTGTCAATACAGTCATCAATTCTGGGAATTGGAAAAGAGTCAGTTTTTGTCACAGAGTTCACTTTTCGATAGTCAGTACACATTCGGTATGTTCCATTTGGCTTTGGAACTAATATACATGGTGAACTGTAATTACTTTGGCTGGGTTCAATAAAGTCATTCTCCAATAAGTAATTCACTTCATCTTGAAGGGCTTTTTGTTTCACTGGATTCATTCTATAAGGATGTTGTTTTATTGGTTGAGAATCTTCCACAATGACATCATGATATATTTTATCAGTTCTTGTGGGGATGTCAGGAAACAAGTGTTTATATTCATTAATCAACTGTTTTAGCTCTTCTCGTTGAGATGGCTCCAAATGTGAAAGTTTGTTGTCAAGATTCTTTAGTATTTCAGAGTTCTCAAGTTTAGGCGGACCAGGAACAGATTTTTCACTAAAGTCTGAATTAACTTCTGATTCAATCATATTTGATTGTTGTGGGACAGTGTTTACAACTGTAACTGGTTTTGAAATAGAGCTATCTCTGTCAAAATACTTTTTTAACATGTTTACATGACACATTTGTTTATTTTTACGCCTTCCGGGAGTATTGATGATATAATTCAAATCACTTGTTTTCTTATCAATAGTATACGGGCCATAATATCTTGCCTGTAAAGGTCGGCCAGGTATTGGCAAAAGAGCAAGGACTTTATCACCTGGTTCGAATTTCCTATCAACACTATGCTTGTCATATCTTGCCTTCATTTTGCTCTGAGATGATTTAAGATTTGACCTAGCAACCTCACATGCCCTAGACAGTTTATTTCTGAAGTCAGAAACATACTGTAACAAGTTCAAGGGTGTTTCATCATCAGCAAGAAATTTCTCTTTTAAGAGTGTTAATGGCCCACGAACAGAATGACCAAAAACTAACTCAAAGGGGCTAAAGCCAAGAGATTCTTGAACAGATTCTCTGACTGCAAATAATAGCAAATGAATACCTTCATCCCAATTTTTATCAGTATCAAAACAATATGACCTTATCATATTCTTTAGGGTCTGATGAAATCTTTCTAAAGCACCTTGACTTTCAGGGTGATAAGCAGATGACCGATATTGCTTGATACCTAATTCATGCATAACCTGTTGGAATATGCCTGACATGAAGTTTGATCCTTGATCAGACTGAACTGATTTTGGAAGGCCAACAAAAGTAAAGAACTTGACAAGAGCCTTAATGATTGACTTTGCCTTAATGTTTCTTAAAGGAATTGCTTCTGGGAAGCGGGTAGAAGCACACATAATTGTCAACAAATATTCAGAACCTGACTTGGTTTTTGGTAAAGGACCAACGCAGTCTATTATTATTCGACTGAAAGGTTCATCAAAAGCTGGAATGGGTTGTAACCTTGCTTTTGGAATAACTTGGTTAGGTTTCCCTACCATTTGACAAGTGTGGCAACTTTTACAATATTCGAAAATGTCCGATTTTAGTCCAGGCCAAAAGAAGTGAGTCATAATCTTGTGATAAGTCTTGTTTACACCTAAATGACCAGACATTGGACTTTCATGGGCTATACTAAGTATTTCACGGCGATAAGACTTTGGAACAACAATTTGGTGATGTACAGCCCAATCATCATCAGCTGGGACATCAAATGGTCGCCATTTTCTCATCAGAATACCATTCTTTTTATAGTAACAAACAGGATTCTGAGACATTTCTTTTTCGGGTAATGCCCTATCAATTAACTTTGAAATCTCAGGATCATTTTGCTGTTCCTGGATTAACTTTGACTTTGAAAGCGTTTCATGACCTTGGTCATTTGACCTTGGAGATGACTGACAAAATTTTGACGAGTCTGTCTGAGTATCAGGCAGACTAAGATTAAAAGACTTTTTAATCTCGTCATTGAAATATTGACCAACAAAAGTATCAGTTAAGTCAATATCATTTGATTTTTTCAAGGAAGCTTTTTTAGCCATACCCCGAGTTACTGCACATGACGGGTACAAATCAGGTATTTCCTGCAAAATAGGATCATCTGTTTGACCTACATTAGGTGTGTCAGTTACAAGAGGATTAACAACAACCTTATCTCCAGCGAAGTCATTGCCTAGCAATAAATGTACACCTTTAAATGGTAAAGAATGTTTAACACCAACAACCACAGAACCAGTAACCAAATCTGAGGACAAATTAACCTTATGAAGAGGAACATTAATAACACCACACTCTACACCCTGAATAAGGACACTAGTACCAGACGAAGTCTTCTCAGAAAAAGGCAGAACATCTGCTAAAATAAGAGATTGAGAAGCTCCTGTGTCTCTTAAAATTTTAATAGGGGTAGGTGGGCACATATCACCTGAAAGTGATACAAAACCATTTAACATGAACGGTTCAAAAATCTCCATACAGGAATCAGAATTTGGTTCTGCCTTAACAATTGAATTTAACTCAAAAGAAGGCTGTGATTTAGGCTGAAGGCTGGTTAGCCCTGTAGGTTTGGCTGCACTCAGTTCCTTCTTCCTTTTTAATCTAAAACATTCCGAAATAAGGTGACCTGGTTTTTTACAAAAAGTACAATGTACTCGAGATAAGGGATTTTGAACATTGGTTTCACCAGTAGACTTTGGTCTAGGTGAATTCGATTGACTAGACATGCTAGATGAATCACCAGACATAGATTTATTTTGGGGATGTGAGGAAGCAGGTTTGGCTTTATTAACAAAAGAATTTTTGTGTGTAAGGTAGTAATCATCAGCTAAACGAGCTGCTTCATGTATAGTTTCAACATTTTTTTCATCTAAATGTGACTTAATGTCAGATTGAATGCAATTTTTGAATTGTTCAATTAATATAAGTTGTCTAAGATTACCATAATTTTGGTCTATTTTCTTAGAATAGCACCACCTGTCAAATAAATTTTCTTCGTTTCTTGCAAATTCAACGTGAGTCTGGCCAGATTCTTTTCTACAACTTCTAAATTGTTGTCTGTATGCTTCTGGTACCAGCTCATAACCTTTGAGAATGAGTTCTTTTACAGTATCATAATCATTGCTTTGTTCTGTTCTAAGTTGCGAATAAATATTGCGAGCTTTTCCTACTAAGACACTTTGGAGAAGTAAGGTCCATTGCTCCTTTGGCCATTTCAAGTTATTTGCAACTTTTTCAAAATTTTCGAAATATGTATCAACTTCATTTTCTTGAAATTGAGGAACAAGCCTAAAATGTTTTGTTACATCAAAATGGTCATTATACATCTCTCTGGGCTGATTTGCTCTATCTTGTATTTCTAATTCTTTTAATCGTAATTGAAATGCTCTTTCTTCTCTTTCCCTCTCTCTTTCTATTTCTCTCTCTTCTCTTTCTCGCTCTTCCTTTTCCCTTTCTCTCTCTTCTCTTTCTCGCTCTTCCTTTTCCCTTTCTCTCTCTTCTCTTTCTCTTTCTCTTTCCCTTTCTTCCTTTTCCCTTTGAAATTGCCTTTCTCTTTCTTTTTCTTCAATTTCTAATTGCTTTTCTTGAAATTTCCGCTCTTCTCTCTCTCTTTCTATTTCCAATTCCTTCTCCCTTTGTTGAAGTTTTAACAGTTCAAGATCTCTTGAGCTTGAAACTGATGGAACATCAACAATGAGAGACAGAGCCTTTTCATCAAAAATGTCCTCATCAACAAAATATTGAACCAAAATATTCTTAATTTCATGCTTTCGCAATGAGGACTTGACTTCTTTTAATTCATAATGCTTGGCAAGATTGAGCAAATCAGGCTTTTTACCCAAATTCAATAGCTCCACGGAAGGTTCGTGCGTAAATTTTTCTAAGTCAAAAGACATGGTAGCTTGTTGCTGTATTCAAACAAGAATGTAAGATTTCGATAAATAATAGTGAAAGTACACTCTAGATTTATCAAAATTGAAATATAAAATTTATTTCTTAAATAATTTTGAACACTAGATTGAAATACAGAATTTGTTTGATTTGTTTTGTTTTGTTTGTTTGTCTGATGTTCGTATCTCGAGACGAGCCCCCAAATTGTTACGTGCCAATGTAACACGAACAAAGAAGCCAGCAACAAACTTTACAATTAACAATATTTATTGACAATAATACCAGAATTATTGACAATATGAAATTAATACAAAAACAATTTACAATACCTTGAATGTTTAATCCTAAAGTTTTAATTTTAGATCCAATTTATTTAAGTTCCTGGTCCACAAATAATAAGTCCAATAATATCTGAATTTAAAATTAAACACGCTTTCAAACACACTTTTAAGATAACAAGAAATCCCCTTTTAGTTTAACACAGTACTACTAAATGAAACCATAAGTCTAAATCAAGTGAACCAAGAATGCTGTAGGAATCCCTTTATATAATACTATAGAACAATCTGGAATAGTATAGAACATAAGAATACTCTAGAGTCTGAATCACCTTCCAAAAGGCCTTTCTAGAAAGATCTAAAATCTTCTACATATCTATTACCTTAAAGTGTCAAGAGATATTGGAAAATCCCCAGACTAATTCTAAAAATAGACATGGTAGATACCATTAGGTTTATTTATAGCTTATACATAACAATTTTCAAAATGAGAACTAGTGGCTCTCAATTAGTTTCCAGTGCTTTCAGTACTTTGATTATAAGGCAATTTTGCCAAGGTTTTTATTCAGCTTGACAAGGGTTAATATGGTACATACCATAAGTTTTGAACTTTCTGACAACAAAAACATTAAACCTTCTACACCATGTTGTACTGTATCTGCTGTTACACCAAGTTTTTCTGTAATACATAACATAACATAACATAACATAACATAAAATAACTAATGACAACAAATCATAGAATAAGACATGGGTTGTTGACTAATAGATAAAGCAGGGTTTATGCTGGCAGATGCTGCCTTCTCGAATTCATGAAGGACTAAAAAAATATTTCGTTCTTTTAGTTATCAAAAAGCCCTGATTAATTTTGCCACAACAATTTTAATTCATATAAAAAATAAAATTTTGTTAAATTTCTTAAGTCTATAACATATGCTAACAAAATTATACTTACGAGCAGCCTTTTCATAGATTTTAGTGTTGGTTCCCTTTTTCATAAACTCTAAACTTATTCTGCAAAATTCTTGCAATACTGAAAAAGTAAAATGATATTTTCCATAGCATACTGTTTTATTATTATTTCATACACCCAAAAGAAGCTCAATTATTGTTCTAATGTCTGCAAAAGCTTTGTGTAATACCATATATCTCGAATGTTAAATATTTCATATCTTATTGTGTTTGATTTTTAGTTCTGAAATGAAAATGTAATAAACCGAGTGATTTATGCTTTGAAATAGAATGACTCTGCAAAAATGCAATCCACGACTAGAGCTGACGCAAAGAGGACTAATACCCCCACCAGCTCTTTGTCCTAAATAAGTGCTGACTGTGACCTTGACCTTTGACCTATGTGACCCCAAAACAGGGCACTTCCTTGGGTCAAAAGCAGCTATTTTATGATTCTAGGTCACTTGGTTCTTAAATGGAGAAGGGAAACAAAAAAGGTCTATGGAGAAAGAGAGATGGATGGACAGACAGACATGGTGAAACCAATATACCCCCTACTTTGTAGGCTTTGAAAGTTTCAACTATATAACATAAAGAGAAATGACCTCTGCCCATAAAATACATATTTTTCATCTGATCACAAAATTTTTTGGTAGACTGATAAAGGGTCCTTCAAGGATAATCATTCCAGTGAATTTTGGTTGATATGTATCAATTATATTCCAAGAAATTGATTTTCAAAGTTTGCACTATATAACAAATAGAAAAAAATGACCTCTGCCCATAAAAAACATATTTTTCTTCCGATCACAATAATTTTTGGTAGACTGAAAATGGGTCACCAAAGGATCATTCATATAAAATTTGTTGGTATCCATCTATTAGAATATGAGAAAACTCAAATTTTTTTATCATATTTGGAAATTAGCCATGCCCATTAAATCCATGTTTTTCATTGGATCAAAATTATTTGAACAACTTTGAAAGAGGGTCACCCAAGGATCATTCTGACTGCCCCGGTGGCCTAGTGGTAAATGCACTCGACCCGTGACCTGGAGGTCCGTGGTTCGAGCCCCACTGTCGACGGGGTGTGTTTATGGGCAAAACACTTAATAGCCAGCCCTAGTTCACCCAGCTGTAAAAATGGGTAGCAGTGGGTTTAAACCACTGCCTCTCTCTCGGGGACGTGAAAACATCAGGATTGAGTGTTCGAGCGCGATTCTATAAGCTTAAGCTTTCGTCGCAATCGAACTAAAATAAATTAGTATAAAATAAGGATCATTCCAGTGAAGTTATTCATCCAGTAGTTTCTGAGAAGAAGATTTTTAAAGAAAAAGTTTACAACCGGACACACAGACGGACACAACTCCATGACAATAACCCCAGTGGCCTTTGGCCAGTGGTGCTAAAAACCAATATCAATCATATAAATTTGGTATGTAAACTTTTGTCCTGATAATGTGAGACTGATTCCTAAAATAATGGAATTTTAAAAGCCTAGAGTTATACAGAATTTCATGTTCAAAATATGCAATACTAGGAAAGTTTTGATGGCTTTAAATTCGACATTTGCATTTTGGTAGTTATCTCACAATTTAAAGTTTTGTGGAATTTAGTCAAAGTTTTCCAAAGGACCTTTACTTGAATTCTTACATCACATCATCAATTTTTTATTTGGTCATGTGAGATATCTTGTAATAATGAAGAGGATAACGTCCACCCAAACAATATTGGGAAGCAGCTAATGTCCACTATATCATTTGAAGAAGGGAATTAATGTCCAGAGGGCCCTTGGTCTTAGCCTTAAGTTTTTAGCCATTGCACTATTGCACTAAGTTTTTTTTTATATTTTATCTGGAATATGTGTTTGAAATACCCAAATAGCTTTATCACTGAAAGAACAAAGCTTTCAAAGAATAGATGAAACGGCTTAAACCAAGACAAATAAGCAATGAATCTAATAAACTCCAAAACAAATCGCGAAAACTAATTATAACAGCATCATTTACATAGCCAAGAAAATTTTACCAGCTAAATCGATCTCTGTCAGGAAAGATAAATGTTGTTTGTGCTTATCATCAAACATTAACAACATCTTTGAAGCTTTTGTATGAGAGAATAGAAGTTATTTTAATGTTGATGCTAGTCGAAACGCCCCGGAAGTTTATATTTAACGAAGCTGGTTTCCAGCATGGATTCTGAACGTTGTCAAACCGGAAAACCAGCTTCAAAGCGGAAACGCGGTAAGTCAAAATTCCAAGGTAAACAAACAAATTCAAAGTCTAAAAAAGTCCGGATTTCTTTAAATTTCTTCAATTGATCGTATGTTCAAGGCTTTTTCCTCTTTTCCTGTTTTTGAACCTTGAATTCCTCCGTTTTGACTGATCGACGATGCATAAAATTCCTTCAGACTTGTAAAAACTTGTTCCAAATTCAACAATAGGATTCATCCCGTTTTAACAAGATTCTTCGAAGCGAAACTGATCATTATTGTCAGATCTAAACAGATAATATCAGCGTGTTTTCACACGTATGTAGATTTTTTAACGACACATTACTATTTATTGGTTTATCAAAATGGAATGGATGGACTCTAATGGTTTGTGTTTCACACATGTAATTCAGTGTCGTTGCTAGTGGGGATATTTAAAGTCCCATGCATGATAAACATGAATTTTATCCTTTTTCCATGACACTTTTTCAATTTGGAAAGAGGTACTGAGGTGTCGGGTCAAAAAGGCCCAGTGACAAAAAGGCCCGGGTCAGAAAGGCCCAGGTCAAAAAGGCCCACTATCAGAGTTGACCAAAAAGGCCCGGGTCAAAAAGGCCAACTATCAGAATTGACAAAAAAGGACCAATCCAAAAAGGGCTATTCTTAAACCTATCACTTGAAGAAAAGCAGATTTTAAATAAGCTGCCAGTAGCTATTAGACCTATTTTGAACATAACATTATTTTGAATCATCTTATGTAATTGGACTAAAATTCATTTGATTTATCTTTCTGCTTTCACCCTGTACACTAATTATATAAGATAATTTTTCAGTTGTCAATCAGGAATTGGCCATTTTTCATGTTTACCTCGATGTCAGCCATGTATCATAAGGGCAAATATTTTAGATTATAAATGAAGTTTGTGTGTATCACAAGATTAAATCGTTGATTAGATTGTATGCCTCAACCAGAACATTTTCATTGTCATTTCATAACAGCTCTAAGACTTGTTATTTGAGAAAAACCAAACTGACTCTCTATAACATCACATATCTACTTCTTTAACTTTCAATTTTGACAGCAGGCCTTTTTGGTCATTTTTCAAAGGGGGCCTTTTTGGACTGGGCCTTTTTGACCCGGGCCTTTTTGTCAATAGGCCTTTTTGTACACCGGGCCTTTTTGTCAATGGGCCTTTTTGACCCTAAACCGTGTATATTAAACAAATGTTATGGCACACTTATTGGATGGTGTCCTGTCAACTCGGCCTGTTAAAAACTGGGCCCACGTAAAACTTTACCGATCGCCCTATTTTTTCCGCCAATGAAAGGCCGCTATTTCGTTTGAAATTCAAAAAATATATCCCATAACCTGACGCTCTGCTCGAATAAGTGAGCTACGTCACTTTGTCACTTTAGGTCATAATGGGCGGGGACAACATTCAAAACCAGACAGTGACGTCACAATCTTGTCTAATAAAACGTCTCGAAAGACCCTTAACTTGTAATCGAGTATTTATAAGAAACGTTTTTTTTTTCAATCGGTCTTTTGATAGAAAATCCCACTTCCTTTTTTTAAATGAATACGTTGGATCTTTTGAAACAGAATTTGATTTAGTAAAGAAAAGGGACACGACTTTAGACATGTGCACCCGGATGTTTAAACGTTTGTTAACTTCACGTTTATACAACTGGGTGCTGTGAGCATTATGAAAGATATATAAGGGCAAAATAATTTTAGAAAAAATATGATATGCCTGCATAAAAAGCGATTCGAGATGCATATTAGGCCTGTGAAAGACGACCATTGTCGTAAAGCCAGCGTAACTCGTCTGTGGCGTATCGGGGGGGATCAAAACTTCGTAACTACAGCTTTTCATTGCGTTATTTTTGAAAGCAGCGTTGAAACCTTACAAACAAAAGCACGCCATGTTCACAATCAATAATATAATGCTTGCAAACATATCATAATTGGTAATTAATATGTTGTGCTTTTCTTTGTTTGTATGGGGCTCAACGCCGCTTTCAGCCATCTTTCAGCTATATCGGGCGGCTATGGTACCTATTACATTAATCGATTCCTCGGAATTTTTAAAAACCAGTACTAGGTCTACCATCACATTTTTTTCCCAAGCCTCCAGCTGCTATCCCCCAAAGGCTTATCATTATCAACCCGTTGGTAGGAGTCAAATAGTCGGAGAGAATGAGTGCCGCCGTCAGAGATCGAACATATGACCTTTTAAATGATAGCTCTACTCACTACCAGCTGCGCAACTGAATATGCCGTAGTAGATGATAGTTTTTGTACAAATACAAAATTCCTATAAAAGAGAGGCATAATGTCGACAAAAAGTTACTAAATAGAAGGCAAAATCCATTAGCTGCAACCACGAGGTTTTGTAAACCGAACGTTCTCAAATGATTTTGTCTCGCTAAATGAATGGCATGGTATTTACAGACACCACCCGATGGTAATGAAATTCACTCCTCCCACTTTTTGTTTATCTCGATTTGATTGTAGAATGTATGATGCAACAAGCATGAATGACATCATTGATTGACGCGCTACTCATTTGACCTAGTGTTATTTGATGAAAAAATAAGTCGATCGGTAAAACAGTTATAGTTCATATTCTGACAATTTACGCATATAACCTTGCGCTCCGCTAACGCTCCGCTTAGGTTATATCGCGTAAATTGTCAGAAATGAACTATAACTATTACATATTGCTCACTTATCAGATAGTTAATCAATGTGTGTAATGTACTTAAAGGAAGGGAAAATTCAAAATTGATGACTAAAAATCTACGATCTTCATATTTAATATGCATATAACTCGTCATCTTCTTTTCTGCATAGAAAGAAAATAATATAAAAAATAAATTTGAATAAAAGGTAAATTAAGTGTTTAATTTTATCTATTTTATCTCATATTTACACAAAATATTTATAATATTAAAATAAGATAATTATTATTAAAAACCCTTTATAAAGTGATTATTAATGAAAAAAAAAAGCACATAAGGTCCCCAAAATATTTACATTGCATCGTCATACATGTACCTATATAATATATCAACAGGCCGAGTTGACGGGCCGAGTTATTCTCAGGCCGAGTTGACTGTGAACCTATTGGATAGTTAATGTAAGTGACTTGATATAACTGTCAAGCGATAAGAATTGTTTGGTGTCCGTTGACAGCTGTAGGATAAGGATAAGTCCAGGATAAGGTCTGAAAAAAGTGGGGTACATTTTAACGGAGTTATTCGGTCACACTATTTGTATTCTAACTATTAAGGTTATTGACCCAAGGGGACAGTGTCCCCATGGTCTCAAATAATTTTGGGCATTTATGAGAGGGGGTTATTACAGTTAAGGAGTTCAAACAAACCTGCCCTATAGTGTTATTTTGTCATTCTTATGCAGAAATTCTATCAAAATTGTAACAAGCTTGTAGAAAGCAATTTGAGCCAGTGCATGACATTTCCAACAATTTCATACATGTGCAAAGCAAAGACTCTGGCCAGTCTGTGCATCTGCACAGTCTGACCAGACTCCTGCTATGCCCTCTGATGATAGATAGGGTCTTGACCCCTCTTTAGGATGTCAGTGGCTATTCTTTTTGTACTACGTGAGTGTTAAAGCTGCTCAAAGTTTGAACCTTGCGCACATGTCAAATTGTTGGAAATGTCATGCAGAGGCTCATTTCTCTTTTCCACAATGTTCTCTCATTACAAAATTTAGGACTCCTTACTTTTAACTTTGATTTCTTGATTTCATAAGTCGAGAGTCCAATGGACTCCTTACTTTCAGAAGTTAGTGTGGATCCCTAAAAAGCATTTTTTCGTTTTTGTCAATACATTTGTGACCGGTCACACAAAAGGGACCATCTGGGAAGTGCAAAAAGCTTCGGTCTTGGTCAGACTGCGCAATCCATGCAGACTGACCATGGTCGAAACTGTTCAGAAATAACAAATTTTCTGCATCTAGATGATGTTTCTACCACCCTAAGTTATTATTTCCGAAATATGCCTACTGGTTGACCTATGTTGGATCCCACCATTTTCCCAAATACTCATTTGACAGATTTTCAAGATGGTCTATTTTCACGCAACAGGTCACATTTGATAGTTTATCAAGTTTCTGTATTTCAGAATGTCGGGAGATCTACAAAAGTATATTGAGTGTTTTGTCCAAGTCAGTGTCATCATCAGCTTCAGGTGAAGGGCGTGGCAGAAGAATGGAGACCCCAGTCATGGGGCTGTGGTCAGAATTGCAAAGGGACAACAGGTATTGTAATTCTCATAATAAACACTTCAGGAGAAACTGCCTAACTAAAAGAGACCTTAGTGTTGGGCAATTGGTTTCAAATCACAATCGATAATCGGTTTTTAGTTGGAAGAGTAAATCAACTAATGATCCATTGTTAAATCGTTTTCTTCAAAAATTGATACAACACTCCCTTTGAAGAATAGAATGTGAAAGTTTAGTTTAAACTCATGACCTGAAGACTCTTTCTGTAGATTTTTCTACCAAACTTCATGGCTTAGCATGAAACAGTTGTAACTGCCTATAAACATATAGGCAGTTACAACTGTTTCACACTGAGCCATCAAACTGATGTCAGGTCTGAGAACTAAATACAATGGTTTTCATTTATGTGTTAGGAACTGATTAATCGATTATGAAATTTCTTAGTCCTTTATTACAATCGAAAGCCCAAACCAACTGGTTGTTGATTATAATGGATTAATCTGCCCATCACTACCTGAAGCTCCAATTTTGTTGCAAGTTAACCAGAATGTCATGAATACAGCGTGAATAAAGCTATTTTTACACCATACTGGCTGCATACAAAAATGAGACATCCATCTATTTCAAT
This sequence comes from Fragum whitleyi, assembly GCA_948146395.1. NCBI lineage: Eukaryota > Metazoa > Mollusca > Bivalvia > Cardiida > Cardiidae > Fragum > Fragum whitleyi. The sequence goes on from OX411557.1 coordinate 8,645,384, forward strand.
GTATCCTTCTTTGCATAATTGATCTCATATGAAATTAACCTTTTTTTGCACTGCCTAGGTTTTACATTACTGTGATTTTTTACTGTAATAAATAAGTATTCTACCTATCTACTTTAAGGAAGGGATCCCTGGGTTCTTTAGGGGTTTTAAAGGTAAAAAGTAGGGATACCTTTGTCCTGCATGATCCCTTTGAAAAATAAAAAAGTTAGTGTCAACCAGGCATTGTACCGACTTTGTTGGTACATGAAGCACATGAATGCCTATATAGGCTTATCATCATCAATACATGATGACTCTTAACACTTTACTGTTTTACAAAATTTCGACCTGTCCAAATTCAAAGGTTTTGCAGACGAAAATTTAAAGTGAATTTGATTTGAAAATAACCATTCTGTAGGGTAGAAAATAGTGTCGATAAAGAAGAAATTGCTTGTCAGAAGCGATTTCTTCTTTTTTCACAATGTTTTCTCAATCATAAAATCACAGGCACGTGAAAAGGAGGGATTGAGCAGCAAAGGGTTAAGGGGGGAGTGTTGTATAGGAGACCACTCTCACCACCGTCATGCATAGCTTCTTTGGTTTAAATACCATGTCTGACACCTGCGTCAGGGAAGATCTTCTTTGGCTCAGTGGTTAGTGCATTGGACTTGTAAGCCATTTATTTCAATAATACTTGTCCTCGTGGGTTCTACAACAGGTCACATTGCTTTAGTTGGGGACAGTTTGTTTATGAGAGTATTGATGCTAAGTTAGATAAGACAGAACAAAAAACTGTAGAGCAATCTTGATCAAACTTAGTGCAATTTTATCTGGGTCTACAATATTTGCCATTCACAACGTCTCATTTGGAGGTATAAATAGGTTTAGATTACATTCTCTAAGAAGTTTAGAACAAACAATTATACAACTTTGGAATATCCAAAAACCCTAGGGTGATTATTAGGAATGATAATTGAATTTTCTCCAGGTTTCCAAAAGGAACATTGGCAGCTAACTGTGAGGTAGAGCTGCAGGAACTAATGAGACAGATTGACAAACTGCAGGCAGACAAGAAGAAGGAATGGGAGAGAGAGAAGGAAGGACTGCAGTCCAGACTGGGTATACGAGAGAAGGAATGTCAAATGCAGAAATCTACGCTGGAACAGAAACATAAAGAGGTGTGTAAACCCTTGTCCTTTCAAATTTAGGTTTTGTTTCAAACGAATTGTGAATTTTGAGGTCAGTTTCAACAAGTATGGCTTAAGATTCCCCTCTCCTCCTCTCTCTTTTAGAAAAGAAAGCAGGCAGTATAGGCTGAGATCAGACTACACATCTCTGCAGACTTGTCTTAGTCTATAATTTCTGTTAAACTTTCTATACAGAAGTAATATTTTGTGAAAAGTATATAAGAAGTAGAGATATTAAGCAAGACAGTATGAATCTTATTGTCTCAGTTAAAATGTTTTTTTTGTATTTTATCTTATAACTATACAAATATCTGTGTGATAACACCCTTTATGATATTTTTTATGATATCACATAGTTATTTTTAGAACAATGATAAATTGCGGTTATTTTTAGAAACTTGCATTTCAGTTAGAAACACCGACGAAAACAAGACAAGTATAGGTTATAAGATAAATATAATACATACTTAGTGTATTGTATGAAAAAAAAAATCAAACTCGGTTGTGAGAATTGATAATTGTCTCATCAGAGCCTTGACAATTTTCAATTCTCCCAACCTCGTTAGATATTTTTTTTCATATAATACACTAAGTACATATTATATATTGTATTATAGATAGGGTTGTTACGGCATCAGCTAGACAGTTCAGAGAAGAAGCAGAGAGACCTTGCCACACAGTATGAATCACAATTGTCTCAGTTACGAGGAGAGGTAATTAGATCTTTGCTACAAAATCCTTTTTTTCTACACACTGGTAAAGATAAAAAACAACAACACATTATGGTAGTTTTTGTTTCACAAGAACTGAAAATAGAGGACTTTTTTAAAATTTCAATATTTCAAAAATATTTGCACTTACCCTTTATTGTAGGCACTCATTCAATCTCCCTGCTTAGCACCTTGATAAGTGAATTGATTCCAAAATTTATTTAGCATATCCATTTTCCGTTAAGAGAGTTTGTGGCTTTTGAATGGCTATTATTTAATAGAAAAAAGTTCAAGGTTACCAAACAAGGTCAAATGTCAAAATTGTTTTTACAGAGACTAACTCACACATTTATGGATTGATTTTAAAAGAAATTAACCAAGCCTTTGTTTGTTTTAATGTTTTATTTTTAAAAAAGATTCTATTTAGCTTGGTCCAAGATCAAGGTTGAAGGTCAAATTCTTGTCCTTGGACATGCATTTAGTTGAAATATTATGACTTCAGAAATCTTGTAAAACCTGTCACTATTAGATGATTTAAAAGTATATTCATTATGAATATTTAAGGGTTGAATGCAACACTGATATGATGTACAAAAAAAGACACTTTAAACATTGTCGCATTAAGCCAGCAATTTTGTCAATTTATAAATCCTCTTTTAATAATTCAAGGTCCAAAAACTCCAGAGGGAATATGAACGACTTCATAAACGTCATGTTAAACAGAAAAAGGAGACAGAGAAGGAAAGAGAAAAGGTCATCACAGAACAGCATGATTCCAAACAGGAAATCTTCAAATTAACAAAGAAATTAGAGGTACATTACATTTTGTTTTTTACTAGGGTATCTTTTACATACTTTAGTCAGTAAAGCAAGATAGGACCATTCTTGAGCTAGCAAGAGCTTTCATATTTGACATGAAAATTGACCAAATCTAATAAATTACTATGTTATTTCTCTGATACTATGGTATGTTTTACATACTTTAGTCTAAAAAGCAAAACAGGAACATTCTCAAACTTACAAGAGCTTTCATATTTGACATGAATCATTGACTTAATCTGATTAAATACTTTGTTATTTCTCTGAAACCAGAAAGATTCCTTCTGTGTTAGGGATAGTTTTAAAGTCATCATTATGGTCAAGTTCCTTACAATTATGCTTGAGTATTGAAATATAAGCTTGTAGTAAACCTCAGCTTTGAGATTAAAGAAAAGAGACAAAGAACTTTTATGTAATACCTAGAATGTTGATTTGCATATATAGATTAGGAACTAAATATTTAAAAACTTTTTACTTCAAAACTGTGAGGCTTTGTTGTCAATTTGAGATAAGTAACTTTTAACCCTTTATTTTGCTGAATTCAATTTTGTGGTAACTTAACCCTTGTCATGCTGAATAAAAAACCTTGGCAAAATTATATATCAATAAAAGTGCTGAAAGCTCTGTATTTCCTACTTGTGAGTCAGCATTTGATTTTGAAAATACAATTTCTGAAACTGTTCTGGTTTAGAAAGGAAAATCAGGTGGTATAGACAAAGATCAGACTGCACACATATGCATGCTGATGTTTGTCTATAGCTCCTGCCAAGGCAGGCCGCGACCATAGCGCAGTTGGTTAGGCATAAGACTTCCAATCTGGAAGTCATGGGTTCGATCCCTGGTGGCAGCAAATATCCTTTCCGACGTTTGTCTCTCACCAATGGGTAGATAATCGTACACCTATGTGAGATAGCAGTCGGAGGCTAGGAAAGGGTGTAATGGTAGTACAGCTGGAAGAAATACCAGGAATCCATTGTTAGGTGCTCCAGCCGCCGCGATTAAACTATGAAATTGTTGAAAGCGGCGTAAAACCCATTCAAACAAAAAACAAATCCTGCCAAGGCAGGAATATTCCGTGTTCAACATGACAACAGTTTATTATGTTTTCTCATAAAGGATTATCGTCAGAGATCAAAAGACTGGGAAATAGAGAGACAAGGTTTACAGAAACAAGTAGAAAATTTAGAGGCACAGAGAAGAGCCATTGCTGATAAATGTGAATTTGTTCAGGTAAGCAGATTTTCCTTTAAATGTTCCTTGGCTTGTCTTTTGTACTGATTGTCAGATGTCTATTTAACAATGAGTCAGTAAAAACTATTGTAATTGCCTATAAGGTGAATTTTGCTAAAGTATGGTAGAATGACAATTCTTTGTGACAAAAAGTTAATGCTTGTCAAGGGTAAATACTTTTTAGCGTGAAGTGACCCTTTTTAGCTCGCGCGGGACGAAAGTCTCGGAAGAGCTATTGTCATACCCTCGGATGTCGGCGTCGGCCTCAGCGTCAGCGTCAGTGTCAGCGTCAGCGTCGGTATTCGCATTAGGTTAAAGTTTTTTATTTCTATCAATTTCTATCCTAGAGGCTTTATTTTTTACAGAAACACTCATTAGGGCATAGGCTTTCATTTGAGACCAACATCCATGTTGAAATGACCTTTAGACTGTGACCTTGACCCTTTCAAAAAAACTTTAACCAAAAACTTTAACCAAAAACTTCAACCAAAAAAACTTAAACCTTGCTTATATTTTCTGTAAGCTTTAAACTAGAGACATCATTACTTCATATGCACACTCATTAGGTGATAGGCTTTCACCATAGGCAAAGGTCCTTGACAATTTGACCTTGACCTTGACCCTTTGTGGACTTTGAAAAACTTTAACCAAAAAACTTTAACCAAAAACTTTAACCTTGCATATATTTTTTTAATGCTCTAACCTAGGGACATCATAGCTTCATATATATACTCACCAGGTGATAGGCTTTCACCAGAGACCAAGGTCCTTCACAATTTGACATTGACCCTCACCATTTGTGGACTTAGAAAAACTTTAACTGAAAACTTTAACCAAAACCTTTAACCTTGCTTATTATTTTCTGAATGCTTTAACCTAGGGACATCATTACTTCATATACATACTCATTAGGTGATAGGCTTTTGTGAGAGATCAAGGTCCTTGATAAATTGACCTTGACCTTTTATGAACTTAGAAAAACTTTAACCGAAATTCTTTTACCCAAAACTTTAACCTTGCTTATATTTTCTGAATGCTTTAACCTAGGGACATCATTACTTCATATACATAGTCACCAGATGAAAGGCTTTCACCAGAAACCAAGGGCCTTGAAAATTTGACCTTGACCTTTTATGGACTTGGAAAAACTTAAACTGAAAAACTTTAACCAAAAATTTAACCTTGCTTATATTTTCTAAATGCTTTACTCAGGGACATTATTACTTCATACACATACTCACTAGGTGAACGGCTTCTACAGAGACCAAGGTCCTTCACAATTTGACCTTGATCTTGACCTTTTGTTGACTTAGAAAAATTTTAAAGAAAAACTTCATGTTTGATACAAAGAAATTCCATTGGTAACCTCATCTGCTTGTAGGCTTTCACTTTACCCTAACCTTATACATGCAATTAAAACAAAAAAGTTTTTATATTTCTTAATTACTACTCAAACAGATATATATTAGATCATGGACTTTAACATTGAAAGAAACCACTTTGAACTTCGGTCTTCGGTCAAGCGCTGTTTGTGACAAGCAGCTGTTTGGGCGAGCTACGTTGTCCGCGGACAACTCTTGTTGTATTTAAAGGTAATATTTTGAAATCAGTACAGAACTATTTTAAGTGCCTTTTGAATATAAAAGCTGACACTTCTACTTGAACGGAGATTAAATATATTTCTGAATAAGCACAGAAATGAACTGTCCAAAGCAGATAAGTGTTATAAGCTTCACTGTTCTAACAGTTTTCTGTTTGCTGTGTGCTTCTATTAATAGCATGTGGTTGAGTGGGCTTGATTTAGTATTATTTGCACTGTTTTGGTTGAGATTTGAGAAGTATTGTAACATTGCATGATGTATTCATATAGAAATATTGTAGATGACTTATAATAAATCATAAGTCACATCAAGTGTGTCAGAAAGTAATATCATTGCTTTAAATCTTATAGCTGATATTTATTTATTAGATAAACCAACAATTTTGGTAGATTAATTCTTGCATTCTTTTATTTTCTGTCATAGCAAGATCACAGCTATTTGATATCACCTTGCCATGTAATTTGCATAAAAAATGCTGCTCTTTACAGTTTCAGTCCTAAAAATGAGAAATTTTGTCAACTTTTTAGGCATTAAATATATAGAATTATTGTTCATTTAAAATGAAAGATTAATAAAATTTTAATTATGTGAACAACTGAAGCTTTATTTATACATGTTGCTCTGCCATTCCTGAGAATAAGGCTTTTGTTGTTTGCTCAGTGGAAGATAAAACTGACAAATAATTTCCCTTCATACAACAGACCTGTAGCTTTGCACTTGGAGTAAGTTGTAGTATATTATTTCACTTTGGTTAAGCCTCTTATTATATAACATATTTGTTTTCTTTGCTAGATGAAGGTGGGAGATTGATTAATAGAATTAGATTATAGAAGGGTCAAACTTGATCATTGTTATGTATAAACTATAAATAAACCTAATGGTATTTACCGTGTCTTTTTTTAGACTGGGAATTTTCTTATCTCTTGATTCTGTTACGTAAATGTATGTAGAATTATGTAGATCTTTCTAGAAAGGCCTTTTGGAAGGTGATTCAGACTCTAGAGTATTCTTATGTTCTATACTATTCCAGATTGTTCTATAGTATTATATAAAGGGGTTCCTACAGCATTCTTGGTTCACTTGATTTAGACTTATGGTTTCATTTAGTAGTACTGTGTTAAACTAAAAGGGGATTTCTTGTTATCTTAAAAGTGTGTTTAAAAGCGTGTTTAATTTTAAATTCGGATATTATTGGACTTATTATTTGTGGACCAGGAACTTAATTAAATTGGATCTAAAATTAAAACTTTAGGATTAAACATTCAAGGTATTGTAAATTGTTTTTGTATTAATTTCATATTGTCAATAATTCTGGTATTATTGTCAATAAATATTGTTAATTGTAAAGTTTGTTGCTGGCTTCTTTGTTCGTGTTACATTGGCACGTAACAATTTGGGGGCTCGTCTCGAGATACGAATATCAGACAAACAAACAAAACAAAACAAATCAAACAAATTCTTTATTTATATCTACTGTTCAAAATTATTTAAGAAATTAATTTCATATTTCAATTTTGATAAATCTAGAGTGCACTTTCACTATTATTTATCGAAATCTTACATTCTTATTCAAATACAGCAACAAGCTACCATGTCTTTTGACTTAGAAAAATTTACGCACGAACCTTCCGTGGAGTTATTGAATTTGGGTAAAAAGCCTGATTTGCTCAATCTTGCCAAGCATTATGAATTAAAAGAAGTCAAGTCCTCATTGCGAAAGCATGAAATTAAGAATATTTTGGTTCAATATTTTGTTGATGAGGACATTTTTGATGAAAAGGCTCTGTCTCTCATTGTTGATGTTCCATCAGTTTCAAGCTCAAGAGATCTTGAACTGTTAAAACTTCAACAAAGGGAGAAGGAATTGGAAATAGAAAGAGAGAGAGAAGAGCGGAAATTTCAAGAAAAGCAATTAGAAATTGAAATTGAAAGAGAAAGAGCACAAAGAGAAATTGAAGAAAAAGAAAGAGAAAGGCAATTTCAAAGGGAAAAGGAAGAAAGGGAAAGAGAGAGAGAAAGGGAAAAGGAAGAGCGAGAAAGAGAAGAGAAATAGAAAGAGAGAGGGAAAGAGAAGAAAGAGCATTTCAATTACGATTAAAAGAATTAGAAATACAAGATAGAGCAAATCAGCCCAGAGATATGTATAATGACCATTTTGATGTAACAAAACATTTTAGGCTTGTTCCTCAATTTCAAGAAAATGAAGTTGATACATATTTCGAACATTTTGAAAAAGTTGCAAATAACTTGAAATGGCCAAAGGAGCAATGGACCTTACTTCTCCAAAGTGTCTTAGTAGGAAAAGCTCGCAATATTTATTCGCAACTTAGAACAGAACAAAGCAATGATTATGATACTGTAAAAGAACTCATTCTCAAAGGTTATGAGCTGGTTCCAGAAGCATACAGACAACAATTTAGAAGTTGCAGAAAAGAATCTGGCCAGACTCACGTTGAATTTGCAAGAAACGAAGAAAAATTATTTGACAGGTGGTGCTATTCTAAGAAAATAGACCAAAATTATGATAATCTTAGACAACTTATATTAATTGAACAATTCAAAAATTGCATTCAATCTGACATTAAGTCACATTTAGATGAAAAAACTGTTGAAACTATACATGAAGCAGCTCGTTTAGCTGATGATTACTACCTTACACACAAAAATTCTTTCGTTAATAAAGCAAAACCTGCTTCCTCACATCCCCAAAATAAATCTATGTCTGGTGATTCATCTAGCATGTCTAGTCAATCGAATTCACCTAAACCAAAGTCTACTGGTGAAACCAATGTTCAAAATCCCTTATCTCGAGTACATTGTACTTTTTGTAAAAAACCAGGTCACCTTATTTCGGAATGTTTTAGATTAAAAAGGAAGAAGGAACTGAGTGCAGCCAAACCTACAGGGCTCACCAGCCTTCAGCCTAAATCACAGCCTTCTTTTGAGTTAAATTCAATTGTTAAGGCAGAACCAAATTCTGATTCCTGTATGGAGATTTTTGAACCGTTCATTTTGGATGGTTTTGTATCACTTTCAGGTGATATGTGCCCACCTACCCCTATTAAAATTTTAAGAGACACAGGAGCTTCTCAATCTCTTATTTTAGCAGATGTTCTGCCTTTTTCTGAGAAGACTTCGTCTGGTACTAGTGTCCTTATTCAGGGTGTAGAGTGTGGTGTTATTAATGTTCCTCTTCATAAGGTTAATTTGTCCTCGGATTTGGTTACTGGTTCTGTGGTTGTTGGTGTTAAACATTCTTTACCATTTAAAGGTGTACATTTATTGCTAGGCAATGACTTAGCTGGAGATAAGGTTGTTGTTAATCCTCTTGTAACTGACACACCTAATGTAGGTCAAACAGATGATCCTATTTTGCAGGAAATACCTGATTTGTACCCTTCATGTGCAGTAACTCGGGGTATGGCTAAAAAAGCTTCCTTGAAAAATTCAAATGATATTGACTTAACTGATACTTTTGTTGGTCAATATTTCAATGACGAGATTAAAAAGTCTTTTAATCTTAGTCTGCCTGATACTCAGACAGACTCGTCAAAATTTTGTCAGTCATCTCCAAGGTCAAATGACCAAGGTCATGAAACGCATTCAAAGTCAAAGTTAATCCAGGAACAGCAAAATGATCCTGAGATTTCAAAGTTAATTGATAGGGCATTACCCGAAAAAGAAATGTCTCAGAATCCTGTTTGTTACTATAAAAAGAATGGTATTCTGATGAGAAAATGGCGACCATTTGATGTCCCAGCTGATGACGATTGGGCTGTTCATCACCAAATTGTTGTTCCAAAGTCATATCGCCATGAAATACTTAGTATAGCCCATGAAAGTCCAATGTCTGGTCATTTAGGTGTAAACAAGACTTATCACAAGATTATGACTCATTTCTTTTGGCCTGGACTTAAATCGGACGTTTCCAAATATTGTAAAAGTTGCCACACTTGTCAAATGGTAGGGAAACCTAACCAAGTTATTCCAAAAGCAAGGTTACAACCCATTCCAGCTTTTGATGAACCTTTCAGTCGAATAATAATAGACTGCGTTGGTCCTTTACCAAAAACCAAGTCAGGTTCTGAATATTTGTTGACAATTATGTGTGCTTCTACTCGCTTCCCAGAAGCAATTCCTTTAAGAAACATTAAGGCAAAGTCAATCGTTAAGGCTCTTGTCAAGTTCTTTACTTTTGTTGGCCTTCCAAAATCAGTTCAGTCTGATCAAGGATCAAACTTCATGTCAGGCATATTCCAACAGGTTATGCATGAATTAGGTATCAAGCAATATCGGTCATCTGCTTATCATCCTGAAAGTCAAGGTGCTTTAGAAAGATTTCATCAGACCCTAAAGAATATGATAAGGTCATATTGTTTCGATACTGAGAAAAACTGGGATGAAGGTATTCATTTGCTATTATTTGCAGTCAGAGAATCTGTTCAAGAATCTCTTGGCTTTAGCCCCTTTGAGTTAGTTTTTGGTCATTCTGTTCGTGGGCCATTAACACTCTTAAAAGAGAAATTTCTTGCTGATGATGAAACACCCTTGAACTTATTACAGTATGTTTCTGACTTCAGAAATAAACTGTCTAGGGCATGTGAGGTTGCTAGGTCAAATCTTAAATCATCTCAGAGCAAAATGAAGGCAAGATATGACAAGCATAGTGTTGATAGGAAATTTGAACCAGGTGATAAAGTCCTTGCTCTTTTGCCAATACCTGGCCGACCCTTACAGGCAAGATATTATGGCCCGTATACTATTGATAAGAAAACAAGTGATTTGAATTATATCATCAATACTCCTGGAAGGCGTAAAAATAAACAAATGTGTCATGTGAATATGTTAAAAAAGTATTTTGACAGAGATAGCTCTATTTCAAAACCGGTTACAGTTGTAAACACTGTCCCACAAAAATCAAATGTGATTGAATCAGAAGTTAATTCAGACTTTAGTGAAAAATCCGTTCCTGGTCCACCTAAACTTGAGAACTCTGAAATACTAAAGAATCTTGACGACAAACTTTCACATTTAGAGCCATCTCAACGAGAAGAGCTGAAACAGTTGATTAATGAATATGAACACTTGTTTCCTGACATCCCAACAAGAACTGATAAAATATATCATGATGTCATTGTGGAAGATTCTCAACCAATAAAACAACATCCTTATAGAATGAATCCAGTGAAACAAAAAGCCCTTCAAGATGAAGTGAATTACTTATTGGAGAATGATTTTATTGAACCCAGCCAAAGTAATTACAGTTCACCATGTATATTAGTTCCAAAGCCAAATGGAACATACAGAATGTGTACTGACTATCGAAAAGTGAACTCTGTGACAAAAACTGACTCTTTTCCTATACCAAGAATTGATGACTGTATTGACAAAGTCGGTAATTCTAAATATGTCACCAAATTTGACCTTCTCAAAGGATTCTGGCAAGTTCCGCTCACTGATAGGGCTAAAGAAGTATCAGCATTTGCTACTCCAACTGGTCTGTACCAGTACAAAGTTATGCCGTTTGGGATGAAAAATTCTCCTGCGACGTTTCAGCGGCTTGTAAATATGGTTATAGCTGGCTTAGATGGCTGTGACGCATACATTGATGATGTCATCATCTATACAGATACATGGAGTGACCACCTTCAAAGAATCAAACAATTCTTCGACCGTCTCAGTGATGCAAAATTGACTATTAATCTTGGAAAAACAGAATTGTGTCATGCTACTGTTACTTTCTTAGGACATCTTGTGGGACAGGGTCAAGTTAAACCTTTAGAATCTAAGGTCAATGCTATCTCTGAGTTTCCTGTGCCTGCTACTAAAAAGCAACTGATGCGATTTCTTGGTATGGCTGGCTACTATAGAAAGTTTTGTAAGAATTTTTCTATAATAGCTGAACCTTTAACAAACTTATTAAAGAAAAACGTTAAGTTCAAATGGAATGATAACTGTCAAGTTGCCTTTGATCGCTTAAAAGCCATACTAAAGAGCACACCAGTTCTTTCAGCACCTGATTTTGACAAATGTTTCAAATTAGCTGTTGATGCAAGTGATGTTGGTATTGGTGCTGTTCTTTTGCAAGAAGACGATGATGGTATAGATCATCCAGTTTGTTATTATTCTAAAAAATTAAACAAACATCAGAGAAACTACTCCACCATTGAAAAGGAATGTCTTGCTCTGATTTTGGCAATCCAACATTTTGAAGTTTATTTAACATCTGCAACTTCTCCTATAGTTGTATTCAGTGATCACAATCCCTTAAGTTTTCTCCACAAACTTAAGAGTAAGAATCAAAGATTATTGAGGTGGAGTTTGTCACTTCAAGAATTTGATCTTGATGTAAGACACATTAAAGGAAAAGACAACATTATACCAGATGCTCTGTCAAGAGTCTAAAAATTTGAATTGTCTTATCTTTAATATAAACATTGAATTTAACAGTTAACATTTTACTATATTTTTTTTTTATATATGTATGTATATATGTTTGCATATATATCTCTTTTTCAATTCTTTTGATGAAAATTGTTTGTAATTTTCATGCTAGATGTGCTGAAATATTTCAACAAATTATGATATTATCAATTGTGTAAAGTATATTATCATTGTACATGCTAAAGATAATGCAAAAAGAAAGATTTATTTCATAAACCTTTCTTTTTTCTTTCAAGGGGGAAAGTGTTATGTATAAACTATAAATAAACCTAATGGTATTTACCGTGTCTTTTTTTAGACTGGGAATTTTCTTATCTCTTGATTCTGTTACGTAAATGTATGTAGAATTATGTAGATCTTTCTAGAAAGGCCTTTTGGAAGGTGATTCAGACTCTAGAGTATTCTTATGTTCTATACTATTCCAGATTGTTCTATAGTATTATATAAAGGGGTTCCTACAGCATTCTTGGTTCACTTGATTTAGACTTATGGTTTCATTTAGTAGTACTGTGTTAAACTAAAAGGGGATTTCTTGTTATCTTAAAAGTGTGTTTAAAAGCGTGTTTAATTTTAAATTCGGATATTATTGGACTTATTATTTGTGGACCAGGAACTTAATTAAATTGGATCTAAAATTAAAACTTTAGGATTAAACATTCAAGGTATTGTAAATTGTTTTTGTATTAATTTCATATTGTCAATAATTCTGGTATTATTGTCAATAAATATTGTTAATTGTAAAGTTTGTTGCTGGCTTCTTTGTTCGTGTTACATTGGCACGTAACATCATAACTCTGAAATAGAGAAAAGATAGTTCCTTAATCAAGAAGCATAAGAAACAGACTTTTTGTTTAGCATATTAAAGGTTAAGAATCACATTTCATTCATTCATATTTTGCCATTATTAGCATCAATTCACTGAACTAGAAGCCCTTAAAGAGTCCATATTAGGAAAATGTTCCTATGTGCAGGTTTGTCTTGCTAATCTTTATAACCATTATCCTTACATTATAATATTCTTATAACTCTTTCTTAACTGTAGAAATTTTTTATAGAGGATAATTGTTTGTTTCAGTGTATGTATGATTTTTACCTCCACTGGCTGAAGGCTGTGTCTGTCTGTCTGTGCATCAGTGCGTCCGAGCGTCAGGTCATAAACTTTTTCTTTAAAGATCTTCTCCTCAGAAACTACTGGATGAATTTCAACCAAACTTCACATGAATGATCCTTGGGTGACCCTCTTTCAAAGTTGTTCAAAGATTTTTGAACCAATGAAAAGCCAGGCTTAAATGTGGTGGCTAATTTCCGTATATGGTAATATATGACTTAACTAAGAATTTTTTGATCGATATCAACCAAATTTCACTAGAATGATCGTTGAGTGACCCTTTATTAGTCTACAAAAAGGTATTGTGATTGGACGAAAAGTATTTTATGGGTGGAGGTCATTTCTCTATATGTTATTTAGTGGAAACTATGAAAATCATTTTATCAGAACCTAACTAATAGATAGAACCAAATTTCACTGGAATGATCCTTAGGTAACCCATTTGCAGACTGCTAAAAATTGTTGTGATTGGAGGAAAAATACATATTTTACAGGAAGAGGTAAATTTTCAATATGCCATTCATTAATTTGATCTTAAATTTTCCTTTGTAGAAATATTTTAGGATATGACACTTAAAAACACTTATTTACATGAAAAAAACATTCATTCACTCACTTAAATTTTTGTCCTATCATATCAGTAGATTCAGGCCTGTGGAGCTAATCAGCTGCTCAAGCAGCTGTAGTTATTTCTTTGAGTGAACAACAAAAGCTATGTTATTCACTCAATGAAATAATAATCAAACTTACTCTGAAACAAGCAATATTCTAATTCTTTAATGCAAAAATGAGACAAAATGTGAAATTTTTGGACACATTTTTCTCTAAGTATGTCATTTTGCAGGTGAATGCAATGCAACATTAATGATACTGTCATTTAATGGGCTTGGCGTCGATGACTTCAGATATAGTGAAATGAATGAAAGCATGGTATATCTTTGATAAATTAACTGGGTAGGTGGTAAGTTTATTAAATGGTAAACTACTATTCTTGATAATCCACCCAGAAGCATTAAACGTTTCTGGCTACAACTCGTAGGTTTATCAAAGTATATATCGTCGGCTCCATTCTATAAGGACGTATAGGCCAATTTCCATTTTTTCTTTTATTGCGTTTTCGCACACATATGATATTCCCGCGTCTTTAGCGAAGATGCTATACCTAATAGCTAATCGTATCCGCCCAAAAAGGCTTCATGGACTTGTAAGATACGTCATATTTGCACCAGAAGTGGTGGAAAAGTGAAGCTCGAAAATGACGTATCGACAAATTTGATAATTGTTCATGTTTCCTTATGATAAAAGTTTATATTAAAAGATCAGTTTGAAAAAGAACACAACCTTTACCCAGGCCAGATTATTCGCGTGTCTCATTTACATACACAAAAATTGTTATATGCGTTTTTCTGTTTTTAGCTCACCTGAGCACAAGGTGCTCAAGTGAGCTATTGTGATCACCTCTTGTCCGGCGTCCGTGCGTCAGTCCGTCGTCCATCAACAATTTCTTTAAATGACATCTCCTCCTAAACTACTTGGCCAATTTTGACGAAACTTGGCAGAAATGTTCCTTAGGTGATCCCCTTTAAGAATTGCTAAAAGAAGTGAAATCGGTAAAAACTCTGGTTGCTATGGCAACCAAAGTAAAAAATTAAAGAAAATCTTTAAAATTCTTCTTCTTCTGAACAAGCAGTCCTACAGCCTTGAAATTTGGCATGGATGATCAGCTCATAGACCTTAATAAAAATAGCTAAAATCATATCTGTTGGGCCACCAGGTGCGGAGCACCAGGGGGGAGGGGGTAGTACTTTGGGTAAAATTTGTAATCTTTAACCTTCTTCTTCTTCTGAACCACAAGCCCTACAGACTTGAAAATTGGCATGGAGGATCAGCTAATAGACCTTAATAAAAATAGCTAAAATCATGACTGTAATGCCACCAGGTGCGGAGCACCAGGGGGGAGGGGGTAGTACTTTTGTGAAAATTTTGTAACTTTAACCTTCATCTTCTAATGAACCAGGAGCTCTACAGACTTCAATATTGGCATGGATGATAAGCATATGGATCTAAAATAAAATAGCTAAAATCATGAATGTAGGGCCACCAGATGCGGAGCATTAGGGGGGAGGGGGTAGTACTTTGGATCAATTTTAAATCTTTAACCTCATTCCTCTCCTGGATCAGGAACCCTATAGACTTGAAAATTGTCATTGGTGATCAATATATTGACATAAATAAAAATAGCTAAAATCATGACTGTAGGGTTACCAGGTGCTGAGTGTCTTGGGGAGGGGGTAGTACTTTGGATTATTTTTGAAATCTTTAAACACCTTCTAATGAACCAGGAGTCCTACAGACTTGAAAATTGGTATGGATGATCAGCATATGGACATTAATTGAACTAGCTAAAATCATGACTGTAGATTCACCAGGTGAGAGCATCTTGGGGGAGGGGGGAGTGCTTTTTTGAGATTTTTGAATCCCTACAGCCTTTATATTTGACATGGATTGATTAAAGAAGACTTTAAAAGTCTCTGACTCAGCCTGTATATCTGGCATAGATTAGCTGATCACAGACCTTTTATGAAAAAAGCTTAAATAAATAATGACCAGGGGAGGAGCATGGGGGAAGGATTATTTCAAATGTTATCTGATTGAATAAGTGAAAATCTCTTTTTCTGTGTTTGCATGGACATACCTAGGTAATGAAGCTTTTTTTCTCAGGTGAGCGGACCCAGGGCCAACGGCCCTCTTGTTTCGAGAAACGTCTCACTCAACAGCTTTTGGGGTCTCGTATGCACACGAAAAGAAATTTTTTACAGGGGATTTGTCCTATATCTTATATAACATGAAATTTAATTAGTTTTTTTCATGCATTTATCTTTTATGCCCTTTTTTGTCTATACGGCATTTTGTACTGTAAAAATTAAGTGAAAAAATCACGTACTTGCCAATTTTTTTTGTTGTTTTTCTTAAATAACTCATTTTAGAGACAAAATTTAATATTAATGATGACAGATGATATATTTAGTGATACGATTTAGAATGTTTTGGACCAAAATGGTTGTACCAGTGTTTATAAATAAAAAGATATTAAGTTTTTTAGCTCGACTATCCGAAGAATAGGGGGGCTATTCCAGTCACCCGGGCGTCGGCGTCGGCGTCAGCGTTGGCGTCAGCATCGGCGTAATGCTTTGGTTAAGTTTTTACGTGCAAGTGTTTAAAATCTCTGTTTCTATTAAAGCAATTGCTTTGAAACTTTGCACATGCTTCTGTGACCATAATATCAGCATCTTATCAAAGATTCATTACTTTGATATTGAATTTAGTGGAATTTTAACCCTTTTCGGACTTAGAAATCTTGGTTAAGTTTTTACGTGCAAATGTTGTTTATCTGAGATATTTCTGTTTCTATAAAAGCTATTGCTTTGAAACGTTACACATGATTCCGTGGCCATAATATCAGCCTCTTGACAAAGAATCATTACTCTGATATTGAATTTAGTGGAATTTTAACCCTTGTCGGAATTAGAAAATCTTGGTTAAGTTTTTACGTGCAAATGATGTATTTCTGTAATATCTCTATTTCTACTAAAGCTTTTGCTTTGAAACTTTGCACATGCTTCTGTTACCATAATATCAGCCTCTTATCAAAGATTTATTACTCTGATATTGAATTTAGTAGAATTTAACCTTTTTCAGACTCAGAAATTCTTGGTTAAGTTTTTACGTGCAAATGTTGTACATCAGTTATATCTCTAATTCTATTATAGCTATTGCTTTCAAACTTTGCACATGCTTCAATGATCATAACAACAGCCTCTTGATAAAAATTCAATTCTCTGGTATAGAATTTAGTGGATTTTTAACCCTTTTTGGACTTAGAAATTCTTGGTTAAGTTTTTACGTGCAAATGTTGGATTTCTGTAATATCTCTATTTCGACTATAGCTGTTGCTTGGAAACTTTAGACATGCTTCTTTGACCATATTTTAAGCCCACAGAAAAAGATTCATTACTCTGATATTTAATTTAGTGGAATTTAAACCCTTTTTGGCCTTAAAAATCTTGGTTATGTTTTTATGTGCATCTGTTTTATGTTAGTTGTATCTCTGTTCCTACTAAAGCTATTGCTTTGAAACTCTGCACATGCTTCTGTGACCATGATATCAGCCTCTAGACAAAGATTCTTTTCTCTTGACTTTCATTTTATTGAATTTCCAATGTCGAAATTGATTTGCTGTTACTATCCAGCACATGGAATAGTCGAGCTTCGCTGTCCTCCGACAGCTCTTGTTCCTTCTCCTGAAAAGTAGGCTTTTCCCGTATTCGTCCGTATAGAATGTAGCCAACAATATACATTTACACTTAAATCAAGCGCACACAGTGAAAAAAAGCTATTTTTGTGGCCTTCATGTATAACAAACATATCTTATTTCGGTTTTAAAGCATTTTAGGAAAAGAAATGTACTAAGGGCATTATAATTGGTTTTCTCACTATAATTATATTGCTCGCAACATATTCTGTTTTTTTGATGAAGAGTTTAAGAACAGTGTCTTAAATGCTTTTCAGGTATTATCAGGAAATGATAGATTATCATTTACTAAACTGACCGTGTGAACCAGTGAAATTATCAAAAACTTATACCCTGCTTTTACCCTATATGACATTATTTAAGTAGGGCTCAATATGTGATGGCATCATGAACGTTAAATAGCAAACATGTGCAAAATGACACACTTTAAGATTTTTTTCCCTAAATTTTCAAACTTTAAATAAATCTTACACTGAAAAAAATCATGATTATTCTCTATATAACCAGCATGTATTCATCTGTATTATATATCACCCATATACATGTATAAAAAGTATTGTATGTAGATTTAGATAGAAAATAGATAGTTAGTAGCTTTATAGAAAAAAAAAACACCTTATCTTAGACTCAGTAGATTGAAATATAGGATATATTCATAGGCAAAAATTATGAATAGGAGGGATTAACGTAGCACAATTGTTAGTGCCAATATACTTATAAGCACTTACAGAAGTGTTGCAATGACCCCTTGAAATGAAATTAATGAATTAAAGACTACTTCTCCTCAGGGGTCTCTTTCTATGTACCAAAGAGCTATTTAATGTGAAGCTTGATTTTTTGTAATAAAGTGGGACTATATCAGTATCTCTGGTGTTGCCTCAGGGGCTGCTCAAGGCCTGTGCATTTCTTTGGTTAAGGTGTTATATGCTATCCTCATAGAGCTATTAACTCTTGTCATTCTCATTAAAAATCTGGGTAAAATTGCGCTAAAATCAAAGTGCCAAAAGCAGCAGATGCTCTTTTAAAGTCAGTATTTATTTTTGAAGGTTGAAAGCCACAGTCTGTGTTTAGGCTAACAAAAATAGCTCTTTCGTGAATATTGTTTGAATATTTTTCTTGATTTAGTCTTGTGAAAGATGGGTTACATGAAAATACAAATAAATCAACAAACGGCAGCTTTTTTCTTGAAACGCTTAATCTGTTGTTTAAAGTAAAAAATGTAAATTGGATTTTTTTTCGCGTGAAATAAGCCCACATCCAGGAGCTGTATTCAAAATCCAAAATGTTGCGGGTCGTATATATAAATCAAGTTGGGCCTATATTTAGATCATTGTGTCATAATCATTTGTATTGCCAAATATTGGAATGACAAATTCAAGCTTATTTTTGAGAATAAAAGTCTAGTTTTCATGTATATAGTTCTCTAAGATCATTGTCTCTCATGTCGGAAATGTTCACAAACACAGATAGGGGCTTTAAGGATGAAAATTAGGAATACACTAAGATCAGACTGCACAAAGAATATCGAGTTCATGATTGCTTGGAAATAGGGCACATGCTTCTGTGACTGTAATATTATGCCCTAGCCAAAGATTAGATACTCTGATATAATATCTAGTGGAATTTTTACCCTTTGTGGACTCAGAAATATTGCTTAAGTTTTTACGTGAAATTATTTTATATTTTTGATAACTCTTTTTCCAAGTTATTGCTTGAAAATTTTGTGTATGCTTATGTAACCATCATATAATGTTAATGAATTTTATTTGTTAGGGTTTTTTACTCCTTCTGGACTTTGGAATTCTTGGTGAAAGGTAGTTGACCCGTAATGAAATCATTATGAAACCTCTGTTAACACTGTTAAAAGTTCATGACTTCCGAAAAATTAGTTAACTTTTACTAGTCCACTACCTTAAGTGTTATGTACAATTGTTTTCAGTCTCTCATAACTCTTACTTCTTTAGCTATTGCTTTGAAACAATGCACATGTTTTATGACCAGATAATTGCAATCCAATAAAATAAAGAATTCTGATTGGTTTAAATGGCATCACGTGGGGAAATCCATTGTACTTTATTTCTTTATAAAATGCAATAGGTCTTTCGGGACCCCCCCCGAAATTTGATCTGCAAGTCCTGTGTTGTAGGAACTCAAAATAACCTAGTTCCCGATCATCAACCCAACATTGCGATTCAATCTATTATAAATTAATATATTTTCGAAAGAATTGATGATTACAAGCATGCAGTTCTGATTCCGAGCCGACCTAAACTTAGAAAACAGCGAGCCGTCGACGAAGACCTTCAAGCAACCCTCTCAACTAAGACCGACCACGCCGTTTTCGTTTAAAAATACAGACTAACTTGGCAGAAACAAGCTTTTTTGTCATAAGTACCTTTACGAATTTAAATGTTGTCTTTTATTTGTGTATGATTTGTTTTTCTATATGACATTTCACTTTGAGAGCGAGATAAACACAGCGTTTTTTCTCCTAGCTTTGGGAATGGGTCCGAGACCGGACCAATTGGGAAAAATGCGTTGTTTTCTCAAAAATTGGGAATTTTCATTGTGACACTTGTTTTAAAAACATTACTTTTATTCATATAATTAGTATTCATTACAATAGGTATAATAGAAGTTCCTATGCCTCTATAGTCATATCTTAACTGAAAAGCAAACCACAGTCCTTAAACAAGGAATCTGAACAAAAACAAATACAAAGAATTAGTCTGATTGCTCTGGAATAAATGTTTTATATCAAATCTAGAAATATCAGTGAGTTTTTTGTTAAAAAAAATATCATGGTTAAACCTAAAATATATATAAATCAGGTTCTATAATAAATTCGTGGGTTGAACATTCTTGGGTACGAATCAACAGAAAACAAATACATATTCAATCCCATTGTTTTTAAAACAGCTATAAATGAATATTTCTACTTAAATCATAGAAACTTTTTAAACATATTTTGAAAATAGATCATATACTCAGGTGTTCTACCTGCTGTAGAATGTTTGAAAGACAATTCAGGTTGGTTCTGAGAGGTGCCGAGATCGCGAATAACAATAAACTTTGTTTACTAAAATTAAACAAAGATAAACAATTATAATTTTGGGTTATATAACAGGAAAATAATTTGCTTCAACCATGACCAAAAGTCCTTCATTCTAGTAAGTTTTTTCCTTTAAAATTTATCTTACATCAATTGATAAATAAATGCAAAAAGATCGTCTACTGCAAATCAGGTCCAAAAATCGCAATATCTTGGCTTCACAAAAATATGCAGTTTTGTAATGCGATAACTTCCGAGTTATCCAAAATACACTGGGTTTCCTGTTTCGTATTTGTTTATGCCTATGAAATCAAGAACCATGTGACTAACATAAACTGATCTTCGGAAATTCCCCTCTTGTTGACAAATTACAACACAGATATTTATTGCTAAAAGTACTTCCAGGTTTTCCAATAGGAAATAATCAAAGTTTATGTTTACTTCAAGAATTAGCTTTGAATTGGGAATTTCATTCTCTCATTTTGGGAAAAAATAATAGTTTTCGTCAATGGGAACGGGTCCGTTTACCGGACCCGTTCAAAGAAGGAAAAAAAACGCTGAAACAATACACGATCTAAAAATAGATTGTGTAATTTATACGCACAGAAAGTAGATTTGAAGCTTTAATGTTTGGCTGATTATTTTAATAGTTTCTTCGATCTAGATGATTGCAATTATAAGGAACGAGTGTCTTTTTCACTGCGTTAATTGAGGTATAAAGTGCAATTGCCTTAGCACATGGCTTAATCATAACGTCCTACGGGCGGTATTTGCCATGTGCTAAGGCAATTGCACTTTATACCCCAATAAACGCAGTGAAAAAGACACTCATCCCTATAATAAAAAAATCATTACTTTGATATTAGTGTAATGAAATTTCTTCCAATGTGGACATTGATTTACTTTTACCATCAAACACTCTGATTAGTGGAGCTTTGTTGTCTTCTGCCAGCACTTATTTATGGTAAAAGATAGGTTAGTTATTTCCAAAATTTTAATTAGTATAACAATATAGCTTTTACATAGATTAAAAGCTAGCCTTAGTTTCAAACTTTATTATTTGTCTATATTTGGACCTTTGTGCCACATGTCCAATTATTTTGCCACAATAAAACCCTGATTCTTCATAATTCACATGATGATTGCTTGGGACATGACCCTTCTGTTGGTACCTAGTTCAAGGTCATCAGTCAAGGTCAAGGTCATTTTTAGCTCACCTGAGCACATTTTGCTCAAGGTGAGCTTTTGTGATCATTGAATGTCCATTGTGCGTTGTCTGTCGTCTGTCATCTGTCATCCGGCGTCAACAATCTTAGTGTTTACATCCTAGAGGCCACAAAAATGGCCCAATCTTCATGAAACTTGGTGGGAATGTTGGCGAGGTCATTAGGATGAAGCCTATCAAAAAATGGGAAGGATCCATGCCAAATCACAGGAAAAGGGGCCTTAATGACAATTTTCTTGTTTACACTCTAGAGGCCACAAATATGGTCCAATCTTCATAAAACTTGGTCAGAATGTTGATCAGGTCACAAGGATGAACCCTATTGAAAATGGGAAGGATCCATACCATATCACGGGAAAAGGAGCCTTAATGACAATTTTCTTGTTTACACTCTAGAAGCCACAAGTATTGCCCATTCTTTATGAAACTTGATCAGAATGTTGGCCAGGTCACAAGGATGAACCCTATTGAAAATGGGAAGGATCTATGCCATATCACGGGAAAAGGAGCCTTATTGACAATTTTCTTGTTAACACTCTAGAAGCCACAAATATTGCCCAATCTTTATGATACTTTGTTAGAATGTTGACCAGGTCACAAGGATGAACCCTTTTGAAAATGGGAAGGATCCATGCCATATCACAAGAAAAGGAGCCTTATTGAAAATTTTCTTGTTTTCACTCTTGAAGCCACAAATATTGCCCATTCTTTATGAAACTTGGTCAGAATGTTGGCCAGGTCACATAGATGAAGCCTATCGAAAATGGGAAGGATCCATGCCTCATCACAGGAAAAGGGGCCTTAATTACAATTTTCTTGTTTACACTCTAGAAACCACAAACATGCATGGTCAAATCTTTGTGAAACTTAATGACAGTTTTCTTGTTATAACTCTAGGGGCCACAATTTTGGCCCAAACTTCATTTAAGTTGGTTTTATGTAGAAATTATCTCCTTTATGACATCTGCCTATTTAATTGATGTGATGTCCCAGGGATCAAAGAGACTCAGGTGAGCAATCTAGGACTATCATGGTCCTCTTGTTTTCAAGGTCAGATATTTGGAAATTTTGGAATTCACATTGACTAAAAAATTGCAATCAATTACATAGTTGAAATAAGGTTTGCCATAGATAACTGTATTGTTTCAAACAACTACAACTGGAAAATTGCAGTCATTGGGGCATTATTGTCTAACAAACATTTCTTGTTTCTTTGTGTACTTGCCTCTCCAATGGAGGAGTTATTGACCCCTTGAAAACCCATTTCGAGGGGCCAAATTCCTGTTAAAGGGGTGAAAATAATTCAAATGTGTAGTGAGTAAATATTTCTTGGTTAAGCTGGCTGACATCTTTAATTTTCTTCTTGATAATTTTAAGAGATGAATTTCTTATTGACATTATGGAGATACTCTACTACAAAACTTTTACATTATGCAGCATATGGAGATGCGTTACTTTAAATTTAATGGGTCAAAATGCCACCCTTACACATAGTTATGTGTCATTAAAGGATAATTTCAACTTAAAGGTCAAATCCCCGATTTAAGCTTGAAACATGAGCCCTGTTTGATATCTATACGATAGTTAAACAATATTTTGTGGAGACATCAACAGTTAAACTCATGTGATAATAATTTTTAAAGCTGAATTTCCTTGCATATTGTTTTGTAAACAACCATTTTTCATTTCAAAACTTAACATAAATTTTGACATATACCTATTATAATTTAGAAGAAATAGTATGTGAAATAAATGTGAAAAATGGAGAGAAAAAATCTTGCAATTAGCAACTTCTTTATTTCAACAGTTTGTACAGGACAAACTTTAAAAAAAATCTCATAAGCGATAGGCAGTAGCATCTTTAATATAGACCAGTCTAAAATTTTGTGACTGTCTATGGGTTAAACATATCTACAATGAATAGATAAGGTTATTATTTAAACTCCTGTACCCATATATGAAATAACACCCATATAACTATATATTTATATTCTCCTTTTTGTAACCATAGCAACAAGCACACACCTACCAGGTTCAATTAGATAAGAGAAGAGAGATTTTAGACAGCACAGAGTTTAGTCTCAATGCACAAATAGCACAGCTAGATGCAAAATTGGGCTCCACCACAGAGGCACTCAAAGCACAGGTAATGGCATTATGGTAGATTTAAAACAACAAAGATTGGTTTTATTTGTAAAAAGCATACTTGTCCTGCCACAAATGCTTCTGTTCTGGCTTCAAATTGAACAATTAAAATGTTAAATTTAAATCCAGAACAATGGCACTCATGGCAAGGCAGAGTTTAGTCTCGATGCACTAATAGGACAGCTAGATACTAAATTAGGCTCCACAACATAAGCGCTCAAAGCACAGGTAATGGAATTATGATAAATTTTAGACAGCACAAAGTTTAGTCTCATTGCTCAAATCACACAGCTAGATGCAAAATGTAATAAGCACAGCTGTCATGCCATGAGCACCACTGTTCTGGATTCAAACTTAACATTTAAAATGTTAAATTTAAATCCAGAACAGTGGCATTCATGGAATGGCAGTGTTTAGACTCGATGCACAAATAGTTACCTAATTTGGCTCCACTATAGAGGAGCTCAAAGACTAGGTAATGACATGAGATTTTAAAAGATTAATGCATGATAAATAAATAGTGCAGTAAGACGCTTTATTTTGGATCTACAGTAGAACAGAGACAGTCAATGCACAGTAGAGTTAAGTAGAGTAATGTCAATATTAGAGATGGGCTGTTTATGGTAGATAAAAGAGTAGATGAAAGACAAAAAGAGTGGTTTTATGTGTAAAAAGCACAGCTAAATACTAATTTTGAATCCCACAAGAGAGGCAATCAAGGCACAGCAGTGTTTAGTCACTATGCACAAATAGCACAGCTAATTTGGCTCCTCTATAGAGGCACTCAAAGACTAGGTAACTAGACTATATGAGATTTTAGAAGATTTATGCTTAATAAATAAATAGCACAGAAAGATGCAGTAGAACAGAGACATGCATTGCACAGCAGTGTTAACCTTTGTCATACTGAATAAAATTCTTAGCAAAATTACTTTAAAATCAAAGTGCCAAAAGCTGGATAGCCTTGTTGAGAGTCAGTATTTATTTTGAAAACCCAGGAAAAGCAGGTGATGTAGACATATCTGCAGGCTGATCTTTGTCTATTCCTTTAGCCTAAGCAGGAGTATTTTGTGTTAAGCATGACAGGGTGTAGTCATAATGCCCAAGTAGGACAGTTAGATATTACAGTGGGATCTTTTACAGAGGTAACTAGACAGCACAGTAATTAATCTCTATGCATAAATAGCACAGCTACCGTTTCCTTGTTAAATTGCGTTAAATCTTTAAATTGTACAATTGTAAATACACATCATTATTTGGTGATGAACTGAGAAACAAAGAACTATATTTCAGTCTTATTCTTATTCAGGCTTATTTTGAAGGAAAAAACTCCTTTGAATTCATTTGCTGATAAATCAGGAATTTTTTCTAAACCCCATAGCATTAGAATTGATAAGAATTGTCTTTTTTACAAGATTCAAGTAGTCTCCTTGGATGGTACTTGTTATTAAACACGTCTTCTTGTATTTATTTATGATTTGATTTTCACAGAATACAAAGGTCGACAAATTGAAGAACTCACTGGAAGAGACGCTTGATGCCCATAAAAAGGCCATGGATGACAATGAAAAACTACTCAATGATGTGAAGAAAGCTAATAACCAAATAAGGGTAAGTGAGTGATAAATATGGCTAAAAATTATTAATAGGAAGGCATTACTAGATAACACAATTTTGACTTGTTCAAATGTACTTTGTCTATGGCCAAGAGATAGAGTGTTTTTCTGTTTATTCACAGTCGCTACCTTAGGATATGCCCATATGAGCATGCCCCAGAGGATGGTTAGTTGTAATGTGGGATAGTGCACGGATACGTACAACACTACTGCTGAGATCCGCCATGGTTCATAAACATGCTCAATATAAAACAACTTCACATGGCACCTCGATTTAAATTCTCATCCAAAAGACAAATAGTTTGTTAGTGTGCCAGCTTGGGATTCAAACCCATGATATCCAACTTTGAAGTCAGGTGCTCTACTGATTGAGCTAATGGGGCTAAGCGATGGCTTCTTCAGGGTTGCATCCAGAGCGCGGGATTGTGGGATTCCCGCTAAAATAATCATAATCCCGCATAATCAACATTTCTATGCGTACCCGATCCCGCAATAAAATCAATTGGCCCGCAAAAATTACATTGCCGTGCGTGATTAATTTTTTTTGAAGGTAGGATAACAAGTAAATTGGACCAGAATTTCTACAATTATACTAGTAAAATGCGATTTTGATTCTTCTTTCATAGTATAAGGATTGTTTTTTAATTTGAAACGAGCGGGTGATGATGGTAACCACGGGCGACGAATTTCTACACTTGAATAGTTTTCGTCTTCCAAATTTAGACTGGAAGAAAATAAAATTTAATTTTCTTATAATTCTGTATATCGCAAACTACGAACATTTTCATGATCTTTGGTCAAGAAAACACACATAGGACTCACGATTCTTTTGATAATTTAGCGAGAAAACGAGCTCCTGGGCATTTTAGCGAGATAGAAAAAGATCGGAGTTTCCAGTTTAATTAACAGACGGGGTTCAAGCCTAAAATGACGTACCGGAAATCGTCTGAACAACATGGCTGAACTGTACGCAAATCGGTCTTGTCAATCGCAAATTTCCTATTTTCGGAAAGCAAACGTGAGATTTGGAAAATAAAAACGGAAAATAGGACTGATGATGACACCTCAGGTATCGATGAGAGTGTTACTATAGTGAATTCGAGTGATAATCCGTTTGAAAACGGCGAAGAACATGATCGGATCACTAAACAGAAAACCCCTCATGTTGATTTGGACTCTTGCCAAACAAACAGACCATGGCGTTACACATACAACTAAAAGGAAATTAAATGTTTATTCTGTACTGGCATCGGAAAAAATAATTTTAGAACTGGAAATACAAACTTCAGAACATCAACTTTACTGGTTAACATGAGACCAATTCTCGCTGAGTTCATGGTAAATACAGAAAGGAAATCCTTCTTATGACAAGAATGGGTCTCCAACCAGTAGAGCACTATTTAAGAAAGAAATCTGTAGTTGAAAGTTATTTAAAAGTTAACAGATGTTGAGATATAAACAGTTAAGTTGATCTGTTATAGTAAAATATAAGTTTTATACTTTCGCAAGGTTAACAAATAAACTTACTGTGACTACAATGAATCTTTACACCCCCCCCCCATTATTTCAAATTGGCCCCCCTTTTTCTGACTGTAATGGGGGACAGCCCCCCATTTTGAAAATTTCTAGATGCAACCCTGCTTCTTGATCTGTATCTCAATCGTTGTAAGAGGTTTGAATTCCAAATGATGCAGTACTGTCAACATCTAAATGATGACATGTAAGTCAGAGAACATCTCACTGGGTGAAAAATATCTTTTAAACAGAAAGTATTTGCTCTTTTTCACAAATGTTATGAAAAGTTCTTAAATTAAATCTATTTTTAGCTGGGTAGTTTTTGGAGAAATCCGGAGGTATTTTTATAGTGTTGGTGACGTTGTCATGGGAAAACTTTGACAATGTGTGATCCTCCAATTATACTGAAGTCAAACACTTGAATCTTTGCACCAGGGTTACCATTAGAAGAGTAACCTAAACTATCAAGGGGGATAACTCTAGAGCCTTTTTTGAGCAAATAATCCCCCTTTTTATGCCCCCGATAGGGAGGCATCATAAATTTGACTTGTCCGTCCGTCCGTCTGTCCGTCTGTCTGTCATTCCGTCCAAAAACTTTAACATTGGCCATAACTTCCTTATTACTTAACATATTCGCATCATACTTTACCACAACATTCCTTGGTACATTACCTTTCTGTAGGCACATACTTTGGTGACCTTGACCCCTGGATGACCTTGACCTTCAACATAGATTGGCCATAATTTAAAATCAAAGCGGTGTCGGGGGCATTGTCATCTTACAGTGACAGCTCTTGTTCAACTTAGATTTTCATCTACTATCAAGCAATAAACAGCCAAGCTGTTTCTACTGAAGGTTCTACTGAAGGCATTCACTTGAATCTTTGCACTCATGTTCACTATCAAAAGAGCAACCTATAGTATCAAGGGGGATAACACTAGATACATTTTGTGCAAATTATGCCCCTTTTTCATTAGCTCACCTGAGCACATCGTGCTCAAGGTGAGCTTTTGTGATAATTGAATGTCCGTCGTCCGTCATGCGTCGTCTGTCGTCCGTCGTCCGGCGTCAACAATCTTAATGTTTACACTCTAGAGGCCACGAATATGGCCCAATCTTCATGAAACTTGGTCAGAATGTTGGCCAGGTCACAAGGATGAACCCTATTGAAAATGGGAAGGATTCGTGCCATATCATGGGAAAAGGGGCCTTAATGACAATATTCTTGTTTACACTCTAGAGGCCACAAATATGGCCCAATCTTCATGAAACTTGGTCAGAATGTTGGCCAGGTCACAAGGATTAACCCTATTGAAAATGGGAGGGATCCGTGCCATATCACGGGAAAAGGGGCCTTAATGACAATATTCTTGTTTACACTCTAGAGGCCACAAATATGGCCCAATCTTCATGAAACTTGGTCAGAATGTTGGCCAGGTCACAAGGATTAACCCTATTGAAAATGGGAAGGATCCGTGCCATATCACGGGAAAAGGGGCCTTAATGACATTATTCTTGTTTACACTCTAGAGGCCACAAATATGGCCCAATCTTCATGAAACTTGGTCAGAATGTTGGCCAGGTCACAAGGATTAACCCTATTGAAAATGGGAAGGATCCGTGCCATATCACGGGAAAAGGAGCCTTAATGACAATATTCTTGTTTACACTCTAGAGGCCACAAATATGGCCCAATCTTCATGAAACTTGGTCAGAATGTTGGCCAGGTCACAAGGATTAATCCTATTGAAAATGGGAAGGATCCGTGCCATATCACGGGAAAAGGGGCCTTAATGACAATATTCTTGTTTACACTCTAGAGGCCACAAATATGGCCCAATCTTTATGAAACTTTGTCAGAAGGTTGGCCTACCCACAAGGATGATCCCTATGGAAAATGGGAAGGATCTGTGCCATATTACGGGAAAAGGGGCCTAAATGACAATTTTTTTGTTTACACTCTAGAGACCACAAATATGGCCCAATCTTCATGAAACTTGGTCAGAATGTTGGCCAGGTCACAAGGATTAATCCTATTGAAAATGGGAAGGATTCATGCCATATCACGGGAAAAGGGGCCTTAATGACAATATTCTTGTTTACACTCTAGAGGCCACAAATATGGCCCAATCTTTATGAAACTTTGTCAGAAGGTTGGCCTACCCACAAGGATGATCCCTATCGAAAATGGGAAGTATCTGTGCCATATTACGGGAAAAGGGGCCTTAATGACAATTTTTTTGTTTACACTCTAGAGACCACAAATATAGCCCAATCTTCATGAAACTTAGTCAGAATGTTGGCCAGGTCACAAGGATGAACTTTTTTGAAAATGGGAAGGATTTGTGCCATATCACGGGAAAAGGGGCCTTTATGACAATATTCTTGTTAACACTCTAGAGGCCACAAATATGGCCCAATCTTCATGAAACTTGGTTAGAATGTTGGCCAACCCACAAGGATGATCCCTAATGAAAATGGGAAGGATTCGTGCCATTTCACAGGAAAAGGGGCCTAAACGACAATTTTTTGTTTACTATCTAGAGACCTCAAATATGAAACTTTATGAAATTTTGTCAGAATGTTGGCCAGGTCACAAAGATGTACCCTATTGAAAATGGGAAGGATCTGTGCCATATCACGGGAAAAGGGGCCTTAATGACAATTTTCTTGTTTACGCTCTAGAAGCCACAAATACAATTCAATTTTCATGAAACTTGATCAGAATAATGGCTAGGTCACAAGGATGAACCCTATTTAAAATCGGAAAGATCCATGTCATATCATGGGAAAAGGGGCCTAAATGACTATTTTCTTTTTAGAGGCCACAAATATTGCCCAATCTTTATGAAACTTTGTCAGAATGTTGGCCATGTCACATGAAACTTGTTTAGAAAAGGATAAAAATTTATGCAGCGATCATAGAAATAGAGTTATGTTTTTCTTTGAAAAATTTAATGATCATTTAATGATCTTTCAAGTATATAATTTTGCTAAGGGAGAAGTCAAAGAGACGAAGGTGAGCGATATAGGACCATCATGGTCCTCTTGTCTTAGATTTTCATCTACCATCCAGTAATCAACTTCCAAGCATAGGCACCTGAAGGCGGTGCTCTTGTTGATGAAGACATTTATGGAGTCAAGCCATTAAAGTTTGAAGAGAAAAGGTTCTTGAAACATTGGTAGTAAAACTTGTATCAAATGATCAATCAAAAGGGCAGATGGGTGGATAGATCTCATGGAGGAGAAGAACTATGCACAAGAACTACAGCTCTTACTTGCATAATTTTGGAGTTATTGCCCTTTGTTATCTTTGATACTAAGATATTGTTCGGAGCACATCTCCTAGAGTAATTACAATAGCTATCAACTTGAAACTTTATGTACAGGTAGATCTCATGGAGGAGAAGTGCAGTGCACAAGAACTACAACTCTTGCTTGCATAATTTTGGAGTTATTGCCAGTTGTTATTTTTGATACTTCGATTTTGTCTGGAGGTTATCTCCTAAAGAATAATAGCTGTCAACTTGAAAGTTTATGGGTGGATAGATCTCATGGAGGAGAAGTGCAGTGCTTAAGAACTACAACTCTTGCTTGCATAATTTTGGATTTATTGCCCTTTGTTATTTTTAGTACTTAGATTTTGTCTGGAGCATATCTCCTAAAGTATAATAGCTATCAACTTGAAACTTTTTAGGTTGAAAGATCTCATAGAGGAGAAGAGCAATACAGAAGATCTACAACTCTTGCTTGCATAATTTTGGAATTATTACCCTTTGTTATTTTTGATACTTTGATTTTGTCTGGAGCATATTTTCTAAAGTATAATAGCTATCAACTTGAAAGTTTATGGGTGTATAGATCTCATGGAGGAGAAGTGCAGTGCTTAAGAACTACAACTCTTGCTTGCATAATTTTGGAGTTATTGCCCTTTTTTATTTTTGATACATAGATTTTGTCTGGAGCATATCTCCTAAAGTATATTAGCTGTCAACTTGAAAGTTTATGGGTGGATAGATCTCATGGAGGAGAAGTGCAGTGCTTAAGAACTACAACTCTTGCTTGCATAATTTTATTGCCCTTTGTTATTTCTAATACTTAGATTTTATAGGAGGTAAATATCTTACAGGACAAAAGAATCCTTAATCTATAAGGCTTCAGAATATCAAGCTTTTGCAGCGGGGGATGGCCATGTCCAACATGGCTCTTGTTTTTGTGACAATGCCTTATTCGGGGAGCATAATCCGTCTCTTGACAGTTCTTGTCATGAGTGGTGGAGCCACGAGTGAAAATATAGCTCAACTTGTTCAAGAAATGAAATATCAATCAATCTTACTTAAAAAAAAGGATTATTATATTTTTATGCCCCCGATAGGGAGGCATAATAAATTTGACTTGTCCGTCCGTCCGTCTGTCCGTCCGTCTGTCCGTCCGTCTGTCCATCCGTCCGTCCGTCATTCCGTCCAAAAACTTTAACATTGGCCATAACTTCCTTATTACTATCAAAGCGGTGTCGGGGGCATTGTCATCTTACAGTGACAGCTCTTGTTTAAATGCAAAAATGGGAGCAATTGCGCCTGTAACTTGTTGCAACCCAAAATTGGTTCGGCTTCATCTTACAGATGTTGTGGACCTTTGTGATTTTGTATGAAAATAGATATATTAGTTTAAAGCTCCAACAGCCAGCGAGCTATTGTCATGGCGGAGTGTCCATCATGCGTCCATCCGTGCATGTGTAAGCCTATTCTTTAAACGTCTTATCCTCCAAACTTGGTTGAAATAATCCTTGGGAGACACTCTTCTGAAATTGTTCAAGAATTTTTTTTTACCCCCAACTATGAACATGACGATATTTGACATACATGTATGCGATTCAGAGGACAGTCTTTGCAAAGTGAGTTAGTTGATTTAATTTCTTTTAATGGGTTTTGAAATGTTTATCGTTGATAACCTTCCATACATCTGATTTGTTAAATCAATCAACCATGAAAAGTGCAATGACAACGAAAGAGCGATCAGTAAATTGCAATGACAAAACTAACCAAAGCGTCAGATCAAATAAAGATTAAGTCGATTCAACAGAGTATCTTCTTTGTATGATTTTAGCTAAATTAAGTTAAAACAAATCTACTTTTCTGTACTCAAATTTCAAATTTACTTTGTTGCGTTTTTAAAGTCGCTCAGTAAAGATGACAAATCAAACAGTCTCCATCTGGCAATAGCAGGATTATCTTGCGATTGCAGCACGGGACTTCAAAGGTTCTTGTAACAGTTTTATGAAAGCCTGTGCGGACACAAAAACAATTTTGTAAACACAAACACTGTAGAAAATGAAATCATATGAAATCATATGATGTCAAAAATATCATAAAAGAAATCATAGGCTGCGATGTTGTACGGCAACCGTACCAATTGTAAACTAGGCTTAAGAGGTACTTTTAAACTGAAGCCTGTAAACTCTTCAAATTGTCTATATTTGTAACATGAAATTTTTGTGTTTCAGAAATTGGAAGATGTGAACACTGAGCTACAAACTGAACTAAGGGCTAGAGATGATTTCTTACGCATTTCGGAAGAGGACTCTAAACAACACGAAAAAGATATTGCAATATTTGAGAAACAAATCTCAGAAAAAGATGATATCATCAAGTAAGAGCCCCCTTTAAGGTAGTGGACCCATAATAGATCTGCAACATTTGGGAAACCATCATTAGGAAAACTTGACTAACACTGTTAATGTTCATTACTCCGGGAGTGTCACAGAACTATTATGGGTCCATTACCTGAAAGTAATTGGAGAATCAAGACCACTTCCATGAAGAAATATACCCTTTCTGTGTATAGTTTTGGGATTTAAGGTCCCTAGACAGATTTACAGATAAGGGAAGATAAATCTGGTTTGAAAGCTTTATTTTTTCTATGAAACCCTATGTTGTGGGTACTTATTTGAATCGTCTTGATGAGACAATTCTAATGAGTACCAACAACCATTGGATTTGTGCTGCAATTATCTAAAATCTAAAATACCCCCCTCTATCTGTAACTTGACTGTCATTAAGGAGAAAATGAAGCATATGCTTCTAACAAGCAATGGAATAACAGGACAAATTTCTTCAGATAGTCAGCAAAGAACATATTATACCCCCTCCCCCCCAACCTTCCTTCCTTCGAAGAAGAGGGGGAATATTGCTTAGCAGTTGTCAGTCAGTAGGTCTGATTTCTTCCTGTCCGTCTGTAGACTTTTTTTTGTCCAGATGGTATCTCAAAAAATATCAGGGGTTGAAAATTCCACTCGCCCGCTCGCATTTGCGAGTAGAAATTGCCTGAGGGTGAGTAGAATTTTGGGTGAGCTAGTCCGACGGGGTGAGTACAAATCTAGGCTTTCAATCATGCAAGGAAAAGCTGATCTTTAAACAAGTGACCATTGCAATGTAGCATCGTAGTCGCAGTTAATATTTCCCAATTTCAAACGGCTTCTAAATTGCAGAAGTCTTTAAAAAAAATAAATGTTCCGACAATGAGAGTCGTAAACTGGATGAGCCGAAATAAATTCAGTTTCCCTTCTAAAAACTATCCGTTATATTGTTATATCCACTATTTATGCGACTATTTAATGAGACTATCGTGTAAACACGAGAGAAAATTGTGTTGCTATGAAAACACAGATGACCTCGCCCAGTACAGGTGTGCGGCGGTCCTTTTGAAGTCGGGCCATTCTCCGAGAAATTTATACAGAGACGTCATATTAAAGATTGGTTTCAAAATAAATCTTATGATATTCTCACATCTTTACCACTCGGATATTTTGATAAGGATAATATTTTTTATTTGAAGTAAGTAATTTTCGTCAGTAAATTGTTTCGAAACAGCGATTTTTATGCACGCATAATTAATCTAATTTCGGTAATGTACACTTGATTTGTTCAATCATATCTGTACCCTTTCAAAAGCCTTCAAATTCTTTGAGAAAGATGTTAGGGATGGTTTTAGAGATTTTCTTTTAGTAAAAAATAATAAAACAACAAAAAACAAAATAAAAACACACACACACACAAAAGGGGAGCGGGTCGCATTTCAACGATCACCAATTATAATTTTAAAAAGCCGAGCGGGATGACATTGGTTGTTTAAAAGCACAGCTAACACTCGGACAACGAAAGAAAAATATATCTATAGCAAAGAAGTTATTCCAGGTCAAAACTTGTTTATTTGTATTTTAATAATTTTTTTGTCCGCATTTAATCTCCCGATTGTTTCTCATATTCAATAAATATGGTACTGGTTCAAAAAATTTGTTTCTATTATTCGTGTGATTCAATGATAAGAGTGCTGATTATCCATTGGATTTTTCATAGGCTAAAGTAGAAATGGTTTTGTGGTCCAGGTTGCTAATATACCAAATTCCTCATTATCTGTGTTGCTCATTAAGATATTCTTCTGTACATGTTGAGACCACATAGATTACCCATCTCTTTAATATCGAATATAAAATAGCAAACCATGTCATTTGAACATACCTTTCCACACATGTCATATGAACAAACCTTTCCACGCACACTGGGTGGAAAGTTTTGATTTCATTAAAGAACTGTCACAATGAGTTAAATATATACCGGGATGAAAATTTCAACCAATTCAAATGACTTGTGTTCTTGTTAAAAGACTAACCTACATTTTATTAATTTTGAAGGGCGTGCTCATTTGGTTTAAGGGCGAGTTGAAATTTATGGTTACTAGTCCTACAGGACTAGTTGTGTTTTTAAGATTTTTCAACCCCTGAATATGCAAGCTAGAATTATAAAACTTCACAAGTGGATAAATCTTATTGAGGAAAAGTGCAATGCACAAAAAACACAAATCTATTCATCATACTTTTTAGCTCACCTGAGCACAACGTGCTCAAGGAGAGCATTTAGGGTGGTCATGAGTCCATTATCCGTCGTGCATCATGCATTGTCCATCATCAACAATCTTAAAAAACTTCTTCTTCTCCTGAACCACTGGGGCAATTTCAATAAAACTTTGCCAGCATGTTCCTTGGGTGACCCTCTTTAAAAAATGTTCGTAAAATTCTGATTGGTCCATAAATATGGGCGTGGCAGGGCGTGACATTTTATCACTTTGAAATCTTTGAACGCATCTCCTGAACCACTGGGCCTATTTCAATGAAACTTTACCAGAATGTTCCTTGGTCGACCCTTTTCAAAAATTGTTCGCAAAATTTAGATTGGCTTATAAATATGGGCTGGCAGGGCGGGGCTTATTTTTGAGCCAGAAATCTTTCGGCAACATCACCTCCTGAACCACTAGGTCGATTTCAATGAAACTACCAGAATGTTCCTTGGGTGACCCTTTTCGAAAATTGTTCTTGAAATTATGATTAGCCCATAAATATGGGCGTGGCAGGGCAGGGCTTTATTTGAGCCCGAATTCTTTGAGCGACATCTCCTCCTGAACCACTGGGCAATTTCAATGAAACTTTACCAGAATGATCCTTGGTCTACCCTTTTCAAAAATTGTTCGCAAAATTTTGATTGGCTTATAAATATGGGCATGGCAGGGCAAGCTTTTTTTGAGCCCGAAATCTTTGAACTTCATCTCCTCCTGAACCACTAGGCTGATTTCAATGAAACTTTACCAGAATGTTCCTTGGGTGACCCTTTTCTAAAATTGTTCTTGAAATTATGATTATCCCATAAATATGGATGTGGCAGGGCGGGGCTTTATTTGAGCCTGAAATCTTTGAATGACATCTTCTCCTGAACCACTTGGCCAATTCCATTGAAACTTTCCCTGAATGTTCCTTGGTTGACCCTTTTCAAAAAGTGTTCGTAAAATTTTGACTGGCTTATAAATATGGGCGTGGCAGGGCGGGGCTTATTTTGAGCCTGAAATCTTTGAACTTCATCTCCTCCTGAACCACTAGGCTGATTTCAATGAAACTTTACCAGAATGTTTCTTGGGTGACCCTTTTCTAAAGTTGTTCGCAAAATTATGATTAGCCCATAAATATGGGCTGGCATAGCCTGGGATTCAGGCCCTGTTTTTAGAAGTTTTTGTAACAAGGTAGATAACTAAACTGAACCCTTCGTATCTTAAAATGGGTTAACTTCTCTTCAAAGAAACAGGGCCTGGGCAAATCCTATTTTTACTATCCACTATGTTGGTGAGTCAAAAGGTCAAAGAAGGCTAATAAATTCCTTGCATAACATCTGACTGACTGGCAGAAGTCATATGACTGCTGATCCCTATCAGTGGCCACAGTGTACAATTACAAGAAGGAAGCATTTATTTGACTAAATTTTATATTCCTTGAAATGAAACTACTGGATGAATTTCTTTTAAATTTCACAGAAATGATCCTTGGGTGACCCTCTTTTCAAAGTTGGCGGAAAAAGTTTGATCCAACCAAAATAAATAGCTTAAATGAGTGTGGCAAATTTCCATAAATGTTAAATTTTCTCTGAATGGAAGGAGTATTAATAACCAAATTTCCCTGGAGTGATCATAGGGTGACCCTTTATCAGACTAGATAGAATATTGAGATCGAATGAAAAGTTTTACTTTGTATGGGTTGGGTGGGGGTTATTTGGCATTTCTCTTTATGTTTTGCAGAAACCTAGAATTAATATTCACAGAAACTAATTGATGGATACCTTTATAATTTCACCAGGATGTTCGGTGGGCAACCCCTTATCAGAATACACAAAATGATAAGCTGAAAAATATGTATTCTATTGGATTGGGTCATAAAACAGGATGTATTGTGGATCAGGGGTGTCCGGCGTCTGGACTTCCAGGCGTCTGGGCCACATGCTCTTCTTTGTCCGGAGCATAACTCGGAAACCTTTTCTCCGATTTTCTTGAAACTAAATTTGGTTATAGTCCATAGATTAATTTCTAAATAAATGATGTTCAAACTTTTAAGAGGACCTCTGCCCATAAAAGGCACATGTTTTTTCTATCAAATCAAACATTTTTGCAGTATGGTAAAGGGTCATTCATGTTGTTGTTTTTCTTTCTTTTGAAATTCAGTAACAAGAGGCCCAAGAGGGCCTGTATCGCTCCACTGGCTTTAAATCTTTAGACTTTCATTAAATAAAGCTTACTTTAAATGAATACATTAACACTCCGAAATCTCCCAAGACCTATTTAATAATGATTAACTGGTTCTGGTCCATATTGCACCAAAATACTCAATCACAATGAACCTGCATCCCTTCACCCATCTTATTAAAACATAAGGTTCAGAAGGAGATGTCATTCGAAAATTTAGGGCTCAAAAAAGGCCCCACCCTGCCATGCCCATATTAATGGACCAATCAAAATTTCTTGAACAATTTCAGTAAAGGGTCACCCAAGGAACATTCTGTTAAAGTTTCATTGAAATCAGCCCAGTGGTTCAGGAGGAGATGTCGTTCAAAGATTTCGGGCTCAAAATAAGCCCCGCCCTGCCATGCCCACATTTATGGACCAATCAAAATTTCTTGAACAATTTAAGTATAGGGTCACATAAGGAACATTTTGGTAAAGTTTCATTGAAATCGACACAGTGGTTCAGGAGGAGATGTCCTTTAAAGATTTTGGGCTCAAAATAAGCCCCACCCTGCCACGCCCAAATTTATGGGCCAATCAAAATTTCTTGAACAATTTAAGTAAGAGGTCACCCAAGGAACATTTTGGTAAAGTTTCATTGAAACAGGCGCAGCGGTTCAGGAGGAGATGTCGTTTAAAGATTTTGGGCTCAAAATAAGCCCCGCCCTGCCACGCCCATATTTGGGGGCCAATCAAAATTCTTTGAACAATTTAAGAAGAGGGCCACCCAAGGATCATTTCTACCAAGTTTCGTTAAAATCGGCCCATTGGTTTGGGAGGAGAAGATGTTTAAAAAAAAAGTTTACGCACGGACGGACGGACGCACGACGGACACTCCGCCATGACAATAGCTCGCTGGCCTTCGGCCAGTGGAGCTAAAAATCAATTGTTTTATTTACGAGAAATAAATGTTGAAGTTGTTCACTATGTAACTTTTATTCTAATAACCTCTGTCCTTAAATAGCATGCTTTTCATACAATCAAAATAATTTCCGTAAAATGATAAAGGGTCACTATTCCTGAAAAAATTTGGCTCATTCGAAGAAATGATTTCCGAATTAAGTCACTGTAAATCATATTATATTGAAATAAGCGCCACCAATGAAAGTGACATATTTTATCTGATCAAAATTTCTTGACAAATCTGAAAAAGGGACACCCAAAGATCATTTGTGTAAAAATTTGGATTAAATTCATCTATCTTTTTTCTGAGATTATTAAAATTAAAGTTAACATACAGACAGACAGACAGACTGGCGCATGAAGTATAGTGCCATGACAATAGCCCTAGTGATATCTAACCTATGTAGCTAAAAATAGGACTTTGGAGTTTTCTTCTGGAGTAAATTATTGTGTTTGTGATTCTGAGATTAAGGACCCTGGAAAATTTCTAACCTTCGAGTAAAACATGTACAGTAAAGATTATATCAGTGCCTTTCTGTTGGCTTAGAATAACATATAGGGGTCAGTCTATGGTAATTTGTGGCCCCATCAGGGTTTCAAGGGACGCAGGTTTTGCGAGTCTGAGACTCTTAAATTAGTGGCCAGGACTCTCAAAACTTTCTGAGATGAGTCCTTAGGACCCTCTTGGGATCAACTTTAGAAAAGAATAGAAGACCGTTTAAAAACAGTCTTCAATTCCTTCCAGAAGTTGAGTCCCAAATATTCATCAGTATCCA
Organism: Fragum whitleyi; assembly: GCA_948146395.1. NCBI lineage: Eukaryota > Metazoa > Mollusca > Bivalvia > Cardiida > Cardiidae > Fragum > Fragum whitleyi. The sequence goes on from OX411557.1 coordinate 8,684,102, forward strand.
ACACTTTCTTTACATTTAATCAGGAAATAGCTCTAAATTTCAAGAAAAACAAAATTATTGCATAAAAGAAATAGACTTTATTTAAAGCAGGGACTCCCAAAATTTAAGAAAGGACCCCTATGATCCCAATGATTGAGTCCTTTGGGCCCTATTTTGTTGAAATCAGACTTAAACCCTGCCCCATGCTGGGAATCACTGACCATTTCTATCTGATAACAAGGTGTTAATGGCTTGATTATGTAAAATGTTACTGTAAAAAATTCCTTGAATTTCAGGCTTGAACGGATTTGCCCAGTCTCTTAAATCAGGCTATGAGATTCTATACATGACTTTGTTGAATATATTTTCACTAAAAAAACCCTCTATTTAAGAGACGGCTACCAGTCTAGGGCTGGCCTTTGTTTGAGCCCGAAAATCTTTGAACGACACCTCCTCCTGAACCACTTGGCCAATTCCAATGAAACTTTCCCTTAATGTTCCCTGGTTGACCCTTTTCAAAAAGTGTTCGTAAAATTTTGACTGGCTTATAAATATGGGCGTGGCAGGGCGGGGCTTATTTTGAGCCTGAAATCTTTGAACTTCATCTCCTCCTGAACCACTAGGCCGATTTCAATGAAACCTTACCAGAATGTTTCTTGGGTGACCCTTTTCTAAAGTTGATCCTAAAATTTTGATTGGCCCATAAACATGGGCGTGGCAGTGCGGGGCTTTATTTGAGCCCGAAATCTTTGGGCAACATCACCTCCTGAACCACTAGGCTGATTCCAATGAAACTTTACCTGAATGTTCCTTGGTTGACCCTTTTCAAAAATTGTTCTTGAAATTATAATTGCCTTATAAATATGGGCGTGGCAGGGCGGGTCTTTATTTTAGCCCACAATCTTTGAAGGACATCTGAACCACTTGGCCGATTTCAATGAAACTTTACCAGAATGTTCTTCTGGAGAGTCTTTTCAAAAATTGTTCGTGAAATTTTGATTTGCCCATAAATATGGGCATGGTAGGGGGGGGGGGGGCATACTTTGAGTGGCCTCAGTAAAAAATGGGTGGACAGGGTCACTTTAAATTCTTGGAATAACATCTCCTCATCAGTAAATGTGAATGAAACTTTGTCAGAAAGTTACTTTGATGGGTTTCACTGGACCAATAAAATTCAGGTGAGCAGTTAAGGGCCATTCTGGCCCTCTTGTTGAGTTATTGCCCTTTGTTGATAGACAGGTAAAGGCCATGGACATGCTCTTAAAGGGGGCATAAATGTTTTACAAACATATCTTGTTATTCATAAGCTCTTGTGTGTACAGTCTACTTAAGTTTTTTGCTATTTTGTTTGACTTCTTATTCATATTCAAATTGTGCCAAATATTGAGTGCAAGCCCTTTTTGAGTACATTTGCACCTTTTTAATTGGTTCAATCCCAGCAGCACTCATTCTTTCCGACTGTTTATCTTCCACTAATTGGTCAATAATTTTAGGCCTATGTGGGTTAGCAGCTGGAGACTAGGAAAAGATGGATGTAATGGTAGTACTTGTGTGAGAAAAACAGGGATCCATTGTTAGGTGCTCCAGCTGCTGGGCTATAATAATAAATTGAAAGATTGTTGAAAGCGGCATAAAACCCCATTCAAAGAAACAAATGAATTATTTTTTATTTCAGACGTCTGAGTGATTCCAGAGATATGTATGAAAGTGAACAACTAAAATCCCTCAAAGCCCAAGTCAGAGAGTTAGAGGAACAATTAAGGTAATATATTAAAGTGAAGTGTTTGTTTAAGTAAGATGAAGTTATCCTGTATCAGAGCTACATCTAGAGGGGGTATTTTAGTTTTCTAATTTAATTATTTCACTTGTCTCTGCTCGAGACCTATATTATGTGTGTTCATTGGAATTGTCTCATAAAGTATTTCCTCTCCCTCCCTATTGCTGTTGTTCAGAGTAGATGTGTAACAGGTCAGCACAGAACTATTGTAAACACCTTTGTATAAATATTTCGTACACTAGTTTTATACCTCAAAACTATGTTTGGGAGGTATATAGGAGTCAGCTTATCAGTCTGTCCCTTCATCCATCAATCTGTCTAGCTTTTTTGTGTCCACTAAATTTCATCGGCAACTAATCGACAGATTTCATAACACTTAACCTCTTGAAGATTGATCATTGTTATTTAATAAACTTAATTTTCAGTCGAAGTAAAAGAAAAGAAGAGCTGTTGGTGGCAGAAAGTTCCCAGTTAGATACTGAGCTGAATACAAAAAGAGATGAGTGTGCAGGGTTAAACAAAAAGTTGGAACTCAAGGTAGGTAATAACATAAAAAGTTGGTAAAACTGAATAAGATGTAGAAGTAGGAGCTCTTAGTAACAGAATCACAAGTGAAACAGTTAATGCACTAGCAATATTTTAAAATAACAATAAAATTGAATCAATTGATTGATTAATCTTTGTCATTGTCTTTACACAAAAATCAGCTTAAAATAACTATTTTCATTTTGAAGGCTATTCATCAAAAGATGACATTAAAACACAAATCTATAAATAGCTAATCTGTACTCCCTGTGGCTAATTTTAGATTTGTAACCGTTTTCGATCTCAAGTTTGGAATTTTGAAAATAACGGAAATTTTTTTAAAAACGAAAAACTGTGTTAAGCTTACAAAAAAAAGTCAACTAAATGAGAAATGGCATTGTGTGAAATGGACTTTGTATCGAGTATTGGCCTATTTACCTTAGTTTAAGGGCTAGAAAAATATTGGAATTAAAGGGATTTTCTAACCATAGTCTTTGAAAGGTATTCATTTATTTCTTCTGATACTGAAAAAAAACCTTAAAATCATTTTTTGATTTGGATAGATGATCATAGGGCTTTGAAAAAATAACAAAAATACATGATCCATGATGAATTAAAGGGTAATTTCTACTGTATCGGAAATATTTGCTTCGTGACAATTAACTATCAAATCAAAAGTTGACGATTTGTCATCAGTTCCTTAAATTTTAGAGCACAGTAGGTAGTGTGTTTGACACCCAATCATCTAGATTTTACCACCAAATGAGCATTACTATTGAATAAGGGCACAGATCTGCTTCAAAAACTCTGTTTGTATGTCAAGAATCCTACATGTAATTTGCCTTGCTGAAAATGTTCTTTCATCTTGAGACAATGTGTTATAGAGTAAGATTAAGATAATATAATTAATATTTTTGCCAACTTTGTCTCTTTAGAAGAGATTTAAAAATTGTCACTTTTCAAATTTTAGCTTCTACAAGATCAACTTGAATCCATGGTAATTCCTTGTAATTAATTTATATGTGTAGTTAAATTTTGTTTCAAACCTTACAGTTTATAATGGTTTAGTTTCTTGAACTATGAAGGGTATGGGTATTTATTTGTAGATTTCAGTGTTCTGTAATGCTAAATAATGTGTTGCTAATTTAGGCATGAAGATTCTGTAGGTTGAATAAGATGGTGCAGAGTACTTGGTTCCAAACCATTTTAAGGAAGTGGATCTGTAAAAGTTCTGCAGCATTTCGGAACACATGATCTTTCATAATGTTGACCGAGGTTTCCTAATGATTTTCATTAGGAAACCTCAGTTGACACTGTTAAAGTTCATTATTTCCAAAACTTTCTGGAACTTTTACGGGTCCATTACCTTAAGTGCAAAACAATTTTAGCCCTGTTTATGTGTAATCCGGTATTACACAAAGCTTTGGCAGACATTAAAGACCAACATCAGCCTGCATAGACATGCAGCCTGGTCCTGGCCTACACTGGCTACCTTTTAATTATCCATTGTTGGAGAAACTTGATGACCCCCACCCCCCACATATTGGAATTTTGTTGAAATCAAAATTTATATTCAGTAGCATAAAGGTTATGTACCTGAAGATATATGATAGACTGAGACCAGTAATTTATCTTAAGGTCTTTTAAGGCATTTCAGCAACTTAGCTGCATGTATACAAATTTTAATAAACATTCTTGCTTTGTTTTGTTCAGTAATGTATGCCCCCTATAGTGATTGGTGATATAGCTGCTTGAATCTGTTGCTAGAAAAATAATTCTCAGGAATCTAGACTTTGAAAAAAAAATAATATGCATCATATTTTTTATAAAAAAATATTCAGTGTGTAGCATGGCTTTTTTCAGAGTAAACCCTGTAGTGTTACAATATCCTTCTTGGTGCTATTGTTGCATCATTTGTGTATATGAGGTTGGATTTTTAGCTCTACAGCGTGAAAGTATGTATCCTGTCCTTCTGTCTGCATGTTAACTTTCCTTGTTATATCCATTGAGTCCACAGTTTTCATCCTAAGCATGGTTCGATTTGAAAGTGATTGAGGTCCATCAATTATCAGGTGTAAAGGGACCTTCAAAATTCAATTAAAATCTTCTCATTATTGCAGTAGAGTCCACTGTTTTCTGCCACTTACTTCAAACTTTCACAGAATAATTCTTTGTCACTTATTTTTACACTACCCCTAGAGGGAGGTATATTGTACCTATGAAGTAAAGGGGAGTATGTTGTTATACTCCCCACCTTTGAAATAGAAGGGATTATATTGGTTTCTCCCCTTCTGTATGTCCATCCTTCCATCCTTCAGTCTTTTTTTTCCAGACTCTTAACTCAAAAACAAAGTGATCTAGAATCTCTAAACTTTATGCAAATGCTGCTAATGACCTAAGAAGGTGCTCTATTGTTTTGGCTTCATGAAAGTCAAGGTCACAATTGAACTATGTCCAAAAATGTTTCCAGACACTTACTCAAGAATGAAGTGACAAAGGATCATGAAACTTTATACAATTGTTGGCCACAACGCAAGGAGTTGTCCTTTTGTTTTGGGTCTTAAAGTCAAAGGTAAAGGTCACAATCAAACTTTGTCTGAATATGTTTTTTAGACTCCAAATGAAAAGCAAAGTGACCAAGAACCTTGAAACTTTCGTTATCATTATCCAAGGAAATTCTGTATTGTTTTTGGTTTGTATAGGTCAAAGGTCAAGGTCACAATCAAACTTCATCCTAGACACGTTTAGGTACTCTTATTCAAGAATCAAATGATGTAAACACATATTACACGGATGGCACTCATATTGGGACAAAGCCCTGGTGGGGGTATAAAACCCCTTTGCTACAACTCTAGTTATTATTACATGATTGTAAATTCATTAAATTTATTCAATCTCAAAAGATTTTTTGTTTGAATTGATTTGTGATAGATAATGTTGGAGATGGAATGTTGTTGTTTGTTTGTAACTTTTCTTAAAACTTTATTCTGTTTTTTTTTTTTTTTTTTTTTTTTGTAGGCCTATTGAAATTTGAAAGATGACTAGAGAAAGTGAAACTCTATGTATATACTTTCTGTAGCAAGCTTTGTGATTCATAGAAAATGTTATTCATAATTTGAAACGCAAATGTTCGCTTTAAAAAGAGAGACACCTATACTAACCAGGGGCATAATTCTTAAATATTTTGTACCACTTATGTCCCTTTTTAGACAAAGATATTTTATCCATGGTGTTCTTGGTTTTTGCTGTATAGTTGAGTCAATCACTACATGTACTTTCAATACCAAAATTTTCATTCCTTTAAAATTCTCTTGTGCCTGTACAGCCTAGTACAAGTTGAACCAGATCAGGAACTATAAAGTTTGTATTCCATAATCATCACCAATTTCAAAAAAGGCATTCCTGTGAGTAGGAAATGTCAGCAAACTAAATATTTGAGCTCAGTGTGTGACATTTCCAACAATTTCAAATGTGCACCAAGCAAAGACTCCGGCCAGCCTGTGCATCTGCACAGCCTTACCAGGGTCATCACTTTGCCCTTTGAAGACGTATAAGGTCTCATTTTGTCTATAGAAAGTCAGACAAACCTCTTATTTTACAAGCAGGCAGTAAAGGTTGCCCCTTCGCGCACATGTCAACTTGTTGGAAATGTCACACACAGGCTCAAATAAAATATCACTCATTGCACAAAAAAGGACCATATGGGAATTCTATTTATTTTCAAAAAAATATTATTTTCAATATATATAGGTCAACCATAGGTTTCACTAAAAAAATACAATTCAGAAAAACATCCAAGTGTATAAGTTTCTACCTACAGTCAGTGCAATCCCAAAGATGGGTCATAAATTTTTGATATTATGATTGATTTCAGAAAGGAGATGTAGACAGATTGGAAATGGAACTGACTGAGGTTAAAACTCAGTTATTGACAGCTCAGAGTAAACTGTCAACTATGTCTGGTAGCCATGAGTCCCAGGTTGATGCAATGAAACAACAATTAGAAAAGGTAAGCTTCTCTTTTGATGTAGGGTTAGAAACTTAGCTTGTGTCAGCTTGGAATAAACTGTTAACTACAACTGGTTGGCATATTTTCCAGGTAAATGTAATGTAACAATAATTAAAAAAGGGTTAGTTAAGCTTTTTATCTTCAGTTTAAACTCAGGTATTACATAGTAAACTGTCAACTTTTACTGGTCATAATTAGTATATGGTCATTGCAATGAAACAACAATTTGAAAATGTTAACCTTAACCCTTGTCATGCTGAATAAAAAACCTTGGCCAAATTATATATAAATCAAAGTCCTGAAAGTTCTGTATTTCCTAATTGTGATTCAGCATTTGATTTTGAAAATAGAATTTCTGAAACTTTTCTGGTTTAAAAAGGAAAATCAGGTTGTATAGACTAAGATCAGACTGCTATATGTGCAGGCTGATGTTTGTTCATATCTCCTGCCAAAGCAGGAATATTCCAGGATCAGCATGATGAGGGTTAATATTAAGTAAAACCTTAGATATTGATGGCTTGAAGTAAACTGTTTATAATGTCCGGTAATCACTAATCCCAGGTCAATGCATTATGACAACCATTAGAAAATCATACAAAAGTTCATTACATATCTTTTTGAAAGGGTCAGATTCATAAAAGCAATATCATTATGAGTTTAGCTTTCAACCATCAGATAATTAAATCTTTCAAGTCTAAACTAGATGCACAATTATCTGTCAAGTCTAAACTAGACACAATTGAAACATAACAATCGACATACCTTACTAGAAAAATCATTAATTCCTATACGATTTATAGGTACTAATGACTTGGACACTAATGATGTTGTACTTGTTAAATAGCTACCGGTATACTCTTATTGCTGGCTTTTCATTGCCAATTTATATTAAAGATAGGTTTGGATCTGAATGTTTTATATTTCTGAAAATGGCTGGAATTTCATATTCAAAATGAGCCTGTGTGTGAGATTTCAAACAATTTCAAATATGCACAAAGCAAAGACTCTGATCAGTCTGACCAGAGTCTTTACTATGCAGTTAGTAAATAGAAAAGATCTCAAAGTACCTGTAGACCGTCAGGTAACATTATATTTTCAGTATGTGGCTTTCTACACGACTCAATGTTTGCATCTCACAAATACTTCAAATTGTTGGAAATGTCACACACAGGCTTGCTTGTATTCATTGTTAAATTTCAAATAAGAAATATTGCTTTCAACTACAGGTGACATCAGATTTACACAATAAGAGTAGCCACTCCCAGACTTTGAATGACAGAGTAGAAGCTCTAGATCAGCAAATGAGATTAGAGAAGGAGGAGCTTGTGAAAAGGGAGGCGGAGTTAAAGGTAACTGCTAGCATGAATATTGTCTTGACTAACCTGCCTTAGTTTACCTTTTTTGGGATTCTTGGGTTACTGAATTTGTTGTCCTCTTCAAGTATTACAAAGGAGCATGGTACTAAAAACCTAATCACACTCATTTATGAATCTAATTCAGGTATTCATACAATGGGATTAAGTTTTTAATTACATAGCTCAATGTATTCAACAAATGCTCTCTTCATCTCTTAGATATTTATTTTAGAAAATGGAACAGGCAGTTGTGAAATAAAAATTGAGAAAATTGAAAAAAAAAGTTTCCTTAAATAGTCTCAACAATAAATTCAGAGTATAATCAGGCTGAATTTTTTTTGCAGGGGTGTGGAAATACAGAGTTTCTCTACTTGGCCCTGGACAATTTGAAGCTGATTTCTTACTTGTCAAGGATCAAAATGAACTTGTCCACATAAAAGTAGGGAGATAGATATTGAGAAAATATTTTTTTTAATGAAGAAAATGCTGAAACCCTGCATTTTCTTCATGAAAGATAATGTTTCTTCCCTTTGATAAAAAAACAAAAGGGTGACTTTTCTCCTAGGTCTTTTGCGTACTGTATCAAGATTTGCTCTAGTGTCAACGGACAATGTGGCCTAGAAAGATGTACTTGCCCGCAAGTAGAAAAGCTTGTGTCAGACAAGTCAGGCATGGGAATTCCACACCCCTGTTTTGTATATGAATCTATTGTGGAATATACAGGGCTTGAAAATTCTACTCGTCCGCTTGTCCTGCATGATTTTTTTCTTCTTTGTCTATATAAGCAGGAAGAGTGGATTTTGCAAAATTTCACTTATGAATTTAATGTATCACTATATTTTCTTATATGGCAGGACAAGTAGAAATTTCAAGAATTTTCAAGCCCTGATATAAAACTAACTTTCTTTTTCGTTTCGATACTTAGGTAGCAAATGCACAGATTGATGCCCTACGCCTAGAAAACCGTCACTTACGACAGACAATCATTCAACAAACGCAAGTGAATCTGGACTATAATGAAAAGGAATCCAAGATGTCAGAATTACAAGATTCGTATCAGAGTACAATCAAAGCCTTAGAGGTGATTTGAGATTTTGGCTATGAAAATTGACTTTTTTGTGTGCAAACTTTAACTAAACCCTTGTCATGCTGAATTAAAATTCTCTTTTAGAATTGCTCTCATTTCAAAGTACTGAAAGCTCTAAAATCCAAGGATGTAGGGCAATTCTTCTTTTTATAATTAACTTCATGAAGAATTCTACCTTGAAAGGGGATTAACAAGTGGTGTAGACTAAGATCAGACTGCACATTTGTGCAGGCTGATCTTTGTCTATACCTCTTTCAAAAGCAGGAAAATTCTGGGTTCAGCATGACAAGGGTTAATTATAAGTATTTTAACTCTTGTATGTTACAGCTTGTGCTACTAAAAAAAAGCACACATTACTGTTGATTCAGAATTTTAATGACTAACTGAAAGCTTTTAAGCTTGGCTATTTTTGGAGAAAACAGGGTATTGTCATCACCTTGGCACTGTTAGGGCTGGTGTTGTTGTAACAAACTTTATTCTTGGTCAAATCTCTTTTGTTTTTGGTGTCACAAACTCCAACCTTGGTCATATCTCTATTGTTTTTAAAGATATCTCCATGAAACTTGGTATGTGGGTTCACCATCACAAGAGCTACCCAGACCATCAAGAGGGAAAATTCCGAAAGCATTTTTGTAAGAGTTATGTTCTTTTTCGAATTAGATTTTTGCATTATAAAGCACCTGCCGTAAAACTTTGCACCCTCGGGCAGTGCTCTTGTTGTAGTTATGCCTCTTTTTAGCTCACCTGAGCACAAAGTGCTCAAGGTTAGCTATTGTGATTGGCTGCTGTCCGGCGTCCCTCGTCCGTGGTAAATCGTCCGTCGTCAAACTTTACCTTGTGTGCACTCTAGAGGCCACATTTTTGGCCCAAATGTCTTGAAACTTGGTCAGAATGTTTGTCTAAATAAAGTCTCAGTCAAGTTCAAAATTGAGTCAAGTTGGGTCATAAATGGGGTCAAGGGGTCAAATTTTAGAAGAACCTTGTGTGCACTCTAGAGGCCACATTTTTGGCCCAAATGTTTTGAACCTTGGTCAGAATGTTTGTCTAAATAAAATCTCAGTCAAGTTCAAAATTGGGTCAGGTGGGGTCAAAAATGGGGTCAAGGGGTCAAATTTTAGAAAAACCTTGTGTGCACTTTAGAGGCCACATTTTTGGCCCAAATGTCTTGCAACGTGGTCAGAATGTTTGTCCCAATCAAATCTCGGTCAAGATCAAAATTGGGTCAAGTGGGGTCAAAAATGGGGTCTAAGGGTCAAATTTTAGAAAAACCTTGTGTGCACTCTAGAGGCCACATTTTTGGCCCAAATGTTTTGAAACTTGGTCAGAATGTTTGTCTAAATAAAATCTCGGTCAAGTTCAAAATTGGGTCAGGTGGGGTCAAAAATGGGGTTCAGGGGTCAAAATCACAACATGTGGATTTTAGGTCAGTCCAATTTTAAACAAACCCTACCACTTACAAAAAAAGTGTATGTACCATAATGAATCCTATATACTTGTGTAAGAAATGATTACAATCTATCAAAGGAAAGCAATGATGGAAGATCATAACAACGGAACTACAACTTATTGAAGCTGTAGTTATGATGTTTTGATTATCCACTCATGTTCAAATAATCAAAATAATGCATGCCATGTATTATTTGTTTTCTCATGGTCTCTTTCAAGTTATGCCCATATACAGTTAGCCAGCTACATCTAAAATATGTCATGCAAAACTGACCATCTGAGAACTCTGTAAAATATTTGAAAAAAGAGATTTGTTCCAGTACAGGTCAACCAGAGAAAGCATTTCAAAATTTCTTTCATAGGAAAGTAGATTGGTCTTTCTTAATTCAGAAAATGGTCAAAGTGCAAAAAGCTTCGACACTAGTCAGTCGACACAAGTTGTGCAATCTGACTAGGGTTGACACTTTACACACAACTCAGATGGTCCCTTTTTGCCTGACTGGTTATATATTTATAAGCCTGTGCATGACATTTCCAACAATTTCATTGCTATGGAAATTCATTGTCAAGGATAGACAACCAAAAGGTAGAAAAGGTATTTTTCATCTTTGCTGAGGTAAAGACCTTATCTATCTGTAAAGAGCATAAAGCAAAGACCCAGGTCAGACTGTGCGGATGCACTGGCTGGCTGGAGGCTTTTCTTTGTGCACATATAGCAAATAGATGGCTCAGTGCAAAACAAATGTAACTGCCTATATGTATATAGCAGTTACATCTGTTTTGCGCTGAGCCATCGAAATATATGGGACAGCAACTGGAGACTAGGAAAGGATGTGATGGTAGTACTGGTGTAAGAAAATATAGGAATCCATTGTAAGGTGCTCCAGCCTCCACGATATGACGGAAATAATGTTGAAAGCAGCGTAAAACCCAATGAAAAGAAAGAAATTGTTGGAAATGTCACACACAGGCTCATATGTGATTCTCATTATTGAAGCAAGAAAACAAATCACTAAAGATGGAGCTGACCATGTTACAGAAAGAGATAGGATCTATGGAAGACAGATTCGATCAGGAAATACAACGATCATTACATGAAACAGAAATGTCATTCAGAGAAGAACTGACAAAGGAACAAAGGTAGTATGGTTAACCCATTACTAGACAAAAACGATCAAGACTCATCATAAAAGATGTAAGCTGCCGTCATAGTGCAGTTGGTAGCGTGTCAGAATATCAATCTAGAAGCCACGGGTTCGATCCCCAATTGCACTCATTCTTTCTGACTATTTGTCTCTCACCAATTGGTTGATAATCGTAGACCTATGTGAGATAGCAGCTGGAGGCTAGGAAAAGTTGTGATGGTAGTACTTGTAGGAGAAATACCAGGAATCCATTGTTAGGTGCTCCAGCTGCCACGATATAACTGAAAAAAATCATAAAAGATGTTACATGTATTGGTGAAAAAAAAGATTCAGTAAATTAGAAGAGCTATATTTCAGAAAGCAGGATTTGGAAATAATGATTTTCTCTACTTGTCCTTGGACAAATAGAATATGTTTTTCTAATTGTCCAGGATCAAAATACACTTGTCCATAAAAAAGTGAATAAATTGATTTTAAGAAACATTGCTTTGAATGAAGAAAATGCTGGAAATCAGCATTTTCTTCATTAAAAACCATGTTTTCAATCCTTTCATATATGGATTAGGATAATTTATCATATAGATCTATTTGATAGCTTACCAAGATTTGCCATGGTATTTACTTGTCCACTGACAAGTGTCCTAGCAAAATGCAAGAAGAAAAGCCTGTATCAGACAAGTTGGGCATGAGAATTTCACACCTCTGTCAGAAAGTGTAGAATACATACATGTAGTTGAAAACAATGGGCATGCTTGCGATAAACTTGTTTTTTTGCCACAATTTTAAGGTTCATGTAAAGTGTTTGAGACCCAATAGTTAGGGCACTTCATTAGCCAGGAAAAAGCAGTACAGTCAAAACTGCGTGAGCGGTCGGTCACCTGAGAATAGCGGTCTCACTGCCGTATGCGGCCAGCTCAGGTCCGCCCGCGCAAATTTGCTCTTTACAGTAACTGTGAATAGCGGCATTCTGTCGTATGCAGCCGGCGGTCACCCTTAATTGTCTGAATTGCACCCATTGTACATCCCTTTAAGCGGTCACGCGAGTCATCAAATTATGACAGGTGACTCGCTGATTAACGAAAAATTGATAACGCGTCTGGATTATCGTATGCATTTACCGTGACGTTTACCTACCTAATCAACACCTCTACCAATATGTGTTATCTGGGCGGCCAGCATATTATTTGATTGATACAGCAGCAGATTATTAATATTGCAATAAACCAACCTATTATTAACATTGCTGTTAGCCCGAACTATCGAAAGATTTATTTGACGAATTGATCTCGGAAGGAATTTCCCTTCGTCAGCTCCGGAAGTATTTATTTTTTTCTTATCAGAATAACCGTTTTTTTTCTGTTCTTTGCACCAAAAATCGTGTCCTCTTAGGGAAATTTAATGCCACACAAATGAAGAAAAATAAATAACAAATTAATAAAATTGACATTTTTGTGTTGAGTATCGGTTGATTCCGTGGAATAATCGCTGCTTGTCGAAAATGTCTGGGGATTTTCCAAATGACGCCAACTTACGTCGCCAAGCATGCCGGAAAACCCGACCTTATTTACATCCCGCGCACGTGAAACAAATTGCCGCCAAGTCCACAGGAACCCGCCTCTGTGAAAACTATAAACAGTAAAAACGTCGAATCTCCAGCGCATTTATACTTTCATGGAATGAACTCAAAATTGTCAATTTCTCTAATAAATAATAATATATTTTTAGTAATCCGGAATATTATCGGTGTCAAATCTTGATCATAAGCTTTCTCACATGAAGTTTGATAAATTCTTTTCTGGTCCCTGTGACAAAATGCAACTCGTTTACATAGAACTTTATGCAGATTACATTCCCCAGGTGAGAACATAACGATAGTGAATGACCAAAACATCGTAAATACCGTTATTCAAGAATTATTTGCATTTTTTGTCTCCTATTGCCGATTTTCATATAAAATCTTTTTGATACGAGTACTACATTTTCGGTGTGCCATCCGATGGAGTTATGATATTAGCCAATTTTTTTTCGTCTCGACGGCCGCCAGCGCGGGGGGTGGGGATAGATTTTCCGTTAAGCGGTCAACTCCCGTATGCGGCCGATTTTGCTTTGTCCCGTGGGTGGCCGCTATTGACAGTTTTGACTGTATGTCCAGGTATAGTATATATCAAAATGGAGCTATTCTTGAGCACAAGCAGTTAGGCATCATAAGATCGCCATAGCTATATTAGTTTTTTTTCAATTCAATGATCTACAATATTACTATATATTTATCATTCTGTGAAATAGAAATTGATATATTGCTAAACAACCTTACAGGTATATAAACAATTAATGTCTATACCCTAAAAAGATCTACACGTTTTCAAAATTAGAATGACATATATGCATTGTGTTTGTAAAATAAGCCAAATAAATTGCTTGCATAACTACGTTTTGGGGCTGAGTTTTATACCAATTGTTGTAGCACTACCTGGATGGTACTTTAGACTTTGTTAAGATATGAGCCAAATTTATCCAACAGTCATGCAGTTGCTTGTTCTGTACAAAATGACCCTTTTCCACAATGTTTTGGCTATACCGCTATAGTTATAACAGTCTTATGTTTTTCAACTGCTTGTGCTCATAAATAGCTTCATTTTGATATATAATTTTCCTGGACATACTGTTTTTTCTTGGCAAATGAATGCCCTTAAAATTGGGTCTCAAACACTTTACATGAACCTTAAAGCAACATAAAGAAAATTCTGCTAACGAGTGATTGTTCACCCTTTCCCTTACTTTCTTTTGTTGTCCACCTACAAAGACAAAAATATACAAAGATAATTTTTAATTATTCCAAGTATGAAATATGACCAGTGACAAAATATCTCTCAAAAACTTAATGTAGTGGACCTGTTATTGTTACCCAAAGCTTTAAAAGTCATGAACTTTAACAGTGTTAACGGAGGTTTCCAAATGGTTTCATTAGGAAACCTCGGTTAACATTGTAAAAGAAAATGAGATCTGAAATGTTGCAGGTCCACTACCTTAAAATCAGGATTTTAGTCAGACTAGGGAACTGTCAGTATGATTGTATATTGCATGAGATTCTAAACCCTCGTCCTTTGTGACCCTTGTATAACAAGTTTGATAAGCAGGTAGACAAGGATAACATTAGTTCAGGGCTTGTGTTTGACCCTAAAATCAGAGTTTTGAACCCCCATATAAAAATATCTTAATTTGACCCTAGAAATTTCTCCCAAGGGGGTCATTTTGACCCCCTTGAGAGGAATTACTAAGGATCAAAACATGATTTTATATCTAAGATTTTCACATATTACTTTCTTAAGTTCTACAAATTAATCTCTTGTTTCATATCATTACAAGAAACAGTAAAAGTGTCTCATAGATATGCAAAATTCTACTAATGATATGCTTTTTCTATCGTTTTGACCCCTTTAAATTCTGATTTGACCCCCTCAATTTCTCAGGTGAGGAGTCAATGACTCCCCAATATCAAACACTAACACGAGCCCTGTAGTTCAGAAGAACTATCAAAATCTTGCGCTTCTGAGACTATTTCATGGCTTTTAAACTTTTTATTCTCTCTTTTCATAGGCGACTTCAAGAAATTGAAGAAGATGCTGATAGAAGGGTCAGTATGTTACAAGATCGTCTCGACTCAACGATAAATCGATACGAGGAACAATTAAAATTGTTACGGAAGCAGAAAGGTAGACTGGAGGATGACCTTCATCAAGAAAGGCGAGCAGGATGTAAGGAGCTGTTTTAAATACTTATGAAATAACAAATACAATATATGTGAAGTCTGATCTTAGTCTATACAATCTGATAAATCTTCTGCAAGCAATGTGATAAAATTCAAGCATTTTAAAATGTCCAACAGGGTTTGTTATCTTTACACCTGTGTGTGCTTGTAAAACATTTGTGAAAATCACATGACAATATGTGATTGAAACATCCCAATCTGCTAATTGGTTTCTTATTTTTTTCGAAATACTGGTGCAGACAAATGCTTTATGACCTTGTTGTGAACCAGAGCTACAGATAGAGGGGGATTTGGGATTTCAAATTGAATTATTTCTATAAAACTTGCACAAATACTATATTGTTGGTACTTATTGGAATCGTCTCATTGATACGATTCCAATGAATACCCACAACATAGAGTTTTAATGAGGAATAAAGATTTTAGATGGGATATACCCCCTCTTATCTTTACAATAAAAAACATAAGAGAACAAAAGGAAAATTGGCAGAGACTTTGCAAGGTGCTTGTTGTTAGTCATATCATGTTCTAATCAATCTTATCATACATGGAGTGGACTGTATCTGTTTCTAGTAAAGCTATTTCTTGAAAATTTTGCACTTGCTTCTGTGACCATAATATTAGCCTCTTGACAAAGATTCATAACTGTGATATTGAATTGATTGGATTTTAACAGATTTTGGACTTAAAAAATTGGTTCATTTTTTACATGCAACTGATTTATTTCTGGAATATCTCTGTTTCTACTAAAGCTTTTGCTTGGAATTTGCTCTCATACTTCTTTGACTACAATATCATGCTCTAGACAAACACTCATCATTTTGATATTGAATTTAACAAAATTTTCCATCACAAAGAAGAGTCAAGCTTCTCTGACCCCCTGACAGCTCTTGTTGTTTAACCTAGAATAAATAACAATCAACAGCACAATTATGTCTATGTAATATTCCAGCATGGTTTGTGCAGCTTGCAGACTTTGTTTATTGTATTTTTCCAGCAATGTTTGTCCAGCCGCTAACGTTTTATGTTGTGTTATTTCAGCATTGATTGTCCATCCCGCCAATGTTGTATATTGTATTATTTCAGCATCGTTTGTTCAGCCCACCAACAATGTATATTGTATAATTTCAGCATCGTTTGTCCAGCCCGCCAATGTTGTATATTGTATTATTTCAGCATTGTTTATTCAGCCCGCCAATGTTGTATTTTGTATTATTTCAGAGTTGTTTGTCCAGCCTGGCATTGTTGTATATTGAATTATTTCAGTATCGTTTGTCCAACCTGCCAATGTTGTATATTGTATTATTTCAGCGTTGTTTGTCCAACTCACCAACATTGTATATTGTATTATTTCAGCATTGTTCCTCCAGCCTGGCATCGTTGTATATTGTATTATTTCAGCATCTTTTGTCCAGCCTGGCATCTTTTATATTGTATTATTTCATCATCTTTTGTCTAGCCCATCTATGTTGTTTATTGTACTATATTAAATTATATTATATATATTGTATTATTTCAGCATTATATGTCCAGCTTGCCAACGTTGTATATTGTATTATCTCAGCATCATTTGTCCATCCTGGCATCGTTTTATATTGTATTATTTCAGCATTGTTCCTCCAGTCTGCAAATGTTGTATATTGTATTGTATTGTATCATTTCAGCATCGTTTGTCCAGCCCGCCAATGTTGTATATACAGAGGAAGATGATGTTATGATTGTTAACGATGACATGTCTCTGTCTGCATCTGGAAGTGTTGATGAACTTATATATGAGGTAAACACTAAGGCACTCATCCTTTCTGAATGTTTGTCTCCCACAAATGAGTTGATAAATGTTGACCTATGTGGGATAGCAGCTGGAGGCTAGGAAAGGATGTAATGGTAGTACTGGTGTGAGAAATACTAGGGATCCATTGTTAGGTGCTCCAGCCGCCTTGATATAACTCAAAGATTGCTGACAGAGGTGTTAAATCCCATTCAAACAATCAAAAATTGTATGTTGACTTAATATATGCTTCTGGGTTCATTGAACTGTAATTGCAAATCTATTCTGATATTTGTCTTTCACAAATGGATGGATTATCTTCAACATATCAAGGGCTCAGTGCAAAACACTTGTAACTACCTATACACATAAAGGCATTAAAAACTATTTCATACTGAGCCATCAATACATAGGTGTAACTAGGACTTTGAAATTTATACGCACTCAGCAATCAAAGAATATAAAGATAAAGGCAATATGTGGACTGTGACAAAAGATGAATGCTCCCTTTTTATGATTTGAGCCTTGGTAAATAATCAAAATATCGTAACTACAGCTTGAATAAACTGTAGTTTCGATGTTATGATCATTCACCAATGATATTTTTCAACAGATGATTATTTCTTTTACGCACTTGCATAGATTGGGTAATGGGAGTTACGCCCTTGCAATATATGGGATAATCAGCCAGAGCTTTAGATATGATGAACTGGTAGTAATGGTGTGAGAAATACAAGAAACCTATTGTTAGGAGCTGAACAGAATGATTTTACCAAAATTCAGTTCTTTTGGTCTGAGAGCCAATTAAAAGGATGATTTACTGTCTTTCCCTCTAATAATAGCACCCTCCTTAATATTGCACCCCTACATTTTTTACTAAGAAAACCCACTTCAAATGCCTAAATTTTAGGAACTTGTTTAGACTTCTTCTCTAACTTGAGATGAGTTTCCTCTAAACAATCATATAAATGATTGTTTAGAGGACAATCTCCTAAAATTAAAGGAAAAGGGCCTAAAAGACATCAATTTTAATGATTTTTTCAAATCAGAAAATGCATACTAAATTAAAGCTCCCTGACAATGTTAGGTATATTTCCCGGGAGCATTTATTAGGAAAACTATGGTATACATAAATTATAAAAAATCAGTAGTCAGAGGTACAGATAAGAGTGAATAAAGCCGGTCTAAATATTTATTTCTTAATGAAAACCTATCTTGTGGGTACTCATTTGAATCATCTTGAAGAGATGATTCAAATGAGTACCCACAATATAATATTTTTGGAAATTTCATTGATATATTTTAATTTGAAATACAGAATACCCCCTCTATCTGTTGCTCCGAGTAGTGTTCATGAAGATGTGTGCATTCTTATTGGCTGAAAATAAGTTTGATTGATGATTGAAAAAAAAAATACCATGCAGCCTTTTTGTACATTTGAGCACAAGGTAGTTCTATGAAAAATCTGTCGCATTTTGAAGAAACCTTTATATTTTTCTACAGGATTTAAAATCACAAGATTTGAAGAGAATATTTTTTGAATTTGTGGATGTTTTAAACTAAAAACCTGTTTCATGTATGAATCTGCTTCAGATATTCATACTTCACATATTCATACATTCAAGAAATATTCTCTTCATATCTTTAAATTTAGTTTCATACCTTCTTGGAATCAAGAAATTCTCTCATCATCTCTTAACTCTTGTCATGCTGAACCCGGAATATTCCTGCTCTGACAGGAGCTATAGACCAACATCAGCCTGCACATATGTGCAGTCTGATGTAAGTCAACACCACCTGTTTCTCATCTTTCAAACCAGAATTGTCAATAGATTTAGATTTTCAAATAAAAATTGGCCTATAATTTGTACTTTCAGTGCTTTTTGCCCTTTGATTTTGATGAGAAATTTTAGCCACAATTTATTCAGCATGACAAGGGTTAAGAATATATCCTGTTTTTCTTTCTCTGCAGATGCCTCCCTTGCCACCCTCAGAAAAGTTCCTCATTGAAGAAAGCATGAGGACCAGAGAACTTGAAAATATTATAGACAGTCATATAGAACAGCTTAAATCAAACACAGATGCGGCCATTAAAAAACATACGTGACAACGACTGGAAAACAATACAGTTATATAGAAAAGATAAAATCAAACAGATGCGGCCATTAAAAAACATACGTGACAACAACTAGAAAACAATAGTCATATAGAACAGCTAAAATCAAACACAGATGCGGCCATTAAAAAACATACGTGACGACAACTGGAAAACAATACAGTCATATAGAACAGCTAAAATCAAACACAGATGCCGCCATTAAAAAACCTATGTGACAACAACTGGAAAACAATACAGTCATATAGAACAGCTAAAATCAAACACAGATGCGGCCATTAAAAAACATACGTGATGACAACTAGAAAACAATACAGTCATATAGAACAGCTAAAATCAAACACAGATGCGACCATTAAAAAACATACGTGACAACTACTAGAAAACAATACAGTCATATAGAACAGCTAAAATCAGACAGATGCGGCCATTCAAAGCATATTTAACAGTGGCTAGAAAGATGAAACATCTGTAATCAAACATGGACAAGGCCATTTAACATGTGCTATCAAAACATTGCAAATAGCATTGATAAGCTGGGTTCACTATGGTAGACCATCAATGGTATATGACTGCACTGAAAGATATTATATTGTGTAAAAAAGAAAAGAAGTGACAAAGTGACAGTTATATTAGCAGAATGAAGATAACTCTATAGCTCAGTGCAAAACAGTTTATAGGCAGTTACAACTTTTTCATGCTGAGCCATCAATTATTGTAAATTAATGTGTTTCCTAAATGTGGGTTGTAAAATGCTGCATTTGTTTTGAAAAAAAAAAAAAGATTAAGAATGTTATTTCTTCAAGAAAAAGGGAAGACTAGACTGTGATATGTGATATACATGTTCCAAGTTTTTGTATGTAATGTATATGTGTAACTAACAGATTTCTGATATTATTTGCTAAATTATGCATGGAACCATGGATTCTAAAAATACACAAATGTGACATGTGTTATTCTTTATAAATACACAAATGTAAATTGTGTTATTCTTTTACAATTAGTCTAAGTTGAAAATTATCATTATTAAGGAAGTCTACCCATTACAGTACAGGAATGTTTTGGAAGTGATGAGTATCAACAGTGTAAACTGAGGTTCCCTGATGACTTCAAATATGCGTAAATAGATTCATGTTATAAGGAGAAATAAATCTCATCTGTTGATGTTAAGGTTGCATATTGATGTCCAATATGAGCATTTTTGTTTTTTAGGGGGCATTACAATTTGAAAATTAGATTTTGTTGAATCTGATATCTGAAAGAAACATAAATCAAATGTGCTGATTGGCAATCTACATGAAAAAAAAGTGTAAATTTTGATTCCATTTAAATTTCAATTAGGCAATCATTCAATGAATTCCTTCCCTAAATAAGACAAGCCAAAATAATTTATGGTCTATTTATTAACTGCTGGTACTGAATGCATTTAAATCAATATATTTGCATTTACTGTCAATTCTGAATGCTTTTTTTTTATGAAATAAGTCATTGAAACTATTTTTTCACTTTAAAGCATCTGCAGCCCAACAAAGTAATTGCTTTTGGTGTAATTCTCTTGTCTAAAATTTCACATCAAGGTCGTACAATAGAACTAGAGATGAAGGGTGTATTTTTGATTTCAAAGTATATTATTTCAATCATACTTGCACAAGTCCAATGTTGTGGGTACTCATTGGAATGAACTTGTCAATTTGATTCAAATGAGAACCAACAACATATGGTTTCAATGAGATAAGATTTTAGACTGGCAATACCCCCTTCCTATCTGAACTTTCATTGCTATTCAAACTCATTTCCTGTTGTTCACCACATATTTCTGCTGTATCAGGGATCATTTTGGATGGGAGATATTGAGAGGTTCTCTTTTTGCCACACATTTCATTGAAACTGGCTAAATGAGGGAAAGATCTTAAAAGTAAAATGAAATTTAGAGAAGGTTTTGGTATAATTTCTAGAAAGAAATTCTTGATTTCTCATTAGATTTGGCTAAATTAGATATTTATGCACATGAAATCCTGAGCAAGAATTATCCCTACTGTAAACTAAGATTTTGCAAACAGTTTAGACTAAGACCAGCCTGCACAGATGTGAAGTCTGGGCCCAAGGTTATAAAAGTTTTCTCAGGCTCAATTTTCACAATTTTTAGCTCCACTGGCTGAAAGCCACTGGGGCTATTGTCATGGCGTTGTGTCCGTCGTGCGTCCGTCCGTCTGTGCGTCCGTGCGTGCGGTCGTAAACTTTTTCTTTAAAAATCTTCTCCTCAGAAACTACAGGATGGATTTCAACCAAACTTCACAGGAATGATCCTTGGGTGACCCTCTTTCAAAGTTGTTCAAGAAATTTTGATCCAATGAAAAACATGGATTTAATGGGCGTGGCTAATTTCCAAATATGGTAAAAAGTAACTTTTCTCAGGTTCTATTTGATGGATACCAATAAAATTTTACATGACTGATCCTTGGGTGACCCTTTATCAGTCTACCAAAAATTATTTTGATCAGATGAAAAATATGCATTTTATGGGCGGAGGTCATTTCTCTATATGTTATATAGAGGAAACTTTGAAAATAAAATCATTTTCTCAGAAACTAACCAATAGATATCAACCAAATTTTACATGATTGATCCTTGGGTGATCCATTATCATGCAGCCAAAAATTATTGTGATCGGATGAAAAATATGTATTTTATGGGCGGAGGTCATTTCTCTATATGTTATATTGTGGAAACTTTGAAAATCATTTTCTCAAAAACTGACTGATAGATATCAACCAAATTTCACATGAATGATCCTTGGGCGACCCTTTATTAGTCTACCAAAAATTATTGTGATCAAATGAAAAATGTGTATTTTATGGGCGGAGGTCATTTCTCTATTTGTTATATAGTGGAAACTTTGAAAATCATTTTCTCAGAATGAAAGTGATCAATATCAACCAAATTTCACAGGAATGATCCTTGAGTGATTTTTTATCATTCTATTAAAAATGTATGTGCTCGGATGAAAAATTTGTATTTTATGGGCGGAGGTCATTTCTCAATATGTTATATAGTGGAAACTTTGAAAATCATTTTCTCAGAATGTAATCAATGGATATCAATCAAACTTCATTAGTATGATCCTTGGGTGATCCATTATCATGCAGCCAAAAATTATTGTGATCGGATGAAAATTATGTCTTTTATTGGCGGAGGTAATTTCTCTTTATGTTATAATAGTGGAAACTTTGAAAATCATTTCAACATAAATAGAACCCAAAATATCTAAAAAAATATAGTCAAAACTTTAATTACAAGAATTTCAAGCCTGTGGAGCGACTCAAGCCATTCATGGCTTTCTAGTTTTAATTGAAATAAATGTATGAAAATAAAAGATAATATTAATAAGTTGTTAACTATAACAACTTATTAACATCATCTTTTATTTTAATACATTAGAAAGAGTAATAAAACAAAAGTTCGGCTTTAATCTCAAATTGAAATTTGAGAAAATTTTTAATTTGAGAAAAGTTTTATAACCTCAGGTCCAGATCATAGTCTAAACTGTCTGAATTCTTCGTAATAACTATGGGAATAACTTATATCAGACTGGTTTAACTATGTGACCCGTCACTCGAAAAGGGCCCATCTGAGAACTCTGTAAAATGATTTTTCGAAAAAGAGATTTATTCTAGTACAGGCAAACCAGAGATCACATTTCAAAGAAAATCATAGGATGGTAGATTGATTAGTCTACATTCAGAAAATAAGTAAAGTGCATTAAGTTTCCACCTTGGTCAGTCTACACAGTCCGCACAGTCTGACTAGTGTCGACACTTTACATACTTCTGGGTTAGGGACTTATGTTTGGGCAGTCTAAGCAGAAACAATACTTTTAAGCTGCCTCTGATGGTCCTTCTTCAAAAATTACTAGTTTAATACATTATTATAACACAATGGCGTAAAACCCATAAATGCAAAAAGAAGAAATTACATAGAACTTTATTCGCAATAAAATTCATCTGCCATGTGTTTTAACTGAGTACTCCAATAGCTCAGCCCATTGTTTAATCAATGTCATATTTAGCACACATGTTAATTCTTTCGCTGTCATATAACCCACATGCTAATTGAAGTGCTTCGCTTTCTGTGAAATTCTCCCTACATCAATATCATTACTTTTTCACTGATTTTATGTACAGAAAATGTTTTAATACTATTTTACACCCAGAAGAGGAAAAAGAATATTTTAAGATTTGTGATCGTGTTATAATGGATAAAATTTCATTGTCACTATGACGTGTTAATGAATAAAGTCTGATGTGGGGGGAGTTATACGCAAAGCAAAATCCTCAGGCTCTGTCCTCAGATTTTACCTTGTATATGACTCCTCCATCAGAATTTATTCACCAACACATTAACACGAAAATGAAATAATTTCATAACCAACACAACTGTATATTTAACACAATATGTTGTATTTTTTAGTTTATAAATGTTCGATGTGTGCCAAAAAGATATTTATATATAATCTGCAAGTCAACTTGTGGCTTGCTCATTAAAATTATCATTTCAGTAAACAATTTGCTGTTATCTTGTTACCATATTTGAACTTCTGCTTGCCACTGTTATAGTGCAGTTAATAGCTCATCAGGGGCCTGTTTTACTTAACATCTTCGGATCATTTTTTGAGTAAGTCATAATTAAAGTTCCTTCTACAATTCAAGGGTTCGGTGCCAGGCTGTACTAAGTGTATATACAGTGTATATACACGTAGTACAGTCTTGCGCTAAACCCTCAAATTGTTTGCCAAATTTTTATTGGTCCATTGATATGGGGGTGGCAGGCAAGGCTTATTTTGAGCCCAAAATCCTTGAAAAACATCACCTGAAGCAATGGGCTGATTTCAATGAAAAGTTACCAGAATGTCCCTGGTTGGTCCTCTTCAAAAAAATTGAGAAATTTTGAGTGGCCCATTAATGTGGATGTGGCAGGGCAGGGCTTATTTCAATGAAACTTTACCAGATTGTTCCTTGGGTGATACTGTTGAAGAATTGTTCACAAAATTTTTGATTGGCTCTTAAATATGGATGGGGCAGGGGGGGGGGGGCTTATTTTGAGCCGCAAATCTTTGACCAACAATTCCTCCTGAACCATGGTCAGGTGAAATGAAACTTTACCAGAATGTTGTCCCTCGTCAAAAATTGTTTGCCAAATTTTGATTGTCCTATGAATATGGGCATGGCAGGGTGGGGCTTTTTTTGAGCCCCAAATCTTTGAACAACATCTCCATATGAACCAATCTTGATTCTAAAGAAACCTTACTAGCATGTTCCTTGTGTGACCCTCTTCAAAAATTGTTCATGGAATTATGATTGGCTCATAAATATGGTTGTGGCAGGGTGGGGCTTAGTTGGAACCTGAAATTTTTTAAAATCTTCTCCTCATTAACCAATAGGTGGGCTGGGTCTATTTTCACTTTAATTCTTGGAATTAAATGTCCTCCTTAACAACTAGGCAAATGTGAATGAAACTTTGCCAGAAAGTTACTTGGATGAGATCCACTGGACCAATACAATTCAGATGAGCAGTTTAGTAAAGTTAACAATTACCAAGTTCCCCTCCCTCCCCCACGTATTATGCCCCCTTCAAAGAAGAGGGGCTACATTGCTTTGCACTAGGTTGGTTGGTCAGTTCTTAGAGCATATCTCAAAAAGTTTGGAAGCTAGAATCATGAAAATTCACAGGTTGATAGATCTCATTGAGAAGTGCAGTTATTTCCCTTTATTAATTGACAAATAATGTCTTCAACCTGCTCTTGTTATCCCCCGCCGAAAAAATTTTTCGGGGGGGATATTGTTTTTGCCATGTCTGTCCGTCCGTCATTCGTTTCTGCGCTATTTCTTGAAAACTATTGACCGGATTTCAATGAAACTTGGCACACAGCTTCACTACAAAGAGGACATGCGCATATCGTCGGGGTTACCCGGTTCGACCGTCGAATTGAGAGTTACTGCCCCTGACTGTTTAAGCCATATACATACTTAGTGATATTCGTTTCCGCGCTATTTCTTGAAAACTAAAGACCCGATTTCAATGAAACTTGGCACACAGCTTCACTACAAAGAGGACATGTGCATATCGTTGGGGTTACCCAGTTTGACTGTCGAATTCAGAGTTACTGCCCCTGACTGTTTAAGCCATATACATACAGAGTGATATTTGTTTCCGATATCAACTCCATTGACAATGAAAATATGTTCGGGTGGGAAATCAATTCAACGAATTTGCTTGTTGTTATCCAAGATTTTTCCTCTGGCAGGCAGAGCCTAAGAAATGGATCTATGCACTTAAGATTAAGGTAAATCAGCTTTTATTCATTTTTAATAAGTTCTATAGATATAGACCAGCAATTTCAAGTGAGTGATCAAAGATCAATTAAACATTGAAAATGATAGGAGATAACGGTTTCTCGAACCTCACTCTTTCTTGCGGAACTATAGTCAACATAATTTACTTGAGACCGTAAAGTGTAGGTTGATAACCAAACCGTTGTAACTTCAGCTTGAGTTACAGGGCTTTGGTAAACAAACCATGAAATGTGTTCACTTCTCTAAGTATGTGAATCTTTTTGGTTTTAGGATATAGTTATTTGCACGCATTCACGATTATTGCGGACTAACTTTTCAATGAACCCAAAATATTTAAAAGTTAATTCGCCAAATTACATCACGGCTAAGCCCAGCCCTGCCAGTTCATTAATAATGCAGAATATAGGGGCATAAATGTTTTACAAACATCTCTTGTTTCGGGCTTAACATTAAAAAACAAAAATTACAAAGCTATTTAATCAAATATTTTAAAAGATTTTGTACCAAATTTTGTTCTATTTGAATAAAGGTCTATGGGCTGATGTTCCATGCCAAATTTAAAAGCTGTGGGTCAATTCAAAAGAACTTCAAAGATTGATGCCCAAGTACTATTCCCTTTCCCTGCTGCTCTGTACCTGATTGCCCAACAGTTAAGATTGTAGCTAATTACATTAATGTCTATGAAACTTATGATCCATTTCAAAGACTGTTGGTCTAAAAGAAGAAAAAAATTTGAAGATATCTACTTTTATCAGAGGCCTCCACACTTTTATTTTCTTTAAGCTTTTTTGGAAGAAAGACTACCTAGGAAAAATTCCTGGAAAATTTTGAATTATCTAGCTGAGTGGTTTAGGAGATGTTAAAAGAAATTGTTTTCAGATGGAGGGTGATCAAAATAGATGATGACATGAGTGCTCTGGTGAGCTAACAACAGCACCACAAGCAGGTGCCAATGCTCGGCTGTTTGTTATTTCTTAGGCAAATGCAATTATAGGAACTTGGTACCTAGAGAAAGGTCTTGTCCCAAGCAATGATCATGTGAAATACGAAGGCCATTGGCTTACCATTCGAAAGTTTTGACCAAGATTAAATTTTTGAAAGAAATTTGACCTTGAAAAATGACCTTGACTGATAACCTTGAACTTGGAACCTACAGAAAGGTCTTTTCCCAAGCAATGATCATGGGAAATATAAAGGCTCTATGACATACCATTCAAAAGTAATGACCAAGGTTCAATTTTTAAAAAAAAAAATGACCTTGAAAAATGACCTTTACTTTGACTGATGACCTTGAACTTGGAACCTACAGAAAGGTATTGTCCTTAGCAATGATCATGTAAAACATGAAGACTCTATGACTTGCCATTTAAAAGTTATGACAAAGAATTTTTTTAAAGAAATTTGACCTTGAAAAATACACTTGACCTTTACGGATGACCTTGAACTTGGTTCCTTCAGAAAGGTCTTGACCCAAGTATCAATCATGCCAAATATGAAGGCCATATGACTTACCATTCAAAAGTTGTGAGCAAGGTTAAAGTTTGGCAACGCCAACGAAACCAAGGTGATCATAATACCTCGGGTTTTCTTAGAAAACAGCTGAGCTAAATTCCTAAAAACACATCCTTGTGAGGAGGTGATGCAGTATTGAAAGATAGATGGGTGGATGGATATAGAGAGAGAGGGAGAGGGATACTCGACACTCTGCCTGAGCAGTTATACAAAACATTGCCCCATGGAGAAATATTTGGTGAAGCTCTTCCAAAGTTGTTAAGAGAATTGGATTTCATCAAAATCCATGGTTTCCATGGTATCTGAAAGGCGGAAAATCTTAGAAAAACTTCTCCTAAGCTACCGTGACAAACAAGCTGAAACTTGGTAGGGATGCTCCTTGGATGAAGATCTACCAAAGTTGTATAAAGAATTTAATTTCATCAAAAACTCTGGTTTCCATGGTAAGGGAAAGGCCAAAACTTGCCCATAACCTAAGGAAAAAAAAAATCTCCTAAAGTTCTGGGCCAATCAAGATGAAACTTGTTTGGATTTTTCCTTGGCTGAAGCTTTACCAGAGTTTTTAAAAGAATTTAATTCAATCCAAAAACTCTGGTTTCTTTGGTAACAGAAAAGCTAAAAATTGATGAAAATCTTAGAAAAAAATATTTTTTTTCTAAAGCACTGGACAAATCAAGCTGAAACCTTGTAGGGATGTTCTTTGGGTGAATCTCTACCAAAGTGAAAGGAATTTTATTTCATCAAAACCCCTGGCTTTCATGGTATGTGAATGACCTAAAGTCTTAGAAAAATTCTTCATCACCTAAACCACTGGATAAATCAAGCTGAAACTTGGTTGGGATGTGTATCTTGGATGAAGCTCCATAAAAATTGTTAAAAGAATTTTATTCCATCAAAAATTCTGGTTTCCATCGTGATGGAAAAGCAGAAAAAATGCTGATCATGGTCCCCTTGTCTAAACTTCTCACAAACCAATGGACTAATTTTACGGAGCTTGGCAAAATCTTTTTTTGGGTGACACTCTTCTAAATTTTTTTCAAGAAATTTTGTTTCACCCCAAAGTATGGGCTGGGAAGCCCAGGGTTTTTTTTTTCACTATAAAATTTTTAAAAGTCTTCCCCTCCAAAACAATGGGGGCGGATTTTAATGAAACTTTTCCTAAGTGGTCATTGGGTGATCCTTCAGGAAAATTGTTCAAGAATTTTTTATTGACCACCAAATATGGGTGTGGCAGGGCAGGGCTTTTTTCCAATAAAATCTCTAAAAATCTTCTCCTTCAAAACCATATTGCCGATTTGAATGCAACTTGGCATGAAAATTCCTTAGGTGAAGATCATAAGTTAAAGTCTTTTAAAATCTTCTCATTCAGCATTCTGTGTAAATTTCGCATGATTATCTTAAGAAAAAGCAAGATATAAGTGAAAATATTTCCCGATTACGATAGATGAGTTTCGCCGCCACACCCAACAACTTCAAAGTATGATTTACAATTTGTTTGCTTCAATATATCTTTATACAGAATTTTCACACTTTTGCAGCTCCCAAATGAAACTTGACAGGAATTTTCCTTGGGTCAAGCTCTACCTTAGTGATAATTGCAATCACCCATTAACTCTGGTTACCATGGCAACTTTAAGGGGAAAAACAGGAAATGCAGCATCATCTAGTGGACATCTATCAAGTTTGTTTCTGTCACGCCCTTGGGTCATATTTGGGCTCCATCCACGGGTGCATTCCATTCTATGTATAGAAACACAAAACGAAAATCTCCAAAAACTTTCTTCTCTGAAACCATAAGACAACCAGCCTTCATATTTGGTATGTAGCATCATTAAGTTGATTTCTGTCAAGTTTGTTCATATCATGCCCCTTAGGGTCATATTTGGGATCCACCCAGGCGCATCAAATTTTACAAAGAAACAAAAAGCAAAAATCCTTAAATTGTGACCTGTCACACCAAAAGGCACCATCCGGGAATTCGGAAGAACGAACATGTATTGAAAAAGAGATTTGTTCCAGCAAAGATAAACCAGAGGTAGTTTTTCAAAAATTCTTTCACTGAAAGGTAGATTATTCATTCTAGATTCAGAAAATAAGAAAGTGTAAAGGGTTTCGCACTACCCAGATAATCCCTTTTTGCGTGATGGGTCACAATTTCTTCTTCTCTGAAACCAGAGGACAGAGATATTTCATATTTAGAATATTGTCTAGTGGACCTCTATTAAATTGTTCATATCATACCCCTGGTCGGGGCCATATTTGGGCTCCACCAGAAGTAATAGGGTCACTATGCATGCAAACAAACCTCTATTAAATTGTTCATATCATACCCCTGGTCGGGGCCATATTTGGGCTCCACCAGAAGTAATAGGGTCACTATGCATGCATAGGTCTATATTTAGACAGGTGAGTAAACAGATCTACGTATATTTGAGTGAGGGCCATAGGGAATGGTAGAAGAATTGAAAGAGTCTACACAGTATACAGAACTGATTTTCATAACTCCAAAGGGTAGTTACCCGCAGGCATTAGGATCAGGCCCTTTCTTTACTAGACAAAAAATATTATTGAATAATTCATTTAAAAAATGAACATTAAGTTGTGTCCTGGTCAATGACCTATTTTCAAATGAGACACAAAAGTGTTAAATAAGTTTTAGGCTCGACGGATGCGCATTCGTGAGACTGTGAAAAGAGTCTACATGAAAACCAGAGCTGACTTGTTTACCACGTGCTAACAGATAACAAGAATAGAATTTTAATTGTGACAATGGAAAACGATTAGAGCTACAAACTAAGAATAATACCAAGATAATCTTTTTGTTCTTCATTTTATACACACCAGGCATAATACCGAAAGTGATCGAAATTTCGCAATCACAGGGTTTGCGCTGACGATCGACCACTTATGTTGAGAAATGTTAAAGTCAAAATCGATGATAATTTATAATTTGTCTCTCTCCGACGTGCATCATTATGGTATCCCGATCAAATTGTTTTAAAAGTCTAGTTGAGTGGCAAGTCTGTCAGACCCTCCCCCTCTCTCGTACTTCAACAAGTACAATTACTTGTTTTGCATTGAATGATTGAATCACTTTAGCCTGCCGACAGAAACGTCCACCATCAGTACTTTCAGTGCCTTGATTTAAAAAATTAACTTACCTTGGATTGATTCTGTTGATTGCTTACTGCTGCTTTACCCCAAAATATGATCTAAGCTGCTCACTTTGAAGTTGGTACAGAAAGCTCTAAAATTGTCACAAGCATTTTCCTCTTGTGTAATATGAAGGCACTGTCATTTACCATCCAAAACTTATACCCAGTGATAAAGGTTTTGTGTTTAAAATCAGTGACATTGAGAAAATGACCTTGACCTGAATGAATGACTTCGATTCACATGAAAGATTTTGCCATAAGCAATACTCATGTGGCGACATCACTTAACATTCCAAATTTATAGCCAATGTTAAAGTTTTATTTCACATAAATTTGACCTTTATATAGACCTTGTCCTTTACTGATGGCCTTTAAATTGGTTCAAATAGAGAGCTCTTGTAACAAGGATTCCACATGTGAAATACGAAGGCTCTGCCATGCACCATTCAAAAGTTATAGTCAATGTTAAAGTTTTTCGGACTATTAAACAAATAAACAGAGAACACAAAAACAGCATATCCTCTCACATTTCTAATATTACCTTTGTGATTTTTTTCATTATCCTGCCATTATTCCACAAAAAAGATCATTAAAAGTCATTTAAAGTCCTCGTCTGTGCTCATTAACATTTCCGAAACACAAGACAATGATCTTAGACGACTATATACACAAAAACTATTCTTTTATTCTCAAAGATAAGCCTGAATTTGTCATACCAATATTTGGTAATGCAAATGATTATGACGCGATGATCTAAATATAGGCCTAACTCGATGAATATAAATGACTCGCAACATTTGGGACTCCAATTTAAATACCGCTCATATACTGCTTTTGCACGTGAGAGTATTTCACGTGAACAAAATCTCATTTACATACATTGTATTTTGCTTATACTGCAGATCATGCGTTTCACGAAAAAGCCGCCGTTTACTCTAAACGCAGTCTGTGGCTTTAAGAACTGGAACAGCGATAATGGTAAATGATGCTTGGCACATTGTAAAAATCTTCATGTACAACGAGGTATAATCCAAAGGTTCTGAGACTTCCACAAATAGACGAGTCATGAAACGTATTTCAAATTACTTAAAGCCCACAAAATTTGTTTTGTTTTCCAAATGAATTGTAAACTTGGAAAATCCTTTTCTTAATTGAATGAATTGTCATTGGCATTTAGCAATTTCGACAAACAAAGACGGCATGATTTTTTATTTTTTATTGAAGTTTTGATAATCTTATTTTTTTAAAAGAATGTTATGCAACATTATTATAATTCATCCGATTTTACTTGAGCTATTGATGCTTTTTCCCAAAATATGTAGATTCTCGACATTGGATGATTCAAGAGTAAAGTGAAGACATTACATCCATCGTTTCATTACTTTCAAACCATACTTGAATCACGAAACGATCTCTTAGGCACATATAAGAAGAAATTGTCCAGTTAGTTGCTCCATTTTCAATTTGAGGTTTTGATTTCGGTTATTGAGGTATTTTCAAGTGCTCCGTAGCACCATTTTCTACCCATATAAACTGATCTTTTGTGATATTTTGTTGATCCCAAGATAACGAAAGTTGACATTCTTATTGATATAAAGCTAATGAACATTCATGAACAATTTTCATTTCATCGAACGTCATTTATTTGTTTTATTTGGCCAGTCCTGGACTATAACTCGTATGTGTGACATGTACATCTGGCTAAATGAAGAAAGTGCTGAATAAAGATGAAACATGTTGAAAGATAGTAGAGAGAGATAAATCTTTAAAAGACTCAATGGCAACTTTTATTGTTATTTTTCTTCGTGGCTGCTTTATTTATCAGCAATTATTGGTTGGATTTTTTTTTAAATTCATTCTTCACAGAATCTTTAAATATATATGTGGAACATTTGCATATCATATTTTAGTTACTTTTCATTGATTTTTTGACTGAGTTATGGCCCTTTGATAATTTTTTTTTCTGTCTGCCTTTTCTTGAAGCCTTTTCATGTCCTCTAAATTTCTCAGCAACTAAAGGATGGATTTCAATAATACTTTACAGATTTACTTATTACCACGCAGAAATGAGCAAGTGCTCTTTTGAATACGTTCTATTGATATTGACAGTTTTATGGCCATTTGGTGAAACATTGTTTCCACTCAATTCCTCAGCAATTATTGGAAGGATTTGATTAAAACTTTACGGAAAGTTTATAATGAGTCAAACATTCGTATATTTTGTTATTATAACGTATGTTTTATTTTGATTTTGATCCATTAATTTTTACTGAATAATGGCCCTTAAATGAAAAAAGAAATCTGCCTGAAGCTTTTTCGTGTCCGCTCAATTTTCCAGCAACCTAAAGAGGGATTTCAATCAAACTTCACAGATATGCTCACTGCCAAGCAAAGATGCACATGTTACCTTTGGTTACGGTTCATTTAGCTTTTGTCAGAGTTTATGTTGAAAAGATGTGTACGCTGAATTTCTCTGAAAATTTTGAAAGGAATTTATTTAAACTTCACGTTAAGTCTCGGTATTCGGTATGAGGCAAACATTTACATATCCAATTTGGGTTACGATCCGTTGTCTTCTGACTGAGTAATGGTCCTTTTATGAAGAAATCCATTTTTATCTTCACTTAAATTGTGTAGCATTTTTTAGGTCGACACAATTTCTCAAGAACTGATAAATAGATTTGAAAAAAACTTTAATGATATGCTCAGTATAAATCAGACAATATTGAAGTTCTTTACATTGAAATTAATGCTTCAACTTAGTTAAAGATGGGTGATTTTGGTGGTGGGTCCATGCGCTGTATGCTAATTAAAGCTTGGACGAGTAGAAGTTTTGTGCTCGGGTATCCGAAATCTCGTTATCCCTTGATACTCGATTACCTGATGACTTATTTTTGCAATTAAATACAATGGCGAATCCAGAATTTCTGTGAAAGGGGCTTAATCATACATATTCAGATATAATTTTATTGGACTCAAGTGTTGCAATTCTTGACTTGCAGATAAGTAGCCAGGAATCTCTATTGTGAGTCCGTAGGACCCTCTAGAAAATAACTTCAGAAAAGTATTGGAGGTTGTTTAAGACAGTGTCGTGATACGACTTTGTTCCATTCACTTTGACAATGCCTTGCTAAGCAAATGATTGCAAGTGCTCTGTGCTCCGGGCATTCTTTACCTGTCAAAGCCTGCCATTAAGTGTCACGATCTGGATGGTTTACATGTATAAATAGGGAGAGTTAAAGGAAGACAAATGGAGGTTAGGTTTTAGCTCAGAGCTGTGTCTATTGTTTTGTTTCAAGGGTCCAGGACCCTGACCTTAAAATTGATTGTAGTTTTGATCTTTTGTTATTGCTGCTGTTTAATAAGATGTAAATAAACTTTACGGTCGCATGCTATGGCTCTTGTTTTACCACAACAGTCTTCTTAGTCTAAGTCGGGTAACGGGGATTGATTCAGGACACGGGTAGGAACGTTACCCAACCCATTTCCCGGGTACTCGAATACTCGTCACTGCTCTATTGTTAATCAGCATTAGTTATTTTCTGGCTTGTAATTCAAGTAGTAAAAAGACTCTGTTTGTACATACAAGATTGTAGGCTTGAGTGATATCTTTTTTGAATTACAAAAAGGTATTTCAAATACCCCTCCGGTTTGATTTTAAACACCACTTGGGTATAACGTGCCACGCTGACACCAGAGCGGATTTTCCGAGATAGAACCAGTAGTAGTGAAATATTTTATCTATTTTCGAACCAAAATAATAATTTACATTTCAACTTTTAGTAGAACTACCAAGATGAAGGATAAATCTATTCTCCATCAAACTAGAGAGATGTTGCCTAAGCCTCAATAATGCATGTTATAAGTATTGTCCAAAAACTCTACAATGGTTCCTTTTTTAGCTTGTATAAGAGTATTTATGTATCCTCTTCAAGCATACCAAATCACAATACGAAACATCATCCCAAAGCGAGGATATGTGTGATTGTATGAACCTGAGTAGAGCAAAATAACACGACACCACATAAACTTCCAGCGCTTGGAAATAAACACCAGAGTTTAAGAAATTATGATAACACGACACCCGCCTTGAAATCATCAATATTCATGCTTAAACGATGTTGTACTAACCTAATGTCTTTTGCAAATATTTGCCCTTTTTCTATATGACTGGGCGGATTTCATTGACGTCAGTACACCTTAAGAATCATATAAACGTTGAAATTCATTTGAGAAGGTAGAGATCCAGGTAGAGGGAGTGATTTTATCTAAGCTTTAATAACCGATCCCATGTAACTGCACCTCGTTTAAATCGTCCAACAGTCGATGCCAATGAATCCAGCCGCTATGTGTTATACTAATCGTGCCGGGTTTACCAATCTTTTAACCTGTTTTCACGATTGAAACCTGGTACCCGGATTGTATCTGGAGAACCTCGCATTCTAGAAACCTAGTTCAAGCTCTTCTACGTGGTGCGGGCCTTACATCCAGGGCAGCAGGCAGGAATGAAGCCCCTTCGACGTGATGCGGGATTTACACCTAGAGCACAAGGTAGGATAGACAGAACGTCCTCTCCTGGGGATCTGTACAACATGTCCTAGCTTTCGGCTCCTTTTTCCTCCAAACTTCCCATTCATAACTAATCAAACGTAATATATGGATTTGAGGGGAATGAATGATGCGTATCTGGGGTATTAGGTATGAGAATTATCTCGCATGGCTTTTCATCATGTGCACTTATTCCCATTTTACCAAGGAAGTGGATAGCCGTACGGGTCCGTACGACTAGTCATGTAGGCTAAACGTACGGACCCGTACGGCTAGCGTGTCCTCACTGGATAGGCTAGCCGTACGGGAGTTTTTCAACCAATCAGAATACTGTATTTGATTTCCGATTATATACCATCTCGGGTTCACCTAGCGATTGTTCAATGATTATTTATCTTTTATTACGCGTTTAGAAGAAAGAAACACAAGTTAGTTCCTGTAAAAACAAATATGATAGTAAAATGGTCTGTTATCTAAGGTTTTGAAATCATCGACCTAATTAACTACTGTATTTTATGTCACGTTTCCCGAGTTTGTTTTTCACACCGTTTTGGAAAGAAACAAACATTATTTCATGATTTTGAAAGCCCAATCGGCCATTAATTGTTATTAATTAGAGGCAAATAGCAGATTTTTTACCTCAATATTAGACATACCGTTTGACATTTTCTTGAAAATCTTGTCTTATGTGCAAACGTGTTTGGATCTTGTAATAGGAGTTACTTATTTCACCAAATGTTATAGAACAGACGTTAACCTGTAAACGTGCCCGGGAAAAATTCAACGCGTTACGGAAGTTTTCCGATACAAAAAGAACATTCGTGGTGGCAAAAATTCACTTGACACGGGCACTAAAAAAATTAAGGTAAAAACATTGTCATACAGGCACTGAATTGCTTTTCCGACTTGCAGATTTTGGTTATTTGAATATTTTCGTATTTCGATTTTAAACAACAAACAAAAAGTCATTTAAAATGTGTAATTTCTGCAATGTTCCAACGACAACGAAAATTTAAATTTCCTTCTTTCTAGTATTTCTCCACAAAAATTAATAACATTGTAAATCTCCGGTGATAAGAGTTTTGTAGAAGATCGTATTTTAAGAATTATTCAATGCAGGGACTCAGGGTCCGTTTTCAATACGACAATTTGATTGCCCAGCGAATAATTTCCGTATCAAGGAATATATATTTTTACGCTTTTCACGGTCGTCCTGTAATAGACTTAAACATTTGCACTATTTATATTTTATATACTTTTACGCCACATATAGACAGAACGGAAAAATATCGAAGTACGCGAATAGAAACATAACAATTATCATGCATTCCCGTTCTGTATTCTGATTGGCTGAAAAACTCCCGTACGGCTAGCCTGTCCAGTGAGGACTGGCTAGCCGTACGGGTCCGTACGTTTAGCCTACCAGACTAGCCGTAGGGACCCGTACGGCTAGTCACTTCCATTTACCAAACATATTTAAGCCTTTTCAATTATCTTTACTACAACACCATCTTCTGTGCCAGAGCGATTACAAAAGGACGTATACAACGTTCTGCAACTCAAACTCTTTAAAACTCGAATTTCAGGAAGATCGCTCAACGGAAGCGCAATAGTTTACTTAATGCGTATTTTCTCATATTCAGATCACTTCAATGAACGTGTTTTTTTTCAACTTTTACAGATATATTGCATGGGGGTGAATTTGTACGCTGTCGGCTTATTCAATTAAGCATATATTTTTTAAATGCATCTTGAAAACTTGAGTCGTCTTCTCTTCTTTGGGAGGTAAACCACCATTTATTTCAAGTATAAATATTTATTTCGAATCTTATATAATTGTGTACAAAACAAGTCGACAATAAGTTATTGAATATGTTTTCATATACACTGAAATAAGCACTTGAGCCTCTTTGAGCTGAAATATTAAGGAATCGATTTGAATATGACAACTGCACCATCGTTTAGGAAGAAATATGGATGAATTTATGGTTGGTGTCGTATTATCCCAGCTTGATTAAACTCTGGTGTCGATTTCCAATCGCTGGGAATTTATGAGGTGTCGTGTTATCATATTTTACCCTACCCATTGCCCATAAAAGTACCTATTACTTCGTTTTAGATGAAAATTTCGTCGCGATATTTAGTTTGTGTATATAGAGGAAACATTTGTAGGCCCTACTCTAATATATAAACTAAATAAATGGACCATTTCAATGGGGTCCTAATAAATACTGCAAAAGACACACAACGGAATGCAAAGACAACACAAAGACACCTAAAAGACATTGACAAAGACAAACATTTTGTTCTTTCAGAGATTTTGATGAAATTTCGTATTGTCGTTTGATTTCATTATATTGTATCAATTTATTTCGGGAAAATTATATGATCGTCCGGAGTCCCATATATGGTTAACTGAAATCTTTTTGTTCTGTTTTCTATTGAATCTATCTACACAATCGTTTGCTGCCTAAGTAGAAAATCGCAACTATATACTGGTCCCACTGTCGACTATCATAAAAGCACGTTATACCCTGTGAAACTCCCTCCCATATCGCCAATACTTTTTATATTTAAAACGAAAATAAATAACACCGTTTACGAATAAGCGGGAATCTTGAACGCATGCTTCTGGGATCGAGCAGTGGTGGCAGATTGAAGACGAAAACTGGGTGATATATTCAAAACGTAAAATCATTGGAAGATATAGACAACTTGAAATTGTGTAATGTTATCTGTTACGTTATTTTTCATATTTTATTATTATGGTTTGACACCAATGACTTTTTACCACCAACATGATATCCAGAGAGATGAGGAACTTCAGGAAGTAGGGAAATAGGCAATGGTCCAAGTCGTATTTGAATTGTTGGGGTACTGACAAAAGCCCCCTAGGACAAAATCCCCCTGGGACAAATCCCCATGGACAAAGGCATTAATGGAATGAAAATAAACTTTTCTTGGGGGGGGGGGGGGGGGGGGGGAAGGTAAAATTATTCCCTTGTGTATAGATATCCGTGTAAAGATAACTTGGAAAATATCCTCAGTCTGGTGTTATATATCAATATTGAATTGCTATAAAAATTGAATAATAATAAAAAGGTTATAACAGGTGTGAAAAGACAAAGATATACTGTCTTCATAATCAATTTTGTCAACACATTCCATATTGAAGTAAAAGTTTTTAACATTTATCATAGTCAACAGACGCTTGCAGTTTATCATCAATATCACCAAAATGCCTGCACCTTTTAAATATTAATGCGCGAAAGACGGAACTACTTTCTTTGTGCAATCATCCGTATCGTAACTCCGATATAATATAAATTTACTGTTTATCCTATTTACAGTGAATGTGCCTTGTCAATGCATTATACCCCTTTTTGCACGAATGTACACGTGCATAGTGGATATTATTGGAAAACTGTTTGCATCTCTTTCTCAACCTGAATGCAGAGCAGTTGATGCCCGTGGAGAAAAATACATTTCTGACATTTCGAAGAAACACAAGATCGACTTTTCTGAAATGACCTATTTCCACAACAAACCATGGTTTAGCAATCCAGCAAAGCTGGTAACTAGTGAATAAAAAAGGTGTCTTTTCAATGCAATTTTGTGTGTTTGCGAAGTATTGGTAGACCAATATATAGACTCAAATTCATTCTCAAACAAGCTTGCATATGCATTGAAGGGGAAGATATCCCCGTGAAAAGGGTTTCGTTTGGGGTCAAATACAGAGAAAAAAGGGGCTCGGAATGTTTTGGGGGGAAGTGTCTAGAACAGAATAAGATGAGAAATGGATTCACATTCTAAAAAAGTTCGCTTATTTTTAGGTCCGCGAACTATTGGTAGACCAATATATGGGTCGACTTTAAGTTTGCAGTTAAACGGGGCATTAAAGAAAAGTCAGTATTCCTTTTTAACTCGCAAACTATTGGTAGACCAATAATGGGTTAGCCTTTCATTCGTGAGTTTGAAAACAGAACACTGACTAATAGTTCTCACGCGAAGTAGAACTGTATTATGCCAAGCCCCCGTCATAGCACAGTTGGTAGCGCATTGGACTGTCAATCCAGAGGTCACGGGTTTGATCCCCGACGGTGGCACTCATTCTTTCCGACTATTTGTCTCTAACCAATGGGTTAATAATCGTAGACCTATGTGAGATAGTAGCTGGAGGCTAGGAAAGGATGTGGTGGTAGTACTGGTGAGAGAAATACCAGGAAACCATTGTTAGGTGCTCCAGCCAATCAATCCATATTGAAAACTACATGTATAGTTATACTGTGCACTCG
The DNA here is from genome assembly GCA_948146395.1 of Fragum whitleyi. Taxonomy (NCBI): domain Eukaryota; kingdom Metazoa; phylum Mollusca; class Bivalvia; order Cardiida; family Cardiidae; genus Fragum; species Fragum whitleyi. The sequence goes on from OX411557.1 coordinate 8,722,938, forward strand.
AAGGTGTGAAATAAGTCAATAAAAATATTGATAATGTTTCAATGATGTCATAAATGTAAAATGTGTGAATAAAAGAAAAGTAAAGTAATTAAATACTTAGGGTTCTCCTTATCAATTATGTACATTTCTTTGCTTGCTGGAATATCTTATTAACTTTTCTTATAATATAATTCAAACAAAACTGATTTTGAGTTGTTTGAAAGAGAACTCAAACAATGGCTCTCATATTGCTAAGAATTATAAAAATTCACCCTTAATAATGGTAAATAAAGCAAACAAATAAAAAGAGGATCCATTTTATTTAAACGATTTAGTATAGTGAAAGCATATTGACCTAAACCTGGCCTTTGTGATTTAAATAAATTAAATGCCGGTCGTTTCTCCTCGGCAAAACACGACTTACCTGCGGAATCCAAACGTAAAGTTGAAATGCACGTGTTAGCTCTGTTAACCCGTTATCGCATATACTGTTCACTGTAACGGCGATATTTGTCCCACCTCATTAACTAGTGAATCAATACATAAATTGGGTTTCTTATTTCAGAAATCTTTCAATGCGGGTGAGAAAAAGACATTTTTTTTCAAATTTCTTTAAATGAAATTAATGTGTTATGAATGGAAATGAATGAAACCCCCTCCCTCAGTCGCAATAATTGTTTTTGAAATCGAATCGTCTGCTACATGACTAGGCGCCCCGTATATAGGTAAACTACTAACTCCACGCATGCCTGTAATCTGTGCAGTATAACGGAATGTCCATGCTTGGTTGTCACGTGCCGAAGTATCTTCGGAATTTATTCATGTGCCTAATTATTTATTCTGCATAAAGGTCAGGTTCAAGTTAATATGCGCCCGCTATAAAAAGTTATAGAAATGGAAATTTGTATACCAGTATTCATTATATTGTGGGGCTTTTGTCCTAGGGGGCTTTTATCCTTGGGGGCTTTTGTCCAGGGGGCTTTTGTCCTAGGGGGCTTTTGTCCTACACCGGAATTGTTAAATTGTCATTTATCTCCAAAGTGCTTGTGAAAATAGAACACCTTGGGAATGGCATTTGGTTGCTTGGATGTCCTATTTTACTACTGGTGTGAAAGAAGTAGATCTTTGTGATTCAGTGGTTGATATTTAGATGTAATTCTTAAGAAGTGGTGTAAAAAACGTTGATTTTAATTTTTAATACAAATTGACAAAAAAAAATTATTTGGGGGAAAAGACTATTCACTGGTTAGATCTGTTTGGATGTGACAAAACAAAGCTGTACGATTCTTCAAGGGTGACTACAGAACTAGAGAGCCAGGAACTATCCATAGATTCAAACAAGAACTTGAACTAGAGACACTAGAAGAAAGAAGAGGGAATCTCCGTCTCATCTTAATGTACAAGGTGGTTGAGGGGTTGGTACCGTCACTGCCTGCATCAAAATTCATCACATTCCAAAAACCAAAAAGATTAATTAGAACAAAGAAATACACCGATCACATCAGTACAAACATTGTGAAAAAGCATTTAAGCAATAACACAAAAAGCCTAGTCATACCTACCGCTAAAACACCTCAATTCAAGCACTCATTCTTCGTAGACACCACTATCCAGTGGAATCACCTGCCAAATGCAACTGTGCATGCAGGCTAGTTATCGGCCTTCAAAAACGAGAGCCAATAACATGGCAACACACTCTGTTGTATAAAAGCCTTTTAAGGATTCTACAACATACAGATACAGATACAGATATAGACTTGATTTATTACCATTGTTGTGTTTATGCACACACACAACACATATAGTACAATGCATGTGCAATGTTTAAAACAGGTATATCAAAAACATAGGTAAAGTAAAAACTTGCATTTTGGTTCTCCGCAGAGCAACTCAAAACACGTCTGTTCAGTTCAATATCATGGCAAGAAGAGACTGGTGCACGTGTTTCTCTGGCATTTTCCCACCCTTTGTCACACTCCAGTGGATGTGATGGAAGTGGTTTTAAGTCACAACACCATTTCATGTAGGAACTCACCTGACATTTTCTCGTTAAGTTACCTGTCCTCATACAAGTGATATTTCCATGGGCACACATAGGGAGATTAAGACCTTTTCATTGGGAGATTGGTTCTCAAAAAGGGAGATTTTGGGTAACTCGCATTGTGGCTAAAAAGGTTTTTTTTTGGCAATGCACGTCTAGACCAAGAATTGATTAAAATACCTACCATAAAATGTTTTTTATTGTTTTAAAATTTTTTTACCAAAAAAAGGATACCATTTAAAGTATTTGATAGAGGATAGTTTTGCTATGCTACAGATTTTGGTCATATAATTTCAGAGAAATAGATGTTACAAATTCATTTTTAGCTCCACTGGCTGAAAGCCACTGGGGCTATTGTCATGGCATTGTGTCCGTCGTGCGGTCGTCCGTCCGTCCGTCCGTCCGTGCGTGCGTGCGTCCGGTCGTAAACTTTTTCTTTAAAAATCTTCTCCTCAGAAACTACTGGATGAATTTCAACCAAACTTCACAGGAATGATCCTTGGGTGACCCTCTTTCAAAGTTGTTCAAGAAATTTTGATCCAATGAAAAACATGGATTTAATGGGCGTGGCTAATTTCCAAATATGGTAAAAAGTGACTTTTCTCAGATTCTAATAGATGGATACCAATTAAATTTTACATGAATGTTACTTGGGTGACCCTTTATCAGTCTACAAAAAATTATTTTGATCGGATGAAAAATATGCATTTTATGGGCGGAGGTCATTTCTCTATATGTTATATAGTGGAAACTTTGCAAATCGTTTTCTCAGAATCTAACTTATAGATATCAACCAAATTTTACATGAATGACCCTTGGATGACCCTTTATCAGTCTACAAAAAATTATTGTGATCGGATGAAAAATATGTATTTTATGGCGGAGGTCATTTCCTCTATATGTTATATAGTGGAAATCTTAAAAACCATTCTCTCAGAATGTTATCAATGGATATCAACCAAATTTCACTGGAATGATCCTTGAGTGAACCTTTACCATGCAGCCAAAAATTAATGTCATTAGATGAAAAATATGTCTTTTATGGGCAGAGGTCATTTCTCTATATGTTATATAGTGGAAACTTTGAAATTCATTTCAAAATCAGTAGAACCCAAAATATCTTGAAATCTAGGCAAACCTTAGATTTGCTATTTCAAGAATTTCAAGCCTGTGGAGCGACTCAAGCCATTCATGGCTTTCTAGTTTTTTTATTTCTTTGCAAAATTCAGGATCCCACATTAAAGGTTTTTCTTTTAAGTAGATAATCAGTAGAAAATTATATCTTACCAAAAAATGTAAGAGAAGTAGACATTTCAATCTAGGAGGAGATTGTTAAAGTCTTTCTTTACTTCTTTGAGTAATCTAGAAGCCCAAAACACAAGGCTTATTTTGTATTGGAGAGAAACTGTCTAAGTAGTAAAGAATTAGGTAATACTGCATTTTGCATTTATGCAATACTGCTTTATGCAATGTATGAAATTCTAGGCCTTGTAATTGCAGACCTGTTTTTTTTCAGTCTACCTGTTTTTTTTTCATTGTGTTGCCATGGCAACAAGAGTTCTTCATGATCTGTGATATATTTTGAAAGGACTTTTCCTAAGGATCATGTTTGAAATCGAATGACTAGATTAGGTTATTTTTTATGATAGTATTCATATATTATTTTTATAAATTATTCATTTGGACATTTTTCTTCAATAAAAAATCTAAAAAAAGAGAATAGGTAAAATCAGTAGTAACTCGATAAGCCTGAAAGCAACAGTAAGAAAGTGACTTTTGTTGTACTACATACTGGAAAAAATTTGTTGGCAATAAAATATGGCTATCGTTGAGATAATCAATGGACCGGAAATGGTATATTTTGATGATTGAATTCGCTGCATTTTTAGCTCCACTGGCTGAAAGCCACTGGGGCTATTGTCATGGCGTTGTGTCCGTCGTGCGTCCGTCCGTGCGTGCGTGCGTGCGTCCGGATGTAAACTTTTCTTTAAAAATCTTCTCCTCAGAAACTACTGGATGAATTTAAACCAAACTTCATAGGAATGATCCTTGGGTGACCCTCTTTCAAAGTTGTTTGAGAAATTTTGATCCAATGAAAAACATGGATTTTATGGGCGTGGCTAATTTCCAAATATGGTAAAAAGTGAGTTTTCTCAGATTCTAATCAATGGATACCAATTAAATTTTACATGAATGATCCTTTGGTGACCCTTTATCAGTCTACAAAAAATCATTGTGATCGGATGGAAAATATGCATTTTATGGGCGGAGGTCAATTCTCTATATGTTATATAGTGGAAACTTTGAAAATCATTTTCTCAGATTGTAACTTATGGATATCAACCAAATTTCACTGGAATGATCCTTGAGTGACCCTTTATCAGTGTACCAAAAATTATTTTGATTGGATGAAAAATATGTATTTAATGGGCGAAGGTCATTTCTCAATATGTTAAAAAGTGGAAACTATAAAAATCATTTTCTCAGAAAGTAACTGATGTATATCAATCAAACATTTTTGGTATGATCTTTTGGGTGACCCATTATCAAGCAGCCAAAAATTATTTTCAATTGATCAAAAATATGTCTTTTAAGAGCGGAGGTCCAGGTCATATCTCTATTTGTTATATAGTTGAAACTTTGAAAATCATTTTCAACATCAGTAGAACCCCAAATATCTAAAAATCTATTCAAAACATTGATTTGTTTTTACAAAAATTTCAAGCCTGTGGAGTGACTCAAGCCATTCATGGCTTTCTAGTTTAATTTACTAAGTATACAGCATTGCACTTGAACGTCCGCTTTCAAGCGTGGATCCAACGTAAAATCAACTGAAAGAAAAACCCAAACAAGAGGGTCATAATGGCCCTCAAACATCACTCTACTGACTAATGGTGCTAAAGTGAGCTAAAACAATCTTATAGGAACTGTGAACAGCTATCCCTAACCCTTAATTCCCAATTCATCATTGACAAGGTCTACCATTGACTTACTCAATTTCAACTTGTCTTGTTCATATTTGACTCTTTGTCTAATGTATTCAACCAATGACTGATGCTCCATCATAGTGCAGGCACTCCATATCGTCTCCCTAACGCCTTCATCTGTCAACTTTTCTAGGTCACTTTTTGTTCAGCCCTGTTTGAATTTATTACGTACGTAGTATTTCACAAATGATCTCTGGGCTTCGTTTAACTTGTCAGACTGTGTCATCATGGCATGTTTGTTGTATGGAGTGAGTCGCCGCCGACATATCCGAGATTTTAGTATACAGCCTATAATAGACACATGAAACGATTCAATCAACTGTCTCCTAACCCTGCTATACTCGTGTTCGTTTAAAGAATTATGGTAGCTGGAGGCTAGGAAAGGATGTAATGGTTGTACTGGAGAGAGAAATACCAGGAATCCATTGTTAGGTGGTCCAGCCGCCGTGATATAACTGAAAAATTTTTGAAAGCGGCGTTAAACTCCATTCAATCAATTAATCAATCCTAACCCTGCTATACTCATGTTCTTAAAAAGAATCACGGATTAGGGTTAGTAACAGTGGTATCAGCACAGGGAAGAGGTTGAATGCTAGAGATTAGTTTATACTTAATTTATTTTATAAGCTTAAGCTTATAGAATCGCTCTCGAACACACAATCCTGATTTCTTCACGTCCCTGAGAGAGAGAGGCAGTGGTTTTTAGCTCCACTGGCTGAAAGCCACTGGGGCTATTGTCATGGCGTTGTGTCCGTGGAGCGTCCGTCCGTCTGTCTGTGCGTGCGTCCGTCCGGTCGTAAACTTTTCTTTAAAAATCTTCTCCTCAGAAACTACTGGATGAATTTTAACCAAACTTCACAGGAATGATCCTTGGGTGACCCTCTTTCAAAGTTGTTCAAGAAATTTTGATCCAATGAAAAACATGGATTTAATGGGCGTGGCTTATTTCCAAATATGGTAAAAAGTGAGTTTTCTCAGATTCTAATCAATGGATACCAATTACATGAATGATCCTTTGGTGACCCTTTATCAGTCTACAAAAAATCATTGTGATCGGATGGAAAATATGCATTGTATGGGCGGAGGTCATTTCTATATATGTTATATAGTGGAAACTTTGAAAATCATTTTCTCAGAATGTAATTGATTGATATCAACCAAATTTCACTGGAATGATCCTTGATTGACCCTTTATCAATCTACAAAAAATTATTGTGATCGGATGAAAAATATGCATTTTATGGGCAGAGGTCATTTTTCTTTATGTTATTTAGTGGAAACTTTGAAAATCATTTTCTCAGGATCTAACATTTGGATATCAACCAAATTTCACTGGAATGATCCTTGGGTGACCCTTTATCAGTGTACCAAAAATCATTTTGATTGGATGAAAAATATGTATTTTATGGGCGGAGGTCATTTCTCAATATGTTAAATAGTGGAAACTATGAAAACCATTTTTCTCAGAAAGTAACTGATGGATATCAATCAAACATTTTTGGTATAATCTTTGGGTAACCTATTATCATGCAGCCAAAAATTATCTTGATTTGATCGAAAATATGTCGTTTAAGAGTGGAGGTCATTTCTCTATTTGTTATATAGTTGAAACTTTGAAAATCATTTTCAACATCAGTAGAACCCCAAATATTCAAAAATCTAGTCAAAACATTTATTTGCTTTTACAAGAATTTCAAGCCTGTGGAGCGACTCAAGCCATTCATGGCTTTCCAGTTAACCTACTGCTACCCAATTTTACAGCTGGTTGAACTGGGGCTGGCTTTTAAGTGTTTTGCCCATAAACACACCTCGGCGACAGTGGGGCTCGAACCATGGACCTCCAGGTCACGGGTCGAGTGCATTTACCACTAGGCCACCGAGGTAGAGATTGAAGGTCTAAGGGCCTAAGAGTAGAGGATATGGAACAAAGGATGTTTTGGGTACTAGTTAAATGGACTTGACCCTCGTCATGCTGAATCCAGAATATTCCTGCTTTGACAGGAGCTATAGACGAACATCAGCCTGCACATATGTGCAGTCTGATGTTAGTCTACACCACTTGTTTCTCACTTTCAAACCAGAATTGTCAATGAATTAGTTTTTCAATTAAAGATTGACCTACAGTTGGTACTTTCAGTGCTTTTTGCCCTTTGATTTTTATGAAAATCTTTAGCCATAATTTATTCAGCATGCCAAGGGTTAAGGTAGAGGGATAAGGCTGAAGGCTAAGAGCAGAGGGAATAAAAGCTAGGGTAGAAGTGCTAGGTAAAGTCTTTGTGGTATATGATCAAAGGCTTTGGTTGAGATGATAAAAAAGGGCTATGGTTAGAGGGGTGAGGAATGAGGGCTATTGGAGTGGGGATGATATGGTAAAGATCTCAAAACACACCAATTCTCAAACAAGAGGGCCCTTTACCCTGGGATGCTTGCCTGAGATAAAGAGTTGGTATGCCCCTGTATCGAAAGATCGTGGGCTTATTGTTTTACCGTTGTCTGTCTGTCTGTCCATCCGTCCGTCTGTCTGTCTGCAAAAGTTTACCCAAAAACTAAACATTGCCAATATCTTCAAGCCTATTCAAGATACAATGCTAATGTTTGGCATGGTGATGGATCTCAATGATCCGCATCCGCTGGTACCAAAGTCAAGCTCATGTGACAAGGTCAAGGTCATCTGTCAAGGTCAAACTTTGAAAAAAATGCCGTTACGGGGGCATTCGTGTTTCACAAACACATCTTGTTTTTTTCTTTTGATAGTCTATAACTGAAAAAAATGTTGAAAGCAGCGTAAAAAACCCATCCAAACAAATCAATTCTTTCAATAGTCTACATGTAATTTCATTTTAAGGTAGAAGGATAGAAGGCTAGAGGGGTAGAATGGTAGATGGATAAAGGGTAGAATGTTACAATAGATTTGGGGTAGAAGAGTAGAGGTGGATGAAAGTTAAAGGGTAGAATTAGGGTTTAGGGCTAGGGTGATCCTATCCAGGTGGAGGGTCACGATCCTTGTACAGGTACGGGTCAAGGCACAATTACCGGTATGAATCAGGCCAGAAGTAAGGTACAGGCATACCCTTACCCTTAATGCCTTTTGCACGTAGTCCCCGATTGTTTCAACTCATATTATCTACATTTCCATAGGGTTTCATCGGGCGTCGCCTGACTCATTGTTGCTAGGCTCAGGAAATTGCTTTAACATCTCAGCATGCAAAATTTTATTTCTTTAGGTCACCCATGTCGCAGGAATGAAATAACCCTGTTTAAAAATTTTTCATTGCATGGGTCTTATTACACTAGTGGAATAACTATGCAATTTAGCTCAGAGCGAATAGCAACATTGTTTTTTCTACGTCAGTTTTGAACAGCTTTATAAGTTAAATGAAGAATGTTGAATTTCAAGAATGTTGATGATTTTTCACAAAAATTCAGGTCATATTATAAAAAGAATATAAAATTTGTTCTCATGAAAGACATTATTTATTTAAATTGTCATCTTAAACAGATAAAAATGTGGCACAGCCTCGTTTATATACGCCACCGGAGGCTGACATATATTGGCGTCATCTTCTCCGTCTGTCCGTCCGTCCATCCATCCGTCAGTCCGTACGTACGTCCACTTTTCTTGTCAACTCAACTCCTCCTAAACTTCTGGCTTGATCTTCTTGAAACTTGGTCAATGTTATCACCTCAATTGGTAGATGTGCATGAAGGAATGATTTTACGGTTCTTTGATTTTTGCCTGAGTTATGCCCCTTGATAACTTAGTCTCTGGGTCCACTTTTCTTGTCAACGCAACTCCTCCTAAACTTCTGGCTGGATCTTCTTGAAACTTGGTCAATGTAATCACCTTAATTGGTAGATGTGCATGAAGGAATGATTTTATGGTTCGTTGATTTTTGCCTGAGTTATGCCCCTTAAAAACTTAGTCTCTGGGTCCACTTTTCTTGTCAACACAACTCCTCCTAAGTTTCTGGCTTGATCTTCTTGAAACTTTGTCAATGTTATCACCTCAATTGGTAGATGTGCATGAAGGAAGGATTTTATGGTTCATTGATTTTTGCCTGAGTTATGCCCCTTAAAAACATAGTCTCTGGGGCTTATTGCCTTAGTTATGCCCCCTTAAAATTTAGTCTCTGGGGCTTATTGAAATTGCAGCCTTGTGAATGCAACTCTCCCTAAGTTTCTGGCTGGATCTAAATGAGACTTGGTGGATGTTATAACCGAAATTGGTAGATGAGCATGAAGTAAGGATTTTATGGTTCATTAATTTTACCCTAAATTATGCCCCCTTAAAACTTAGTTTTTAGGGCTTATTGAAATTGCAGCCTTTTGAACACAACTCCTCCTTACTTTTTGTCTTTATTAAAATGAAACTTGATCAATGTCATCACCATAATTTGTAGATGTACATGGATCAAGGATTTTATGGCTCTTTTATTTCCCTGAATTATGCCCCCTTAAAACTTAGTGTCTGGGGCTTATTGAAATTGCAGCCTTGTGAAGGCAACTCCTCCTAACTTTTTGTATTGATTTAAATGAAACTTGGCCATTTTGAATTTGGTTCTGTCAAAATAACAAGTGTCTACAATTATTTTCGTGAAACAGCAGCAAAGTGGCGGCGTATTTTGTGACGATGGCACTCTTGTTTCATCTGTTAATAGATGACCTTGTTTAATAAATTTGGTATTCCATGACCACTCGTTTCATTTCCTCATACGCCAAAGCCCATTTGTCTCAACAAAATATATTTTTGCCTAAAATATTCTATCCTTTTTAGCTCCACTGGCCTAAGGCCAGCGAGCTATTGTCATGGCGTTGTGTCCGTCGTGCATCCGTCCGTGCATGCGTAAACTTTTCTTTAAACATCTTCTCCTCCTAAACCAATGTGTGGATTTTGACAAAACATGGCCAGAATGTTCCTTGGGTGACTCTCTTCCAATGATGTTCAAGAAATATTGATTGATCCCCAAATATGGGCGTGGCAGGGCAGGGCATATTTTGACCCCAAAATCTTTGAACAACATCTCCTGAACCATTGGGCCAATTTCAATGAAAATTTACAAGAATGTTCCTTGGGTGACCCTCTTCTAAAGTTGTTCAAGAAATTTGGATTGACCCCCAAAAATGGGCTTGGCAGGGTGGGGCTTATTTTGACCCCGAAATATTTAAACAACATCTCCTCCTGAACCATTTGGCTAATTTCAATGAAACTTTACAAGAATGTTCCTTGGGTGACTCTCTTCCAATGATGTTCAAGAAATATTGATTGACCCCCAAATACGGGCGTGGCAGGGTGGGGCTTATTTTGACCCCGAAATCTTTAACTGACATCTCCTCCTGTACCATTGGGCTGATTTCAATGAAACTTTACAAGAATGTTCCTTGGGTGACCCTCTTCTAAAGTTGTTCAAGAAATTTGGATTGACCCCCTTTTATGGGCCTGGCAAGGCGGGACTTATTTTGACCCAAAAATCTTTGACTGACATCTCCTCCTGAACCATTGGACTGATTTCAATGAAACTTTACCAGAATGTTCCTTGGGTGACCCTCTTCTAAAGTTGTTCAAGAAATTTGGACTGACCCCCAAATATGGGCGTGGCAGGGCGGGACTTATTTTGACCCTGAAATCTTAAAACGACATCTCCTCCTGAACCATTGGACTGATTTCAATGAAACTTTACAAGAATGTTCCTTGGGTGACCCTCTTCTAAAGTTGTTCAAGAAATTTGGACTGACCCCCTTATATGGGCCTGGCAGGGCGGGACTTATTTTGACCCCGAAATCTTAAAACGACATCTCCTCCTGAACCATTGTGCTGATTTCAAATGGTTGATTTCAATGAAACTTTACCAGAATAGTACTTGGATGACCCTCTTCTAAAGTTGTTCAAGAAATTTGGATTGACCCCCAAATATAGGAGTTGCAGGGCGGGGCTTATTTTGATCCCAAAATCTTTGAACGACATCTCCTCCAGGCTCCTGAACCACTTGGTGGATTTCAATGTGTTTACCAGAATGTTCCTGTGGTGACCCTTTTCCAAAGTTTCTCAAGAAATTTGGATGTACCCCAAAATATGGGCATGGCAGGGTTGGGCTTATTTTGAGCCCAAAATCTTTGAAAGACATCCTCTCCTGAGCCATTGGACCAATTTCAATGAAACTTTAACAGAATGTTCCTTGGGTGACTCTCTTCCAAATGTTCAAGAAATTCGGATTAACACCCAAATATGGGTGTGGCAAGGCGTGGCTTATTTGAGTCTGAAATCTTGGAACGATATCTCCTCATGAGCCTTTGGATCTATTTCAATAAGACAGTGCTAGAATATTCCTTGGATGACCCTCTTCAAAAATTATTTATGAAAATTTGATTGGATAAGATCCACTGGATCAATAAAATTCAGGTGAGCAGTTTAGGGCCATTCTGGTCCTCTTGTTTGAAAGTGATATTTAAATAGTTTTTTTCCTTGTAATTTTACATATTAGTTAAATCAGTTCATCTCTTCATAAGTCAGTTTCAACTAGGAAAAAGTCAGAATTCCTTCTGCATGCTGGTTACTTTCATTACTTTCTATTTTCAATATCTCTCTTTCAAATCTTGAGATTTTTAAGCCAGTGGAGCAATACAGGCCCTCTTGGGCCTCTTGTTTAGTTAAGTTCTTAAAGAAATTTGTGCTGCAAATATAATAAATGAACACACTGAGTAAGGGAAATTCATAATTAACTACACAAATCATTAAATGCTGAACCAGGAATCATTAAATGCTGAACCAAGAGGTATAGACAAAGATCAGCCTGCACATAATTGCAGTCCATTTCAATCTCCTTCCTTGACAACTGATTTTTATTTAGAAATAAAATAAGTTTTCAAAAAAAAATATTTTAAGAATTGTTACTGTACTTACGGGGAACTACCCTTACATCTATTCTGTGCATATAAGTGAAGGATCCATCCACAACTCTACAAACATATATTCCCTCATCCTCATACTTGACATCTGACAGGACCAGCCTCCCTTCTTTAATCTCAACTTTAGTGGACAGCTTAAATATAAATGTTGTCTGTTAGATAAAAAGGGACAATCTGGGAAGTATTAATTTAATTGTCAACTAGGGTATAAACACATTTGGCATTTTCAATGGCTCGGCACAAAACAGTTGTCACTCTTCAAAAAAAGTTCTTTGACATTTGATCTATATGCAGATTTTAATTTGGACATAAATATCTATATGTATGAGCAAAGTCAATCAATGAAGGTAAAGTCAATGCATCTTCACACTGTATTAAAACAAAATTACATTTTTCAATCAAAGATTTGTAACAGAGATGTTGATTAAGGACGTTACTTCGCACGTGTCTTATGGTGGCAAACTGGACCTCTCTTATCTGGTTCCACACTTTCTCATCAGAGATCCTACTTAGACTGGGAAGCTAAGTATTCTTTGACGTAGTAGTAAGCATGAAAAAAACCAAATATCGTTACGTCACTCGACATTCTGTCCGAGGAACGTTGACATCCAGCGTCAGACTGATCTGGCTCTATACATAAGGCTGTGAGGAATGTTAAATTGGTGCCTGAGGTACAAGACAATCAGTCGGGAAACAACAAAGTCATTTGCAACGGCTTGTCATATAGAGCCTGCTTTGTGGCGACCAAAAAATTTGACATTGTTCCTCCGTTCGCTTGACATGCTTTCATTACATGTGTGTGCCTAATCGTTCAATTTCAAAAGCAATTGAGCAATGGTATTTCATCTACAACACAATGGAGAGCTATCAGGACTGTTCAGTTAACCTGGATCTGCACATGCTGAATGATTATTCAGATTTTACTTTTTATGCCCCCGTATCGAGAGATCAGGGGCATATTGTTTTACTCATGTCCGTCTGTCTGTCTGTCCGTCTGTCCGAAAACTTAACCCAAAAACTTAACCTTGCCAATATCTTCAAGCCTATTCAAGATACAAAGCTAATATTTGGCATGATGATAGATCTCAATGATCCGCATCTGCTGGTACAAAAGTCAAGGTCATGTGACAAGGTCAAGGTCATCTGTCAAGGTCAAACTTTGAAAAAAAATGCCGTTACGGGGGCATTCGTATTTCACAAACACCTCTTGTTTATGTTGACGCCTCTATAGAGAAACGTTGTGGAGTGATTTATCGCCAATACATGCGATATTCTTACATCCTAATTACTGTTCATAAATCATTCAAAATTTATCAAAGTTTTTACATGAAGTCACAAAAAATTGTATGTTTTATCAGTGTCGAAGAACTTTTTTTGAAGACTATATTAGCTTTTCGTCACAGTCTTGGTGACAGTGGATTAAAAGACTCCTGCTAACATTCTTTCACATAATTTATTATACCCCTCACCTACGAAGTAGAGGGGGGTATATTGGTTTCACCATGTCTGCTGTCTGTCCATCCGTCTGTCCGTAGACCTATTTGTTTCCGGACTCTAACTCAAGAATCAAGTGACCTACAATCATGAAACTTAATACAAATGTTGCTTATGACACAAGGAAGTGCCCTATTGTTTTTGGGTAACATAGGTCAAGGTCAAGGTCACAGTCAGCCTTTGTTCAATTTTCGTTTGTGGACTCTAACTCGAGAACCAAGTGACCTACAATTATGAAACTTTATGCAAATGTTGCTTATGATCCAAGGAAGTGCCCTATTGTTTTTGGGTCATATAGGTCAAAGGTCAAGGTCACAGTCAACCTTTGTTCAATTTTCATTTCCGGACTCTCAGTCAAGAACCAAGCGACCTAGAATCATGAAACTTCATGCAAATGCTGCATATGACCTCAATATTTGTTACAAACACATCCTGCACTAATAGCACTTGCGTTCTGACAAAGTGCTTGTGGGGGGTATAAGTCCGCTCTGCGACAGTTCTAGTTCTCATAGTCAAACGGGCATAAGTACTGAAACATTCTTTATACCTCTGTGGTAAGAGGCAGCATAGCACTGAAACATCAGAGTGCCATTCCGATAAGAGGCACATTTAGGAGGAAACATTCCGAGTATTTCTGTTTGGTAGGATCTATCATTAACATTTACATCATTAAAATTTCCGATGCACCTGCTGTTTATGCATTTCTGTTTATGACACAATTTTTTAAAACTTTTTACAATCACAAAATTTTGTGTTCAAATGCTTTATACATTCGAAAATGAATATCCCTTTTCAGACATTCCCCCTAGTACTTTTCATATTGTGCCTTCACTGTATAAAGTTTCATTAATTTCAGTGTGTGCAATATTTCAATTTCAACACCATGTCATCAGTCTGGGGACTTTCGGCTATCCATAACGCGATTCTGTTATGGATACCCGTAACATGCATAAAGTTGACCTACTTACACAAAAAAGGCCTTTTTCTCAGTCAATTTAAACTGGATTGTTTCTGACTGCTTAGAATGTCAATCATGTTTCTCTTTAAAAGCTTTCTTGTCCCATGAACACACAACTCAGGGCATTTTAAGCAAATAAAAAGACAAAAATGTGTCGAAGACCGAGGAAAGATGTACTTTTTCAATCCTGGATTAAACATCATTTGAATTCAAATTTTAAAAATCCGGCTCGACAGATGTCTAGAAAAATATTTCATCTTTAATGTAAATCCATAAAAGGCTTGTGTTCGCGGGTTTTACTACCGTGTTCGCGGCAAAATCTGTTGCAAGGGTTTGCATTTTAAAACACATACGTTACGGTCAACCGTCACAGAAAAATCACATTTGTTACGGATTACCATAACGCCCTTACGTTACGGTTTGCCATCACACATCATATTACGGGAGCAATCATTTTAATTTTGTTTATGGGTATCCATAACACACCGGTGTCACTGGACACATGTGATTTTACACTGAGACCGTAGCCTAGTGGTCACGACAATAACTTTGGTATGGAAAGGTGCCGGGATCGAATCCCACCCGGAACACGGGATTTTTTTTCAAATATATTATTCATAAAACAAGAAAACGATATGCTTTTTTCATAAGGTAAGAGTTGCTTTTTACTGGTTCATTTAAGCATTTATTTCAACATTTTCTTACAAACCGGACTTTTTATGCATCGGGGGGAAATAAAAAGGAAAACATTGAGGAAAAGGAGAAATTGCTTGTTTTGTCAGTCTCTTTTTAAATCAATCTCTTTCTGAGTTTACAAGTTGTCTAAAAATTTAATTTTCTATCATCTTTGTAAGACAGCTGAAATAACCAACAGTTACTGATGTCTTTAGGCTGGCTTTCCTGGATAACGAATCATTATATAAGAACAACTTGTAATATTGGATGTATATTTTACTGTTTAAGGAAACATCTGAATATTTGTCTTGATTTTGGACATATGTCCATCCATCTATTATTTTTCACTTCAGAACCATTGTTTTGACGAGCCATTGAAACAAACCAGTCCTCTACATTCTTTTTTTTTTTTCAAATCTTCCTTGAAATATCCGCTATATCCGTTTCTGATGCTTTAAGGAATTTTGACGTGATGGGTTATATTATCCTTTTATACTTCCGGGACGTGCCCTGTTAGCTAAAAATAATTGGGGCCGTGAGTTTAAATCCCGTCTCGGCCAACTTTCATGCGACTTTTGATAAAAGTCTAAGCTTCATCTGTTGTCTACGAATTGGCATGTACTACATGTTCAATTAAGAACATCGTGTATTGACATGATGAATGATTTTGGAAGATTTTGAAATGGAATGAAATGAGCATGTGGAGCGAGTTTTTAAGGAAATTAAAGAAAGGTAATCAAATATCCTTAATTTTGTTCAAGATGAACAAATTTAGCGATTTTTACACCCCCCTCTTTATAAAAATATGCATACAAGTTCTATAAATATCTTCCTATTTCTTCAAGAACCAATCTGACGCGTGCAATTGCAATCATTTTTGTAAAATCGCGATTTTTTTTCTTGCTATATTTATTTTGAATTAAGTATTTGATCACATCGTTTAAGTGAGTTCGGAGCGTTTTTTAATGGTTTGGGTGAGTGCTTGGAATGAATAAATGTAGCGCTGAGTGAGCGATTTTGAATGGTTTTGATCGGAATGACTGTTAATTTGACGACGTAACTAACTGTATGCCTATACCTATGATGGATAGGCAACTGGTGACTGATATGCCTATTCTTTTCTTTGGTCATAAGTAGTATTGGCACGAAATTTCATAATTCTAGGTCGCTTTGTTGTCGAATTAAGAGTCCGGAAACGAAAATTGAACAAAAGCTGACCATGAACTTGACGTTTGACCTATGCGACCCAAAATCAATAGGACACGTTCTTTCGTCATAAGCAGCATTTGAATGAAGTTTCATTATTCTAGGTCACTTTGTTCTTAAGTTAGAGCCGGAAAAGAAAAGGTCTATAGACAGACAGACGTGGTGAAACCAATATACCCTCTCTACTTCGTAGGTGGGGGGTATAACTAATTCGTTGGGAGGTATTCAAAATTTCATAAATACAATTTATTACGATTTATTTTTCTCACGACAGTTTTTGGGTAGCCTACTATTTTTACTGCGAATTTTCCTCACGTTTATTTGCGATTTCGACCATGCTCTTTCATTATCACAGCCGAGTTCGTGTTTGTCACGATCTCACGCTCTTTGCGAGTACAAATTGAGCTTTATCAAAGTAAAGACTCGTGGAGATCCTAAAGAGGTCATACAATGCTTGAAATCTGCCATCTAAAAAAGTCGTAAGAACTGAATTCGCTTCAAGCGTGATGAGGAATGAGTACATAGAGCAAACATTTTGTGTTAAATGATTTATGCTGGGCCATCTCCGCTAATCTTCTCTATCCGTTCTAACTCAACCTAGAGGCACGATGTCTCGTCACGACCAAACACGATCATTCACAACCTTTCATGAAGCCCAACCGTCAATCGGGAGATCTCGGCGATTCTATGGAATAGACCTCGGGAATAATCAACCAGAACCCAAATTTAACAATTTAACCTCGGAAGTACAAAGACGAACTATTTTGAAGATTTCGAGAAAGCCGGATGAGGTCAGATAAGATAGCGCTAACTCTCAAATTTAAGCGAAATCATTAGACAAAGTAAATGCTCCTCGTTAGAGGTAGATTGCACCCTTCAAAACACTACTTCTGAATTTAACGAAACTTCGGTTGTTAGTTATTGACAGTTTTCGATTTCATATCGGCTTTTGTTTCGCGATATATTCAATATTTTTTGGTACATAACGTCCTAAACATGCCTAGTACACGTTTTTAACGCGACGCTGTGCATCGAATCTCTGGGTTTAAAATTCTATAGCGTGCGTTAAAGTTTTCTAAAAACTTTGAAGTTTAAGAATTAATTACATAAGGTCGATTTTAACATTTTATACAAATTCGCATGTATTCTAAAGATAATGACCTCAATTAAACTGGCGATTTTCGGCCAAACCGACGTTGAAATTTACGCGCAAAACGGCACGTTTTATGAATTTACGAAAAATCTGCTGATTGAATTTCCCCTGCGGTGATCACAAGGAGACTGTATGATAAAGGCGGAAAAGTCATAAAAGTTACAGTGAAATATCCGTGCTTTTACAATGCAATGTTTGACGACCTAATTACTGACTATGGGCTTGAGAGTTTTTGTATTTGTAATGTACATTTGTTTCAAAAAAGTCGGCTAGGTTTAAGGCTCTGGACAATAAACCGCACAAAAACCCTCATCGAACAGTTCCGTGTTTGTACGGTGATCGTGTGATGATATGCTTCTAAATCGCAATCCTACACTTCCCATGCCGGAACGGCCACACTTTCTAAACCAGATCTAGTCGAATAATCTAAAATTTCTAGTACAGAAACCATAAGATTACCTTGCGATTGTCGAACAATTGTCTCAATGTTTTTTTGAAACGTTTCTGAGACCACACGATTGAATCAACACATCCGCCATGGGAACTGACATTGTACGATGTTGAAATTATATTTTAAAAACATATTTGTAAATCGAACGACTCGGTCGAACATGCAAACTAGGCTTTAATTTTGGTTACTTGTTTATCAATATAAGGCTACTTTTAAGTGGCACGTGGAGCCTATGAAGCTATTAACTCTCACGGCTATCGTATTGCAACCATATTTTCCTGTCTCATCCAAAGGTTCTCTTGAGGTCACTGCAAGGAGACGATTGAAGTCGTGCGTTCTACAGTAGATCTACAAAAATGTTTTCGCTGTCTCACGAAATTCCACACAATAACCGAACGGGCATCTGAACACCATTAAGGTTCATGTAAAGTGTTTGAGACCCAATATTTGGGCACTTCATTAGCCAAGAAAAAGCAGTATGACCAGGTATATTATATATCAAAATGAAGCTTTTCGTTAGCACAAGCAGTTAGGCAACATAAGACCGCAATAGCTATAGCGGTATAGCCAAAACATTGTGGAAAAGGGTCATTTTGTACAGAACAAGCAACTGCATGACGGCTGCATAGAATTACGCCGTATTTTAACAAAGTACAGTCTGAAGTACCATCCAGGTAGTGCCACAACCTTAGATATAAAACTCAGTCTCAAAAGGCTCTTTTGAAACAATCAATTTCCATTTATTTTGTCAACATACATGTCAAACCGGTTTGGTCTGTTTTCAAAATAGGTTTAAGGTATGGTGCAACATCATACCATAATATTGTGAAATATTTTCTGCGATTTATTTCAAATTATAGTTTTTTTAATTTAATGATCTACAATATTACTATATATTTATCATTCTGTGAAATAAAAATTGATATATTGCTAAACAACCTTACAGGTATATAAACAATCAATGTCTATTTATGTTGTGATAAAACACCATACCCTAAAAAGATCTACACGTTTTCAAAATTAGAATGACATATATGACATATGTGTTTATAAAATAAGTCAAAATAAATTGCTTGCATAACTACGTTTTGGGGCTGAGTTTTATACCAATGGTTGTAGCACTACCTGGATAGTACTTTAGGCTAGACTTTGTTAAAATATGAGCCATTTTTATCCAACAGTCATGCAGTTGCTTGTTCTGTACAAAATGACCCTTTTCCACAATGTTTTGGCTATACCGCTATAGTTTTAACAGTCTTATGTTTTTCAACTGTTTGTGCTCACGAATAGCTTCATTTTGCTATATAATATTCCTAGACATACCGCTTTTTCTTGGCAAATGAATGCCCTTAAAATTGGGTCTCAAACACTTTACATGAACCTTAAGTTAAGGTTGATGAACAAGAGGGCCATAGTGTCCCTAAATCGCTCACCTGAGTTAACTTTCTTAGACCTGAACTCTTGACCTCATTTATGACCAAAATTCACCGGACAAAATTTTAAGAAATTTCTATGTATTTACAAAAAATGAAATGAAAAATGGAACGTAAAATCTTAAAAAAACGCGAAAAGGATAGCGTTTTAGACCTGTTTTTCTTTTTGAATGTGCACAAAAATTAAACGACTAGCTCGGGCGTTCTTGGACTTTCTAAATGATTTTTTTTTCGTAAAAATCGGCCGATTAATCCAGGAAATATTTGCAAATACTGACTTTGGCGTGTCGAAAAGGGGTTGGCCCCTTTATGACGTCATAACATTAAATGAACGAGCTTCGGGTCCTTTTCATTGAGTGTAAGCTTATGCCCGCATTTAAGAAAGTCAAAAATTCGACAATGTTACCTGTCCGCAGTATTTTGGATAGACGTTGGAGTGACAAGCTTAACCTCTGATTTATCAAAGATATCGCTTTGAAACTTGGCGTGTGTGTTCATCAACGCAAGAGCTTTCCGTGTTATGAAGGGCGATTAATGTGGAATCGTTTCTGTAAGAATTGTGCCACCCTTCTGATTTAGATATTTTCGCATTATTCAGCACCTGAAACGCAATTTGGCACTAGAAAAGCTAGTGTGATTTAGACGTTCCGAAATACGTCGACAAATGCGTCGCCGGCGTTTTTTTTTTTTTTTTTTTTTTGAATTGTTAACAAAATCGACGACTTGTCTGATCGGTGGATCGGCCGATTCAATTGTGTGTTTTATCTTCAAATGAAATCTGCGACGTCTTTTAGATTTGTGAATGACTATATTGTATCGAAGGCTAATTGTCCTCTTTGTTTATCTTTTCACTCACACTTGGTATCAGCGACCGACTAGTCGATGATATCTCGCCGGCGTATCGCAAGCACGCTATGTTTAATCGACCGTGATTTCTGTATCATCACTGGACAAAGAAATAAGACTTCGTCACGTTGGCCAGATTTTAAGTGACTGCAAAATAAATATTTTGTCTTGCAACAGGGGGTGCCTTTTTACTTATCGGCCGGGAAGATACAACCAAAGGTCCATATTTCGAATCCAAAACGAAACAGAAATTTTGCTTTCTTAGAGGTGAACTTGTAAGAAACCCACATATGCTCAGAGAATGGAGGGACCAAAAACCTTAAAATCATAACCAAGGTCCATCAATGTCTGGTTGCTAAGTAATTACTACAATCGCAAGGTTACCTTGCATCTTGTATGTAATCGCGGCCGCGGTCATGGCAACTTATGTTCCATCATATGATTTCGACTAAAATACATGCCCTTTTTGAAGAAGGTCGAATAGGTATCGGAAAAGTTGCATTATTTTTTTAATGACCTCGTAGCAACCTGATCACATCCAATCTTTACATGGCTGATGCACGACAAGTAAGATTTTAACCCAATCGGATGCACGATTGCTTCCGGGTTTTTTTACATGTCAAAAAAACATAGATAAGGAATCCATAGCAACGCCGATCAAGTTCGATTTTCTGAGCACTTCCGATCACACATGCCGACAGAGCTCAATCAGAACACGATGTGATCGGCAGTGGGGACCTACAGTTAGTTACATCGTAAAATTGACATTCAAATCAATCAAAATCATTTTAAAATCGCCATCTCAGTGCTCCATTCATCTATTCCGAACTCTCACTCAAACCATTCATAAACGTTCAAACCCATTTATATATATATAATATCAACAACGTCATTCAATAAAATTTTATAACAGAAACATCGCGATATCACAAACATAATTCAAATTGTTAGCTTTTCATAGGTTTTTGAAGAAATAGGAAGCTATGTATAGAACTTGTATGCATATTTAATAAAGGGAGGTAATCAATATCGCTAATTTTGTTCATCCTGAACAAAATTTGCGATATAGGATTACCTCCCATTTAAATCACTCAAAGCTCGCTCCACACACTCATTCAATTTTATTCCAAAATCATTCACCCTGTCAATTTCACGATGTTGTTACCTAAACCAATATATGCATATTATACGCGTTGTTTAAATCTACTTAAATCCATCGTCCTTTACAGTATGCGAGGTATCTTGACTAATATTTGTGCAAATCGTAGATGGATACCTAAACTCTTTATTAAAGCTGCAAATACGCTGTTTAGTTGACTTACTGAAAATATACATTTTATCAAACACTGACGATTAATTCACATCGTCGATTGGTGACAAAACCGTGAAACTACATCTTTATTCAAACTGTATATAGTTAAGATTGTATGTACACCATAAAGGCAATATTTTCCCTGGTGTTCATCAATTCTAAACAAAAGTGCCGTGGTCATAATATACACCGCCACAAAATCTCTACAATAGGAAGTTGTAGAATTGTAAGAGTTAGAATTTTGAATCAGTTGACATATCTTGAAACTTTAGTGAGGAATGGTTGTTGTTACACACCTATAATGTTCATTGCTGTAAGTCACATCACAAATTAGCAAATTACTGTTTATCTGAAAGCGTTCAATGGACTGGAATCAACCTCGAACTTGTTCTGTAACTCATTGGTGTGGGCTAAAATATCGAAAATTAACTCAATTTCTCCAAAGATTTAGAATGAAATCCAGAAAACTTGAATTTCCTGGAAATGTTCAAAGTCCTGCATCCTAATCTTCCTAAAAAATCAATGGACCGGAACCAAACTCCACCTTATTTTGTAACTCTTTGATGTGGGCTCTCACACCATCAATTAACTCAATATCTCCAAGGATTTAAGAAAAAATCCGGAAAACTTATATTTCCTGGAAATTTTCTAAGACCAGGACACTAAAAAATCAATGGACCGGATCCAAACATTTTTTTCAAGATTTTGATGTAATGACGGACGGACGCTCTGACATCAGAACGGACGGCCGGCCGAAGATTATGATACAAATATACGACCCTCTCCGATGGCTTATTTAAATCAAAGGTCGCTAAAAACGATCTCAAACATTGAGCATATTGAACTGGTTATAATAATTGTATTATCAAATTACAGACAAAAATAATGTTTGAATAATAGATATCATATGTATGGGTAGCCGTCACAACCAAGACCTGACGGTTATCCATCATTGGAGATTCGTTACGGATGGTCGTAACGAATTTCACAATGATGGATAGCCGTCATATCAAGAAAAAATAAACCCTCCCCATTTTGGGACTGAAGTGCCACCTGGTGGTGAATACAAAATGAGAATCACCTTATCATAAATTCTACAAATCGATGGGAGTCCGTCACAAAATTTGTTAAGGCCAGCCGAAAGTCCCCCGACTGGTCATTGCGCTTCATTCCAGATACTTGTGGTTAACAGAATGGTACCTTTCTCTGTACTTGGCAAGTGTTAAATTCTGATTCTACCAGGATTCTATTCATTCCAGAGTCAGATATATAGATAGATAAATATTATTCAGATTAAATAGGAAATGACAGTACACAGTGAAATTTTCAAAAACACGTATAAAAATGTATATATCACAGTGCGTTTTTCATACCATGAATGCCACATCCAAACCTGGGATAACACAAAAAAGCGATAGGATATCTCTTATTTCCATTGCGATCCCCAAGTCGAGATGGATGAAGTCATGTATAAATGCTTCTTCATTTTTAGCTCCACTGGCTGAAAGCCACTGGGGCTATGTCATGGCCTTGTGTCCGTCCTGCGTCAGTCTGTGTGTCAGTGCGTCCGGTCGTAAACTTTTTCTATAAAAGTCTTCTACTCAGAAACTACTGGATGAATTTCAATCAAAATTCACAGGAATGATCTTTGGGTGACCCTCTTTCAAAGTTGTTCAAGAAATTTTAATCCAATGAAAAACATGGATTTAAGGTTCATGTAAAGTGTATGAGACCCAATATTTAGGGCACTTCATTAGCCAAGAAAAAGCAGTATGTCCAGGTATATTATATATCAAAACGAAGCTATTTGTGAGCACAAGCAGTTAGGCAACATAAGACCGCCGTAGCTATAGCGGTATAGCCAAAACATTGTGGAAAAGGGTCATTTTGTACAGAACAAGCAACTGCATGACGGTTGCATAAAATTGCCCCGTATTTTAACAAAGTACAGTCTGAAGTACCATCCAGGTAGTGCTACAACCTTAGATATAAAACTCAGTCTCAAAAGGCTCTTTTGAAACAATCAATTTCCATTTATTTTGTCAACATACTTGTCAAACCGGTTTGATCTGTTTTCAAAATAAATGTAAGGTATGGTGCAACATCACACCATAATATTGTGAAATATTTTCTGCGATTTATTTCAAACTATAGGGTTTTTTTTAGCTCACCTGAGCACGAAGTGCTCAAGGTGAGCTATTGTGATGGGCTGCTGTCCGTCGTCCATCGTCCGGCGTCCGTCGTCCGTCGTCAAACTTTACCTTGTGTGCACTCTAGAGGCCACAATTTTGGCCCAAATGTCTTGAAACTTGGTCAGAATATTTGTCTCCATCAAATCTCGGTCAAGTTCGAAATTGGGTCAAGTGGGGTCAAAAATGGGGTCAAGGGGTCAAATTTTAGAAAAACCTTGTGTGCACTCTAAAGCCCTCATTTGTGGCCCAAATGTCTTGAAACTTGGTCAGAATATTTGTCTCAATCAAATCTCCGCCAAGTTTGAAATTGGGTCAAGTGAGGTCAAAAATGGGGTCAAGGGGTCAAATTTTAGAAAAACCTTGTGTGCGCTCTAGAGACCACATTTGTGGCCCAAATGTCTTGAAACTTGGTCAGAATGTTTGTCTCCTTCAATTCTCGGTCAAGTTCTAAATGGGTCAAGTGGGGTCAAAAATGGGGTCAAGGGGTCAAATCTTTGAAAAACCTTGTGTGCACTCTAGAGACCATATTTGTGGCCCAAATGTCTTGAAACTTGGTCACAATAATTGTCTCCATCAAATCCCGAGCAAGTTCGAAATTGGGTCAAGTGGGGTGAAAAATGGGGTCAAGGGGTCAAATCTTAGAAAAACCTTGTGTGCGCTCTAGAGGCCATATTTTTGGCCCAAATGTCTTGAAACTTGGTCAGAGTGTTTGTCTCCATCAAATCTCAGTCAAGTTTGAAATTGGGTCAAAAATGGGGTCAAGGGGTCAAATCTTAGAAAAACCTTGTGTGCACTCTAGAGGCCATATTTTGGTCCCAAATGTCTTGAAACTTGGTCAGAATGTTTGTCTCCATCAAATCTCGGCCAAGTTTGAAATTGGGTCAAGTGGGGTCAAAAATGGGGTCAAAGGGTCAAATATAAGAAAAACCTTGTGTGCACTCTAGAGGCCATATTTTTGGTCCAAATGTCTTGAAACTTGGTCAGAATGTTTGTCTCCATCAAATTTCTGTCAAGTTCTAAATGGGTCAAGTGGGGTCAAAAATGGGGTCAAGGGGTCAGATCTTTGAAAAACCTTGTGTGCACTCTCAAGGCCATATTTTTGGCCCAAATGTCTTGAAACTTGGTCACAATAATTGTCTCCATCAAATCTTGGTTAAGTTTAAAAATGGGTCAAGTGGGGTCAAAAATGGGGTCAAAGGGTCAAATCTAAGAAAAACCTTGTGTGCACTCTAGAGGACATATTTTTGGCTCAAATGTCTTGAAAATTGGTCAGAATGTATATCTCCATCAAATCTCGGTCAAGTTCAAATTGGGTCAAGTTGGGTCAAAAATGGGGTCAAGAGTTCAAACCTTGGAAAAACCTTGTGTGTACTCTAGAGGCCACATCTTTGGTCCAAATGTCTTGAAACATGTTTGTCTCCATCAAATCTCAGTCATGTTCAAAATTTGGCTCAAGTGGGGTTAAAATTGGGGTCAAGGGGTCACATCTTAAAAAAAAGAAAACATGTTTACTTAAATAACTTGAAACTTGGTCAATATGTTTGTTTGAAACCTAGGTCAAGTTTGAAATTGCCTTGAAATCTTACACAAGTTTGATAGAGGGTCAAAAACGTTTTTTAGTACATTAGAGGCAACATTTTGAACTGTTTTCTTCTTGATCTCTTTGACTTTTGTTTAGCCATGCATCAGGTGAGCGCTTTAGGGCCAATGGCCCTCTTGTTTAATTCAATGATCTACAATATTACTATATATTTATCATTCTGTGAAATAGAAATTGATATATTGCTAAACAACCTTTCAGGTATATAAACAATTAATGTCTATTTATGTTGTGATAACACACCATACCCTAAAAAGATCTACACGTTTACTAAATTAGAATGACATATATGACATATGTGTTTATAAAATAAGTCAAAATAAATTGCTTGCATAACTACGTTTTGGGGCTGAGTTTTATACCAATGGTTGTAGCACTACCTGGATGGTACTTTAGGCTAGACTTTGTTAAAATATGAGCCAATTTTATCCAACAGTCATGCAGTTTCTTGTTCTGTACAAAATGACCCTTTTCCACAATGTTTTGGCTATACCACTAAAGTTATAACAGTCTTATGTTTTTCAACTGCTTGAGCTCATAAATAGCTTCATTTTGATATATAATATTCCTGAACATACTGCTTTTTCTTGGCAAATGAATGCCCTTAAAATTGGGTCTCAAACACTTTACATGAACCTTAATGGGCGTGGCTAATTTCTTAATATGGTAAAAAGTGAATTTTCTCAGATTTTAATGTATGGATACCAATAAAATTTTACATGAATGGTCCTAGGATGACCCTTTATCAGTCTACCAAAAATTATTGTTATCGGATGAAAATTATGTATTTTATGGGCAGAGGTCATTTCTCCATATGTACATAGTGGAAACTTTCAAATTTTTTTTCTCGAAATTTAACTAATGGTTATCAATGAAATTTAACTGCAATGATCCTTGAGTGACCCTTTATCAGCCTACCAAAAATTATTGTGATATGTTATATAAAAATCATTTTCAACATCAGTAGAACCCAAAATTTCTAAAAATCATGTCAAAACTTTGGATAGCTATTACAAGAATTTCAAGCCTGTGGAGCAACTCAAGCCATTCATGGCTTTCTAGTTTTCTACAGCTATAATTCTCTCTTTCATCTTCTTCTCTTCCTTTTTAGAATCGGGCTTTCTTTTGGCCAAACTATGATTCGTTGTTTTATGTAGACAATAGATCCTGAATTTGTTCATTTTGTCTGAAAGCAAAAGCTTACTTTGAATTTCCAATTGTTGCAGTTTCTTCTGGTTTACGGGCATTTAATATATTAGCTTTCCTAAACACTCATAGTCCACATACCAGCCATTCATAATTAATCCTATATGAAGCTCATGACATCAATATGTTCCTCGTGATCTAGTTGTAGGCATTCCAGCTTTTTAAGACTTTCAGAGATCCATGGAAGTGTATGGCCATTCAAAGTTAGCAGTAACTCATGTAAATTAGCTTTTGCATCTCAATTTTCAGAATGCTGTACCCAAGAGGACTGGTGGAGACTTCATTTTTAGCTTTGCTGTTTTTGGAGAAAACCTGAGGTATTGCTAGAGCCTTGGTGTCGTTGTCGTCTTCATCAACTTCGTGCCAAAACTTTGACATTTTGTACTAACTTTTGAATGGTAAATGATAGGGCTTTCATATAACACATGATGATTGCCTTTGACAAAGCCTTTCTATTGGTACCAAGTTCAAGGTCATCAATGAAGGTCAAGGTCATTTTTCAAGGTCAAACTTGTGAAAAAAAAATTGACATAAAAAAAATGCAAAAACTGACATTTTTTATGCTCCCCGAAGGGAGAGCATATAGCCACCGCTTCGTCTGTCCGTCAGTCCGTCCGTAATTCCGTCCGTCCGTCCGTCCGTCCATTTCCACCTATTTCTCTATAACCCTTGGGCCAAATCAAATGAAACTTACCATGTGAACTCCCTATGATATAGTGATGATGCATCTGTGATGGTTTTTGGATTTGAGGCCTGGTCACGGGAAAAGGGGACTTGGGGTTAAAAACAGTTTTTCCCAAATTTCTCCTAGTCCAACAGTCAGAATTTAGTGAAATTTCATATTTGAGTAGCAAATCAGATGCCCTTTACTATAAACAATTTGAAATTAACGTAAAAAAAAAAATATCATGGAAAAAGGGGGCTAAATGTTACCTTACGTTAGCATGTAAAATAGTAATTCCGTCCGTCCGTCCGTCCCCACCTATTTCTCCATAACCCTTGGGCCAAATCAAATGAAACTTATCATGTGAACTCCCTATGATATAGTGATGATGCATCTGTGACGGTTTTTGGATTTGAGGCCTCGTCACGGGAAAAGGGGACTTAGGGTAAAAAACAGTTTTTCCCAAATTTCTCCTAGTCTAACAGTCAGAATTTAGTGAAATTTCATATTTAAGTAGCAAATCAGATGCTCTTTACTATAAACAATTTGAAATTAACGTAAAAAAAAAAATCATGGAAAAAGGGGGCTAAATGTTTGTTACCTTTACGCTAGTGCGTAAAATACAGTTATTCTTTCATTTCTCCTAGTCTCATGCTCAGAATTTGATGAAATTTCGCATTTCAGTAGCAAATCAGATGCCCTTTACCATAAGGTATTTGATATTTGTGTCTAAAAATATGTCATGCAAAAAGGGAGTTTAATGTTTGTTACCTTTATGTTTGCTGTATAAGATAACATCTTATTTGAGTCCTTGCAATCTGACCACAGAGCATATCTCCTAAAGTGTAATAGCTATCAACTTGAAACCTTATGGGTGGATAGATCTTATGGAGAAGAAGTGCAGTGCACAAGAACTACAACTCTTGCTTGCATAATTTTGGAGTTATTGCCCTTTATTTTTTATACTTAGATTATGTCTGGAGCATATCTCCTAAAGTATAATAGCTATCAACTTGAAACTTAATGGGTGGATAGATCTCATAGAGGAGAAGTGCAGTGTACAAGAACTGCAACTCTTGCTTGCATAATTTTGGAGTTATTGCCCTTTGTTATTTTTGATACTTAGATTTTGTCTGGAGCATAGGCTTTCTTGGCGGGGGATGTCCATGTCCAACATGGCTCTTGTTTTTGTGACAATGCCTTATTCGGGGAGCATAATCCGTCTCTGACGGCTCTTGTTAGCTCCACTGGCCGAAGGCCAGCGAGCTATTGTCATGGCGGAGTGTCTGTCGTGCGTCCATGCGTGCGTCCTTGCGTAAACTTTTTCTTTCAACATCTTCTCCTCCCAAACCAATGGGCAGATTTTAATGAAACTTGGTAGAAATGATCCTCTGGTAGCTCTCTTCTTAAATTGTTCAGAGAATTTTGATTGGCCCCCAAATATGGGGGTGGCAGGGCGTGGCATTTTTATGCCCCCGTATCGAGAGATCGGGGGCATATTGTTTTACTCATGTCCGTCTGTCTGTCCGTCCGTCTGTCCGAAAACTTAACCCGAAAACTTAACCTTTGCCTTATCGAGAGATCGCTGTTACGGGGGCATTTGTGTTTCACAAACACATCTTGTTTCACTTTGAAATCTTTAACAATCTTCTCCTCCCAAACCATTTGGCCGATTTCAATAAAACTTGGCATGCATGTTCCTTGGGTGACCCTTTACTTAAATTGTTCAAGAAATTTTGATTGGCCCATAAATATGGGTGTGGCAGGGCTAGGCTTATTTTGAGCCCGAAATCTTTGAACGTCATCTCCTCCTGAACCACTGGGCCGATTTCAAAGAAACTTTACAAGAATGTTCTTTGGTTGACACTTTACTTAAATTGTTCAAGAAATTTTGATTGGTCCATAAATATGGGCATGGCAGGGTGGGGCCTATTTTGAGCCTGAATTTTTGAATGACATTTTCTCCTGAAACACTTAGCTGTTTTCAATGAAACTTTACCAGAATGTTCCTTGAGTGTCTCTTTTCAAAAATTATTTGCTAAATTTTGATTGGTCATAAATATGGGTGTGGCAGGGTGGGGCTTATTTTTGGGCCAAAATCTTTGAACGATATCTCCTCGGGAACAACTCTGTCAATTTCGATGAAACTTTACCAGAATGTTTCTTGGGTGACTATTTACTTAAATTGTTCAAGAAATTTTGATTGGTCCATAAATATGGGCATGGAAGGCGGGGCCTGTTTTGAGCCCGAAATCTTTGAATGACATCTCCTTCTGAACCTTATGTTTTAATAAGATGGGTAAAGGGCTGCAGGTTCATTGTGATTGAGTATTTTGGTGCAATATGGAACAGAACCAATTAATCATTATTAAATAGGTCTTAGGAGATTTCGGAGTGTTTTTGTATTCATTTTAAGTAAGCTTTATATAATGAAAGTCTAAAGATTTTAAAGCCAATGGAGCGATACAGGCCCTCTTGGGCCTCTTGTTGTGATATCTCTGGGTCTACTGAAGGCATTCACTTGAAACTTGGCACACATATTCACCATCAAAAGAGCAAAATTTTCTATCAAGTGGGATAACAACATAATTATTTTTTATTATATTGGCGTCATCTTCTCCGTCTGTCCGTCAGTCTGTCCGTACGTCCATCCACTTTTCATGTCACGCAACTCCTCCTAAGTTTCTGGCTGGATCTTCTTGAAACTTGGTCAATGTTATCACCTCAATTGGTAGATGTGCATGAAGGAAGGATTTTTTGGTTCATTGATTTTGCCTGAGTTATACCTCTTAAAAACTTAGTCTCTGGGTCCACTTTTCCTGTCAACGCAACTCCTCCTAAGTTTCTGGCTGGATCTTCTTGAAACTTGGTCAATGTTATCACCTCAATTGGTAGATGTGCATGAAGGAAGGATTTTATGGTTGGTTGATTTTTGCCTGAGTTATACCCCTTAAAAACTTAGTCTCTGGGTCCACTTTTCTTGTCAACCCAGCTCCTCCTAAGTTTCTGGCTGGATCTTCTTGAAACTTGGTCAATGTTATCACCTCAATTGGTAGATGTGCATTAAGGCTTATAGTGCAGTGGATTATGGATAAAATACTTCAGTTTGTGATACAAGCATGGAATTTTCACCATTTATTCTTAAGACCTAATTGATCTAAATTCGAAGTCTGGCCACCTTGAATTGGGTCATTTTCAAGATGGCCATCACAAAAAAAATGGCAGATAATCCTCAAATAGACCACTCATATCTTTATTCCAGTACACCATAGAATTATAACATTAATATCAAATAAAATGTCAAACATCAGTCTGTAATATAAGATAGTGTCTGCTCACTTAAAGGTTTACCACTTTCAAAATGACCACTTAAGGATCAAAATGGTCACTAATTTTCAAGAAAATGATAATTCAATTGGGCATAGCTCTCTGTTAAACCATTGTTGAATTGCAAAATTAGTACTAGTTCAAAGTTTGATCATGTATCTATGATTAATTAGTATGTCTGGTTACTTAGACCTAGAAAAATTCAAGCCTGGCAGCCTTAAAAAAGAAATTGACTGCAAAACCTCAATAAGTAGTACCAAAAGGTAAATAAGTCATATCTTAATTTTTGACCATTGGAGAGCAAGTTCAGAAACATTGCAGAACAATTACAGGTCCATTTCCTTAACAGAAAAAAACTTTTTTCTTCAGGTGACATGACTGTTCATTGGTTAGATCTGTTTCAATGTCATTGTGTAGTATTGATTGTGGATACCTGGAACTCTGTTTAGAGCCTTCCGGAAGTGATTGACTAGGGCGATGTAAACAAGTTACTCTCAGCCAATCAACACACAGTATTGTTCACCCCAAGGTTGAAACTTAAGCATATCCGACTTCGATCAGAGAGAGAACGCCCCAGGTCTAGTCAAATATAAAGGTTGGTAGATGATTGTCTTTGATTATGGTATTATAATGAACCATTGATCGAGATCTTAACCTTTGATCTACTTTCTTAAATATTGAATGATTTGGGCCGGGACTCATTGTCACTGATTTTTGCATCATGTTGAACTTTTAACCCTGGCCATGACACCAAGGGATTCTCATGAATGTATTGATATTCAACTTTAAAAAAAAAACTAAAATAAATTGAAAGTTATTTAATCATTGAATATCTAAATAATTATCTTTCTGATACGTTGACTGTATACGGAAAACTGTAATAAAGCTACAAAGGGATGACTAAATAATAAAAATTTTAAAAGGGTTTGAGCAATTATTAGAGTTATTAACTTTTTCCAAAAATGGCCAATTTTGAGCAGTGTTTTGGGGGATGGGCGATTATTAAAATATGGGTGATTAATAGAATAAATACAGTAATTTTGAAATAAAATTTGAAAGCCTATTTCAAAATTCGTCTGATTTTCATTTTGGTCCACTTCTCAAATGCTTTTTCAAACTCGAATTCCTCAACAGGGGGACCCTCAATTTACAATCTAAGTAACCTATCTAAGGCTTCAAGAGACAACCTATTTCTAAGACAAGGCTTGATTAGGTTCTGCCTGCTGAAGCCACGCTCACAGTCAACTGTACTGAATCTACCTGCTACCTCTGCTACTGCTGGATATACATCTATTTTCTTAATTTCTAAACTAGCTACATCCCTAGCACTCCTAATTGACTTGTTGCCTGAATTAAGTAAAGAGTCTTTATAACCTAGGTATAACTCCAATTCTACTTTACTACCCTCATGTCCTATCATTAAAAGATACTCACTAAATGCATCTACATCCTAAATAAACTACCCATAGCAGACAGAACAGCTGCATCCTTTTTGTCCGCAAACCTCTCTACCAAACAACTAATCATATACTTACCAAAAAGTCTGACAGACTGACTCTGCTTCTTTCCTCTGCTTCTCACTGTCTCTGATGGTGTGGCCTAGGAACTGAAAAGTGCAAAGTCCATCATTACTTACCTGTGGTTTACTTGGTGCCTTCTCAACCAATTTCTGAAGTTTAGCCCGTACTTACCTTGCAAACCCTAAATCTGACTGATGGTGGATGAAATCATTGGATGGACATCAGTTAAGTCAATATCAGCTGACTGAAATGACTTTGACAGAACTGAAAGGGGTTTGAGAATGTCTGCCAGGAAGTGAACAAAATACAGGAACTTGCAGGTGGTGATAGGTTTATGAAGACTTAAAAGTCTTACCTGAATTCTCTTCAAGGAATACTGTTACCAAACTATCATAACTCCTAACAAGAGCATCTACTGAGGCCTTGAAGCTTAATCAGCGTGCATGAAGTACTTCCTTAAACTTGCAGGACTCATGAGAGACAAGTTTCTGTGCAGACTCAAGCATTGCCATATTCTTCGGACAATTATGGAATTATTTAAACACCCTGTTCAAGCCTTCTGGGACCTTTACTTAATAAGAAATCCTATCTGTCCTTGAACAACAACTTAAAGCTAACCTATACAATTTGTGGCCAGCAGGCCAGGTACATCTTTTCTAAGTCTAGTAACTACTCCTGATTTATGTCCTACCATTACACTAGCCCCATCTGTACTGACCCCACAGAGACCCCTTAGATTAAGTCCCTTCTTATCTAATGTATGTATTACTTTGGTATAAATAGATTCAGAGTTGGCATGTTCCAGACAGTCAAATCCTAGGAAGTATGTATTAGGGGAAATATTACCAAAAGCGTCAGACTCTTACAACATAATATAACATCATAATATTCATTATCAAATTCTGGTGCACAGTAATGTCAGTTGACTCATCAAAAATGATGCTAAACTTTCCGCTGTCTCTAATCTTGGTTAAGAGCTGGTCTTCTAGGACTGCAGACATGCAGGACTGAAAGTCAGAAAGGGAAGAATTGTGCTGGTAGGTGGTATGCTTATCAATTTTCAGGTCAGCCAGTTCAGAGACACCCTGTAATTTATATAAAAGTAAGAAAATAAAAGGTCGGACTTAAAAAAACTTGTAACCACAGCTCATTCTAGTTGTAGCTATAACTTAATGCCCACTGAAATTTTTGTATTTGAATATTAATTAGTTAAAAAATTATTATTAAGTTATTTTCTGTAGTTACAATAGTTTTCCAACTGGATTTTATTTCTTATATAAATGTACCCCTTTCTTTTCAGAAATTCTACATTGCGTTGGACAAACTGTAATCCTATCTCAAAAAAGTTTCATTAAGTATATGTATGGATTCTTGTTTATACCTGGTTTAGCATATAGCTGGTTAACTGCTCAACCATTGAGCTAGGCTAGCCTGATTTTGCAAGAAAGAAGACATTGGCCATGGCAGTCTGTATGGCTTTGGATCCCTTCGATTTAGAAGTCTTATGAGCGGTGGCTATTTGTGGTCCTAGTTTTGGCACCTGTACAGCATTGATGTGGTCTAGACATAAAAATGATAAAAAGCCTTACCTTGTAGTCATTATCCATTAATTAATCCAATAAAACACCATTATCCACACACATAAAATGATAAAAAAAAATATGTATTGTCGGAGTGGCAAAAAGAACCCACACAACTAAATTTGTCTGTAGTTAAGAATTTTTGATTTGCCTCCACCAATAAAATTTAAGAGAAAACTTGGAAATCTTTACACATCATTACTTCAGAATTTTGCATTTTTATACGCCCGAAGGGTCGTATTATGTTATGGCCTTGGTCGTCCGTCCATCTGTCCGTCCGTTAGCATTTTTTTGTGTGCGCAACTCCTCCTAAACTATCAATGGGAATGAGCTGTTACTAGTCACAATTACTCTCTATGATGTCTAGTTGTGCATAAAAACCTTTGAAATTCAAACGCTCCAGTCATTCCTGAGAAATCTTGAATTATCTGCCCTTGAATATAACCAAAATCACTGTTTTTTGTGTGTGCAACTCCTCCTAAACTATCAATGGGAATGAGCTGAAACTACACACAATTACTCTCTATGATGTCTACCCCAGTGAAAATTGAAGTGAAATTTCAGTGAAATTTCACCAAATTTCAGTGAAATTTCAGTTAAATGTTAAAATATCACTGAATCTCAGCAAAATGACCAAATTTCAGTGAAATTTCAGTGAAATTTTGGCAAAAAATTTTGAAATTTCAGTGAGATGATTTTTCTTTATGAGGCTAGAATTTCAGTGAAATTTCAGTATTTTTTTTTTAACTTATGAAATTTCTGTGAATATGCCAACTTAAAAAATGTGTTTATAATAATACTGAATCTTTATAAAAGCACTAAAAAAAGTAGGAACACAACAGATTCACAACATAATTGTAGCAAAAGACGTATTTATTAAGATTGTCAGAAGCAGAAATATATAGCCTAAAATGAATATACTTTTGTGAACATTGTGGACTATTCCGTTCCTAAGCTTAAAGGAATAACATGTTTAAAGAAATGCATGATTTCTTCCCTCTTATGAAGCTTTATATTTCTCAAATTGCTTGAAAATGTCAATTAAAAAAAGATACAGACAAAAATAAATAAGAACAAAAAAAACACATATATATACTATGAATATTTTTGTTAACACAACAAGTATGTTTTTTCTTCATTTATGCAAGGAAATCTATCATACTACAACCACAATATCTGTTACTTTAGCATAGATATATTTGACGACTATACTTATTATCTGATAATGGCTGGGACAATTTCAAGTCAAAAGAATCTCTTAAAAAATATTACAGAATAATAAATGATATTACGTGATTTGTAATGAACTATTTCTCATGCAATTAACCATTTTCATTTTTAGTTTGTCTATTAGTATTATTTTGTTAAATAGCAAATTTAAATGGTAAAATGAAAATTTTCTTTATGCCGTGGAGTAAACAGAAATTTCCAGTCTATAATTTCTAGTCTAGATTAAGTCATGTGATCGATCATTCGTCTCAACTCGGCCGATTCCGTAACCTACATTTAACCTCGTCCGTATTACGTAGGTTTCCATATTGAAACTACTTTCGAATGTAAACAACGAAATCATTGCGCGGAGTCATTGAAATTTGGAGGCGGACATTTTGAATGCCGCTTCGAACATTTACCCCGCTTTTCAAAGCTTAAAAAGGCCATTTGTGTGAAGTCAGGTATGTTTTTCGTCGTGTAAAAATGCATTCTATCGATCGATAATCCTGTTCACACGATTGAAACCCGTATCTTTAATAATGAGATTAATGCCAGACACCAGCTGATCTGACGGAGCCATCAAGTCAGCATTGGCTAGGTAGATTATAGCTGTCATATATTTGTATGGCAAACTGTGGTTATTTTGATATGAGATTATTTCATTTTAGCGCATGCTGAAGGAAAGCCATTTACATGTACGAAAAGCTATAAGGCTCAGAAACTGGTGAATTCTCCTTTTCTCATGATGTTTTATCCTTCAATTGTGTTGATATTCTTGGCTAAATTCATTGATGTTTTTATGTTCTCATCTATTTATTGTCTTATCCCAACATTATTTTGCTTGATAGAGATATGAAAATGACACAACTTTTCTGAAAGATAGTTCTTTCGTTCATGAAAAAATCTCACCTTGAGAATCATGAACCAGGGAAACAGGGTTTGCAGTGCAAAGCAAATGGCCAAATCTCATGAAGCAGAAAATGTCACTTGGGAAAGGGTCATATACAGGGGTTGACACTAACATAAGTCCTTGGCCTGAAAAACTTCAGGAAGGACTGGTAAATTCTGTAAAATTGCAGGTCCTCCAGGCTTGTAGCCACTGGTCAGTATTATTCCAATGTTTCACAATATATATAGATTTCAAGTAGGACCTGTTACTATATGGTAGGATCTGAAAGATTTAGGACGAATCTATAGGTCCTACAGACAGTTGTAAAGAATAAGAAAGTGCCAAACCCTGGTATAAGAAACCAACACAAATGGATGGAAGGTTGTACAGTTAAATGGCCACGATGAACAACCCAAGAACCTAGGATAATTTTGCAAATTATGCCAACATTTCATTTTTTGAGTAGCTTTTATGCAAATATGAATAAGAACAGAGGGGCAAATATTATGTAAAACATGAAAAGAGTACTCTCATTAAGTGATCATCATGATCTGACAGACAAGCGTCAAGAAAATGTAGGATTTTCTCAAAGACAAATTGACTGTAGCAGGGGACTATCTGCAGTATGAATCATACTGCCACCTGCCTGATGATACCCATGGAGGGGTTGAAACAGTCTTTTTTTAGCCCACTGGACTAAGTCTATGTAACAAACTTAAATAAGGGTTTAATATAGAATTTAAATGTCTGTTTTGGGCTATCCTGTCCTAGGACAAGTATATTTACCTTATTGACCTGTCCAAATTACAAGTGGATTTTGAAATAATAAACCAGTGACTGAGAAACATCAAAACTCAGAGGAATAAATATATTCTGCATGACTAGAAAACTACATTATTGGTACAAAAATGATTCAGGATGCAAAAACAATTCAAAGTGTGATTCAAATCAAAATTTTAAGTTATCTATTGACTATTGTATTGCAAAGATTAAACTTTAAATCAAAGCTCTTTCCACAATAACAAAGCAGAAAGCAGACAGTGGAAGCTGAGATCAGGCTACATACCTGTGTTCACTGTTGGCTGATTTTAGTCTTTAATATTTCCCAATCCTTTGTGTACAGCAGGAATATGCCTTGTGCAGTCAGAGAATGGTATAAAGAAAATAAGAAAATGCTTTTTAAAACAAATTTCACATTTTCTTTGAATGCTGGATCTACTTTCTTTTCATCTTGTTCATTATTGTTTGAAAAGTATGAATATTCAATCTTTTCATGTCAAACAAAAAAATTTGCTGCCGAATTGTCCAAGCACAGGTAAGAAAAATACATGTAAATGGGTATTTCCACACATTTTAGTCTGTACAATCTACAATTGTTTGTCATCTAAAATTCTGTCAAAAGTTTGTTTTTTTGGGTTTTTTTTGATAAAAAGGTATATGGGTTGTGTGAGTTTTCTCTTTCTTAACCCTTGTCATGCTGAATAAATTTTGGCTAAAATTTTTCATCAAAATGAAAGGGCAAAATGCACTGAAAGTACCAACTGTATGTCAATTTTTATTTGAAAAATTAAATCTATTCACAAGTCTGGTTTGACAGTCAGAAACAGGTGGTGTAGACTGACATCAGACTGCACATATGTGCAGGCTGATATTTGTCTATAGCTCCTGCCAAAGCAGGAATATTCCTGGTTCAGCATGACAAGGGTTTAATTATAATTTTCCTTTTTTGCACAAAATACAACTCTTCCAGTTAGACTGGTGAAAAATATACAAACTTGTTGTCAGCTCAATCTTTATATAAATAAAGGAATGTCTTGTGAAATATGCCATGCTGTCTTTGCTATAAAATGATTCAGGATCAGGGGACGGGGTTGATAGTTAAATCCATATTTCTTTTCATATTTTACTTTTTTGTATGTCTGCTAATTACATTTTTCAAAGCCAGGAGGATTCATACCAAATAATTGTTATATTATTAAAATTTGAAAATCATACAATATGATTTCATCAAGAACAGGTGTTATCTGAGGCTTGTCATTTTTAGGAAGAAATGGCACTATGTTGCAGGCAATGTAGATATTTTTCTGTCCTTGAGATAAGTTCAAGACTTGAAAATCAGTTCTTTCATGTTGGAAGTATAAATCTCACAGTGTCATGCTGAATCTTCATGAGATATTTTCTAGGAAAAACATTGTGTGTAAAGAAGATAATACTTGTAACAATTTCTTCCTTTCCCAATCTGCTTTCCTGATTTTGGCTCATAGATAGTAAAAAGTGGACTTATTTTTTCTAGGGTAATTTAATAAGTCTGACTTTTGCTAATGAACAAAGAAATATATTGAAGTTGTTGATAGCAGCCAGATTTAACATACATGCACATGCATGTACAGTGTATTATAATCTTGTAAATCTGTTATCGTTATTCAAAACCAAATTTTGGGTAAACAGCTTTGAATTTTGGCATGAAATATAGCCATTTACCAAAAATTCTTATAATGACAACTATGGAATCCTTGTAAAGCTACATTGGCAAATAGATTTATTTTCAAATCAAGGAAATGTATTTTAAATAACCTCGTCTGAAATTAATTAACAATGACCTTGAAAATACAAGAAGGTTTGCCTTATTTTACTCTGTCTAACTATTCTAAATCATTAGATTTAGTTTTTAAATTTTCAGATTTTTTGCACTGTGGCGTAGGTAACAAGCCTGATTATTTTGCACAGATAGAGAATTTGAGAGAACTATCATTGAAGTGATTTTCCCCAAAACTGAAATGCCTAGAGATTTCAAATTTTGTATAAACAATTGACTTATTGTACACAACCAAAGTATTTTGGTTGACAACACTTTGATAACTTACAGCTCTATGCTGTGGGTACAAACAAGAAGACAAAGAATTTGAAAGTCATCTCCAAAACTGAAAAAGGCCTAGAGATTTCAATTTAGCTGATTAATCACCTCATGGTACTTCACTTATAAGTTCAAATCCTTATAATTGAATTTAAGTATGCCCCATGTTGTAGGTAAGCAAATTTGATATAATGCATAGGTTAGGAAAACTCTGATAGTAATTATTTCTTCAAAACTTCAAATTTTTGTATTCAACATCTCATTAAAGCCTACCAAGGTATCCTAATTATACTTCTGATCCTGGCATCCTGTTGAATACTTGACCATAACCTTGGCCTTTGACTACTTTCTTGAATTTAGAAATAGTAGGGATGGACTTATAATATACTACTTAAAAGTGTTGGTACATGATTGTCTTTGATTCTGGCATTATGTTAAATGTTAAAAACTGGCGTTTGACCTTATTTTTTAAATATTGAATTATTAGGTCAACACCTATCATATTATTATGTGGAGTTGCCTATGAATAAACTCTGTGTTGTGGATGCACCATTACCGTGAAGTACATTGTGCTCTTCTAAAATTCATTAGTTATGACAATGTCAGGGGGGAGGGGGGTGTTGAATTCCCTTGAGGGATTTGTCAGACTCCAGGTCTTAGTATTGGGACAATTAAGATTTTCCTGAAAAACTAATGTCCAAGGGCAAATTGATCTTGTACAATCATGTGATAAGCAGTGGTAGAAAGAAAAAAGAGGAACTTGTTTTATGCAAGTTCTCCATTTATTCAAATGTTTTTGATACTTGTTTGACTCCAGGAAGAAAAAAAAGAGAATTCCTTCCCCTATTCACAATTTTTCTGAGTTTCAAGGAAAGAATAACGTAAATTTAGACAAATAACTTTTAGCTCACCTGAGCACAACATGCTGAAGGTGAGCTTTTTGTGATCATTTTGATGTCTGTTGTGAGTCTTAAATTGTCAACAATTTTAGTTAGAGGCCACTAATATGTCTCAATATTTATGAAACTTGTTAAGAGAATTTTTCAGGTCACAAAAATGGACCTTTTAGAAAATGGGAAGGATCCATGCCATATCACAAGAAAAGGGGCCTTAATAACAATTTTCTGATTCACTTCAAAAGACTTCAAAATATGGTCGAATCTTCATGAATCTTGGTCAGAATGTTTGACAGGTCCCAAGGATGAACATTATTGAAAATGGAAAGAGTCCATGCCATATCACCGGAAAAGGGGTATAATTGACAGTTTCTTTTTTTACACTCAAGAGGCCTAAAAATTCATTTGGTTTTCATTAAACTTGGTCAAAATGTTTGTATTATAAAAAGAATAAACCATATTGAAAATAGGACTGGTCTAAGCCATATTATGGTAAAAGGAACCTTAATCACAATGTTCTAGTTTACAGTCTACAGGCCACAAATATGGCCCAATCTTCATGCAACTTGGTCAGAATATTTTACAGGTCACAAGGATGGACTCTTTTTAAAATTGAAAGGATCCATGCCATGTCAGCGGAAAAGAGGCATAAATGACTGTTTTACTGTTTACAATCAAGAGGCCACAAATAGGGCCAATCATCAAGAATCTAGTCAGAATGTTTGTCTCATTCAAAGGATGAACACTTTTGAAAATGGGAAGGATCCTTGCCATATCAAGATAATAATTATGGGTTATAATGACAATTTTCTTCTTTACTCTCAGAGGGCACAAATAGGGTTCAATCTTCACAAAACTTCAGAATATTTGTCAGAACACCAGGAAGTGCTCTATAGAAAAATGGATTTGAATTTGATTTGAATTGCGGTTTTACGTCGCTTTAAACAATCTCTCAGTTATATCGCGACGACTGGAGCACCTACCGATGGATTCCTGGTATTTCTCACACCAGTACTACCACCACATCCCTTTCCTAGCCTCCAGTTGCTATTCCACATAGGTTTACGATTATCTACCCATTGGTGGAAGACAAATGTCGGAAAGGATAAGTGCCGCGGCCGGGGATCGAACCCGTGCGAATTATAGAAAAATGGAAGAATTCGAAATCATATCACAGGAAAAAAGGCCTAAATGAAAGTTTTCTTGTATACACTATAGGGGCAACAAATATGGCCAAATATTTATGAAATTTGGTCAGAATATTTGTCAGGTCACAGAGATTTATAAGCCTTTTTGAAAATGGAAAGGATCCATTTGATATCACAGGAAAGAGTTTTTTTATGACAATTGACTCGTTTACACTCTAGCAGAAGCAATGAAAGGTAACCAGAATACATGTATTCTGTCTAGTCACAATGATGAATCCTATTGGAAATTGTAGCGTTCCATGCAGGGATTTTTTATATATATGTGATTTGTCACGCCAAAAGGGACCATTTGGGTAGTGCGTAAAGTGTCGACCCTGGTCAGACTAGTCAGATTGCACAGATCTTTTCCAATAATTCATTTTACAGAATTCCTGGATGGTCCTTTATTGCATGACAGTCATATTTATATGACTATCATTAAAGTACAAGTTTGACTTTTGCTGAAAATTTTGATTATCATTTATTGAGTAAGAGAGACGAAGATGAGTGATGGAGGACCGTGATATTATGAATAATCATTCATCAGGGATATTTTTGAAATGATGATTTATTTGTATTACCCACTTGCATAACATGCGCAATGGTAGTTACACCATTGAATTTCCCCATATTTAAGAATCCTAGGGTGAAATGTTACACCAAAACCTATGTTATGGGTACTTCTGAATGAAAAGTAAAAAGAGTAAAGCATTATGTAA
The DNA here is from genome assembly GCA_948146395.1 of Fragum whitleyi. NCBI lineage: Eukaryota > Metazoa > Mollusca > Bivalvia > Cardiida > Cardiidae > Fragum > Fragum whitleyi. Next base: position 8,764,222 of record OX411557.1, read on the forward strand.
GAAGAGCTATCAACTAAGCACAGTGCCCGGTATTGGTTGTTGAGGATGCTATTCATTCAATAGCATTATAAATTAAAAAGCAATATTGTCAGAAAAGGAATAGAATCTATAGTCAATGAATAACATTTTCTTCCTTTTTTACCATACTTTTCAAGGTCATCATTAAATTTCGTTGGTCATATGGAGTTGATTCATGTAACATGATTTGACAAAAATTTGCTTTCAATAGATGATTCATATGTTGTATTTCTTCACGATTTTGTATTTTAGCCAGGTTGAATGAGGCGTTTCCGCGGTATTTACACTTGACTTATAACAACAACAACAACGTCAACCGTTATCGATAAACTAAAGCAAATGCTTTTAAAAGCTGTAAAACTTGATTTCTACGAAAAATTAAAAATTTCAAGACAGATAAGACAAACGTTTATGTCTTCTGAATGCTTCGAAAAAAATTAGTTATGGAACTATTTCTTTTGCAGCGGAACACATTCCCTGACGTCGTTTCCGGCAAAGAATTGTAGCGATTTTGTGCAAAACATGGCTACCTAATACGTCCGAGGGATAGATCGGAGACTTCGGAGATCACCCGAGAATTGCCGAATGGTGATCGATAAGAACCAATGAAAATGCGACACGGCTAAACTTATCAGGCGCCATGATGCAAACGACGGAGGTGAGATTGTTGGCTCATTTTGTGTAAAATAAAAAAAATATCCGTAAGAGATGGCTACGTTATGCTATTGATATGCTGTTAATATCATAATCCAACCGAAAGACGAGTTACAAACCGGAACGTAAAGAAACACGTTAGTTTTTGAAGTGAAAATAAACAACTTTCGTTATCAACTTGACCTTGCTATTTCGCGGATTTGTGCAATATTTGGCCACAGTTTAAATTCTTATTCCGTAACGAAAAAAAATTAAAATAAATAAATTTGATTAAATAAATATTCTTTACTTGTTTTTTCAGCAATGATAAAATCCTCAACCAATGTCATTAAATCGTATTTCAAAATGAAATTCTTTCCTTGGAATGATTATCAAAATGGTGGTCAGGAATTCTCGTAGAACAAACAGTCAACTGATTCTATTTTTAGACTACACGGAATTCCCACAGCTGTTAAAGTATCTTACCCTTTGGATGTCCCGTGAAATAGAATAAATATTTTAAACCTCAAAATCGTTATTAACAAGTAAAGAGTGTTTATAAATGGAGATGATATCAAGGTATTTATGACTTGTTAGTATTTTACTGGTCATTGGTAGTGATTTTGTGCCAGGAAAACATTCATCTGCACCATTGTTGTAGTAGAATTTTAATTAAAAAAATGATAGGAAAAGAAAGTGTAGAATGTCTTCTTCCCTCAGAATTAATTATTAACCTCCATAATATTTTCAAAATCACCTAAATATGATCTTAACATGACTTAGATAATTCGTAGCTGACAGGTAAAGTGTAATAGTAACTGGACAAGCCATTTTTCGGATATTGATAAACAAAGAGACATTTATTCGCTAAACCAAACAAATGTATTTATACCCATCAGAATTTAGGATTAATACATTAAACTGAAATAGATTAGACAAATAATTTATGAATCACAAAAAGGAATATAGATTTTTTTTCACATTTTTGAAAAAAAATCTTTCCTAGATTAAATTTGACATAAATAACATCAAATATCAATTTAGCATTTTATATGAGAAATGATAATCTCCCCTTTTGATAGTTTTATTAGAAAATGTATTTAGAAATTTGCTGATTGGGAGGCTTTCATATATAGTCTCTCAAAACTGAGTAAAATTCACAACAGATTTCTCTTATTAGTATCAATAAGAATAGATAGATCATATTCAGTGATAATTAATAATTTAGACTTGGTTTTTTATTATTTTGAATAAATACAGAAAAATTCATTTCAGATAAATGTCACTGAGACATGTAGGCCTAACAGCATTACTGGTGCCATAGTGCAAGATTGTCACTGTGAAAACAGATATGTTCAAGTAATTTGTAAGTAGAATAAGATGACACTGTATTCATTATTTTACTACATGTCCACACATAAAAAGATCAAGGGTGTAATGTTTTATGCTATTTGTCCATCTTTCTGACTGTCTATGAAAACTTGATGCGCCAACTAAAAATTTTTCTATAACCTTGACACTATTCAAGTTACAATGTAAAAAAAAATGCATAAAAGTTTCTTTCACCATTCCATTCCACATATTTTGATGTCAAGGTCATCTTACTAAGTCAAATTTATCAAAACTAAAAATACTGTTTCAGGTCTTATTACATGCCTTCAGGGGTGGACACATGTTCATCTTCTATCTCTGATCTTAGTGAGGAGAAAGAATTGCAGTATCTAAGGACCCTAATTCTCGCTAGCTTCAGTGTATTGTACCCCCAAAAACTATGGGGGTGGGGTATTAGGAGTTAGCTTGTTGGACGGTTAATCTGTCTGTTCATCGTTTAGTCCATCCATCCATTTGTAGTTTTTAGCTCCACTGGCTGTAAGCCACTGGGGCTATTGTCATGGCATTGTGTCCGTCGTGCGTCCGTCCGTCCGTGCGTCCGTGCGTCAGGTCATAAACTTTTTCTTTAAAAATCTTCTCCTCAGAAACTACTGGATGGATTTCAACCAAACTTCACAGAAATGATCCTTGGGTGACCCTCTTTCAAAGTTGTTCAAGAAATTTTGATCCAATGAAAAACATGGATTTAATGGGCGTGGCTAATTTCCAAATATGGTAAAAAGCAACTTTTCTCAGGTTCTAATTGATGGATACCAATTAAATTTTACATGAATTATCCTTGGGTGACCCTTTATCAGTCTACAAAAAATTATTGTGATCAGATGAAAAATATGTATTTTATGGGCGGAGGTCATTTCTCTATATGTTATATAGTGGAAACTTTGAAAATCATTTTCTCAGAATCTAACTGATAGATATCAAGCAAATTTCACAGGAATGATCCTTGAGTGATTCTTTATCAGTTTGCCAAATATTATTGTGATCGGATGAAAAATAAGTATTTTATGGGCGGAGGTCATTTCTCTATATGTTATATAGTGGAAACTTTGAAAATCATTTTCTCAGAATATAAATGATGGATATCAATCAAACTTCATTAGTATGATCATTGGGTGATCCATTATCATGCAGCCAAAAATTATTGTCATTGGATGAAAAATATGTCTTTTGTGGGCAGAGGTCATTTCTCTATATGTTATAATAGTGGAAACTTTGAAAATCGTTTAACATCAGAAGACCACAAAATATCTAAAAATATAGTCAAAACTTAGATTTGCTATAACAAGAAATTCAAGCCTGTGGAGCGACACAAGCCATTCATGGCTTTCTAGTTATGTGTCCATTCAGTTTCTCAGCAACTAATGGGCAGATTTCCATTAAACTTTTTCAGATGTGATCAGTATCAGGTAGAGATGTGCAAGTGATATTTTGGTTATGATCCATTCATTGACTTGTGTGTTTTGACAGGGTTATGGGATGATGGAAAATGGCTTTACATTATTGACAAGCACTTGTTTTGGTGTAATACGGTATTAGTCGACAGTCTAGTTTATCAAGCTTTTGCAGTTGGGATGGTCATACCCAACATGACTCTTAAAGATCGATTTCAATATGAAGTATTCACACTTACAACAGTCCTTTTATCATTATATCATTAGACCTTGAGCTTTGACCTTTGAGATTTAAGAAAAATTCGTTCAAATGGTAGTAGGCTTAAGAATAATTGTAATTGAAATCCATAAGTGCAAGCTATTATATATGTTACAGTGAATATGTAAAATCAGGGATTTTGTAAAATAACTGAAAATTTCAGGGATTTTGTAAAATCACTGATTCCGTCAGTTGTTTTATAAAATAACTGAAATTTTCAGTGAATATGTAAAATAATGGAATATATGTGGTAAAAAGAAGGAAATAGGATATACATCCATTTTGAAAGATTGTAACTAAGATGTGTGTGTATTTCCATTTATTTATCGTCGCTACCGTAGCACATGCCCATAAGAGCGACGCCCCCAGAAGACGGTTAGTTATTACGGGGGATAGTGCAAGGATACATGACGAAATTACTGCTGAGATCCGCCATGGTTCTTTAACATGCTCTGTGTAATGCACCATCCCACGGGGCCTCGGTTTAACGTCTCACCCGAAAGATAATTAGTTTTTAGATGTGTACCAGCCCGGGATACGAACCCACGCAGTCGAACTTCAATGGATTTGAAGTCCGGTGCTCTACAAACTGAGCTAATCGGACTGGCAGTAACTAAGATGCTCCATTGCTGTTTTATAAACCTAAGGTAATTTGTATTTCTCAGTGTGGTCATAGATAAGTCAAAAGTAATTAATGACTATTACTTTTCAACAAACATTTTAACAACATCAAACAAACTTTTTCAATGACCTTCACTTTGAAGTGTGTTAAAGCTACTTATCAATCAACAAATTTAAGAATAATCGATCAATTAAAACAACAGATTGATCAATCAGATCCATGAGAAAGCATGTATTTTAGATTACAGTGTTTTACTTTATCTTGAACGATGATAAATATTTCAAACACATTTCTCCTACAAACAATTGCTATGTTTGAGGAAAAATATGAATATCAAACAAAAAAGGAAATACCAATTTTTCTAATAAACTGCACTGTTTTTCCTTCTTTACAAATTAATTGAAATGGTTTTACATATTAACTGATGAATAAGAAACATTGTATATCCTATTTCCTTCTTTTTACCACTATTTACCACCATTATTTTACATATTCACTGAAAATTCTAGTCATTTTATAAAACAACTGACGGAATCAGTGATTTTACAAAATCCCTGAAATTTTCAGTTATTTTACAAAATCCCTGATTTTACATATTCACTGTAACATATATACTTACCTCCACATTTTCAGTTTTCTTTTATATTGCAGATACAACTCAAAATATAGTAAAGGGATAAACCTTATAGTGTAACTGCTGAATATTTTGGAGTCTTGAGAAAAACATGAGTGAAGAAGATAACAACTGTAGCCTTGAAAAAACAACAACATTAAGTTAGATCTGGAACAAAATTATGTAGTTGAAGGTAGGTAAGTGTATTGAAGTTAAATGCTTTCCAGTAGATCCTCAAAATTTCTTGATGGAGTATCTTATTAGATTTAAATGTCACACCACTAATATTATCATAATTGTAAACTCGCTGTTTTTAATAACTCTTCTTTTCATTCTATCTCCTGAGGTATAAGTGCTATTTACTTGAAACTTTATAGTTGAATAGATCTTATTGAAGAGATGCACAGTGCGCATTTTTTAAGAGACGCCAATCTTGCTTTATTTTACCCCACTTAGGCACTATATATATAACAAAGTAAAGTGGCTATACTGGAGTCACCATGTCAGTCTGTTCATCCATCTGTCTGTCCCATGTTTTTATACCCCCCACCTACGAAGTAGAGGGGGGTATATTGGTTTCACCATGTCTGTCTGTCTGTCCATCCATCCGTCCGTCCGTCCATCCATCCGTCCGTCCATCCGTAGACCTTTTTGTTTCCGGACTCTAACTCAAGAACCAAATGACCTACAATTATGAAACTTTATACAAATGTTCCTTATGATCCAAGGAAGTGCCCTATAGTTTTTGGGTCATGTAGGTCAAAGGTCAAGGTCACAGTCAGCCTTAGTTCAATTTTCGTTTCCAGATTCTAACTCAAGAACCAAATGACCTACAATCATGAAACTTTATACAAATGTTCCTTATGACCCAAGGAAGTGCCCTATTGTTTTTGGGTCATGTAGGTCAAAGGTCAAGGTCACAGAAAATTTTTGTTCAATTTTCGTTTCCGGACTCTAACTCGAGAACCAAGTGACCTACAAGCATGAAACTTTATGCAAATGTTGCTTATGATCCAAGGAAGTGCCCTATTGTTTTTAGGTCATATAGGTCAAAGGTCAAGGTCACAGTCAATATTTGTTCATATTTCATTTCTGGACTCTTAACTCAAAAACCGAGTGACCTAGAATCATAAAACTTCATGCAAATGCTACATATGACCTGAATATTAGTTTCAAACACATCCTGCACTAATAGCACTTGCATTCCGACAAAGCGCTTGTGGGGGGTATTAGTCCGCTCTGCAACAGTTCTAGTTTAAACAGGTATTACTTCTTTACTAGTAAAGCTTTTAACTCGATGCACTTACACAATTTGACTAGGATAAATGCAGTATAATAAGAATAACTTAGTTATTGCCACTTGGTTTTTTAAATTTTTTATCCCCCACCGTTTTTTGCGAAGGGGCTATAGTAATGGTCTCCACCCGTCATTACGACATTCTGTCACTAAACTTGGCTGGAGCATATCTCCTAAAGTTCAGTGGCTATCAACTTGAAACTTTAAGATGGATAGATCTCATGGAGAAGTGCAGTACTGCACAAGAACAACAATTCTCGCTTGCATAATTTTGGATTAATTGCCCTTTGTTATTTCTTAACTCTTACTCTTTTTTTGGGCATATCTCTTAAAGTAAAATAGCTAGCTATCAACTTGAAACTTCATAGGTGGATAGTTCTTATTGAAATGAGCAATGCACAAGAAATATAACTCTTGCTTGCATAATTTACCAGTTATTGCCCTTTGATATTCTAAAGACTTATATTCTGAAGGGGGCATATCTCTTCAAGTACAAAAGAATCTTTAATAGATTAAGCTTCAGTTTACTATCAAGCTTTCATGATTGGGGATGGCCATGTCTGACATTGCTGTTGTCATTTTTGCCTTTGCTTATCCTTATTTGAGAGAGTTTTCAATATATTGCTCCATACACTATAACCATATGTAATATATTTTAAAACCATAACTAATATTTTGGATCTTACCTTTTAACCCCTTGTCATGCAGAATAAAAACCATAGAATACTAAACTGAAATCGATATCCTGAATGCACTTATTGTGGGTTAAATAAGTTTCATTTTAAAAATATTGTTTTTAAAGAAAAATCAAGTGGTCAGGATTTAGATTAAAATGCTCACATGAGCAGGCTTATCTTTATCTTTACCTTCTATCAGAGCAGGAATATTTTAGATTGAGCTTAAAAAGGGTCATTTTTTTCACATTTTGTTTTTCAATAACTTCAGAAAGTGGAAGAATTCAACAGAAGAGGAAAAAAATGTGATCTTTGCTTTGTGTTTCAACTTAACCATTGTAACCTAAATACCAACCACTACAACAAGAGGTCATGGCATGAAGTCTTTGGTACCACAATCAACTGTAAACGTGCACATACACTATATGGAACCAGCCTAGAGACAGAAGAGACTGCTTCAGAAAATAATTAACCTTGTTATATAAATAGCTGTTTTTAAAGTTTGAAATGTATTTCTCTGGTTTAAACTGTTTGTAACTTCACCTTCCTCTCTTGTGTGGCTGCAAAAAGTAATAAAAATACCCAGATATCTGAGGGTAAGATCTTTTGGTATTTGAACTTGCTACTACTTGAACTTTCTACTTGACCATGAACAAAATGAACATGTCTGCAAAAAAGTAAATTGATACATTTTGAGAAGATATTGCTTTTAATGATAAAAATGTGGAACCAGCATTTTCATCATTTAAAACAATTTTTTTCATCCTTTTACATGAATATTAGTGAATAATTTATCACTTAGATCTATTGCGTAACATTCAAAGATTTGCCCTGATATTCACTGGTCCATGGACAAGTAGCCTTGAAAAATGTACTTGTCTGCAAGTACAAAAGCCCATGTTGGACAAGTTAGGACATGGGAATTCCACATCCTGTGTTTTCATATAATAAAATGATTCATATCAGGCTGAGTTAGGGTAAACACAGTTGTCAGATTGATAGTTCAGTGTATGTGCCTTACAGTGCTGTCTTTTCATCCATTAGTCTATCCATCCATCCATCAGATTTTGTCAAGACAAATACTCCTATATCAATAGATGGATTTCAAAATAGCTCATATGTTCTCAATCATGAGGAGATGTGATTTTTGAAAAAAAATCTTAAAGTTCCTATGTAAAGGTCACATCTCAAAGTCAAACATCTGGTTTGGAGTCAGTCGTATTCGGACAACCATATAGATACTAGTATGTAATTATATTTCCCTCCTATGGAGTAGAGGGGTATTTCCCTCCTATGGAGTAGAGGAGGAATATTGGTTTCAACTTGTCTGTCCAGCTTGATGAAATTCAGTGTTAATTCTTTTAAATTTTCAGTGTAATTCAATGAAATTTTGATGAAAATTCACTGAGATTTTGGTGAAATTCACTGTTAATTCTTTGAAATTTTTGTGAAACTTTGGTGAAAATTCACTGATATTTTGGTGAAATTCACTGTTATTTTGCCCCTTTCTTTCACTGATATTTTGCTATATCTCACTGAAATTTCACTGTTATTTCACTATATTTCACTGATATTTCACTATATTTCACTGATATTTCACTGAAATTTCAATCCATAATTTCAATTTCAATAGAATCTTGGTAAAATTTTGGTGAGATTTCATTGAAATTTTGATGAAATTCACTGTTAATTCTTTGAAATTTTGGTGAAACTTCAGTGAAATTTCACTGTTATTTTGCCCCTTTCTTTCACTGATTTTTCACTGAAATCTCAGTGAAATATCAGTGAAATTTCAATCGATATTTTCACTGGGGTAGTTGTGCTTAAGACCTTTGAAATTCAAATCGCTCCAGTCATTTTTGAGAAATCTTGAATTATCTGCCCTTGAATTAAACGAAAATCACTGTTTGAAATGAGCTTAAACTAGACACAATTACTCTCTATAATGTCTAGTTTTGCATAAGACTTTTCAATTCAAAATGCTCCAGTCATTCTTGAGTTATCCTGGATTATCTGCGCTTGAGTTGATGAAGAACAAAATTTCTTGTCAGCTCATTTTCTGCTACATTTTGGATGGGAATGAAAGGAATCTTGCCATAATGACTCTGTAGGTTGTCTATTTGTGCTTAGGACTAAATATATTTTCATATTTCCTGATTTATCTGCCCTTTACTTCACAAAATAGTTAAAATTTACAGATTTTTTTTTGTGTGTGTGTGTGCACAACTCCAACATATTTAATTGGATTGGAATGAATCTTGCCATAATGTAACCCTGATATTTAGTGCTTCGAAACTTTGCACATGCTTCTGTGACCATAATATCAGCCTCTTGACAAAGAATCAATACTCTGATTTTGAATTTAGTGGAATTTTAACCCTTTTTATGCAGTCAGACTGAAAGTCTGACTTGCATATAGTGGTCGCCGGCAATCGGATCCTCATAACACCGAATTCGAATAAATCCATGAGCGTGAAAAAGTAAACCCATTCATGATTTTTTAGCCCGCGAAAATAATATCAGACTGAATGCCAGCTACCTAGATTTTTGTGAACAATTCCGATTTCAAAGCCATATTATCGTATTACGAATTTGGACATCAAAATTGCGGGGAAAAAACGAATTTGAACGGCGCCGAAAAGTAAACACGAAATCGAAAGTAGTCAGCGACCGTTTTTTAAAGGGAATGCAATTAGGACAATCGTCTTTTGGAGTTACTTCCCTTAATTCAGACAGGTTTATCGTTTATTTTGAAATCCGGTGTAAGGGTTCTGCCAAGGCCGCGCGATTAGAACTAAAAAGTTGTAGACTGCGAATAAAAATGAAAAGGATGGGCCCTACGTCGCGCCGAATCTTGAAATACGACATCGACGAAAATCGGACTTCCGCGACGACTTGCGGTTTTGGCCTATTCCAAAATAAAAATCTTTATTGTACCCCGCATAGCGTTATGATAATCGGCGCTGTATTATCGGAAATCCAATAAATCGGGAACCATTCTATGTTTACATTTTTCTTTACGAAGTAGATCAAGATTTAGGGCGATCAAAGACAATTTATAACTTTTTCGCCGGGTCTCCTGAAAAGAAGGCAAAAGTAAATATAGAAATAGATTCTAATGAACCCGGGCCGATTTCACAGGGTCCACGTACACCATATTACACAATCACCGGAAATCTGTCCCTCTGAAATTTTAGAAGACGAGCAAGTGACTTTTGCCGATCTAAAAACCAAAGAAAAGCGGGGTTTTCTCACCTTCTTGCTTGACAGATATTACTGGCTTAAGTATGGTTAGAAACCCAACGTTTTGACATGTTCATTGTGAATAGAAAGAAGAGAATAGCAGAGTTACATAGTTAACAATATCACGTTGATTTGTTGACTCCAGTGCAATTGGGGTGGTTTTATGTCTGTAGTTATTTGCTGTTAACTCGGCATGAGTATTAGCCATCACAGGAGCTATCCCTATTATCAAGGTGGATGACGATGGAAGATATAAGAATTAAGCCCTTATTATTTTTATATTATTTTCTGACCTTGTAGTAAAGCATTGGCCCTCCAAGCAGTGCTCTTTTCATCAAAAGCAAGGGCTTTAAGCATGAATAAGGCAATATTTTGGAATGAAATGTCAGAATAGAAGGCCAAAGATCTGAAGTGTAGATTTTAGCCTTAAATTTCAGAGAATTTGTTATAATTGAAATATTTTAATACTCAAATATTGTTCCGTCCTGACTGCATTCAGGCCTTTCAGGCCTTAGATTGGACTTAGAAATCTTGGTTAAGTTTTTACGTGCAAATGTTGTATATCAGTTATAGCTCTATTTCTACCTAGGCTTTTGCTTGGAAACTCTACACATGCTTCTGTTACCATGATATCAGCCTCTTGACAAACATTTATTACTCTGATATTGAATTTAGTGGAATTTTAACCTCTTTCAGACTCAGAAATTCTTGGTTAGGTTTTTACGAGCAAATGTTGTACATCAGTTATATCTCTAATTGTATTAAAGCTATTGCTTTCAAACTTTGCATTTGCTTCAATGATCGTAACAACATCCTCTTGATAAAGATTCAATTCTCTGGTATAGAATTTGGTGGTTTTTTAACCCGTTTTGGACTTAGAAATTCTTGGTTAAGTTTTTACGTGCAAATGTTGTATTTCTGAAATATCTCTATTTCTACTATAGCTGTTGCTTGGAAACTTTGGGAATGCTTCTGTGACCATAATATAAGCCCACAGAAAAAAGATTAATTACTCTGATATTTAATTTAGTGGAATTTTAAATCTTTTCGGCCTTAAAAATCTTGGTTATGTTTTTATGTGCAACTGTTTTATGTTAGTTGTATCTCTGTTCCTACTAAAGCTATTGCTTTGAAACTCTGCACATGCTTCTGTGACCATAATATCAGCCTCTAGACAAAGATTCTTTTCTCTTGACTTTCATTTTATGAATTTTCAATGTCGATATTGATTTGCTGTTACTATCCAGCACTAGGAATAGTCGAGCTTCGCTGTCCTCCGACAGCTCTTGTTGGTAAACCTTTATATAAGAAAGATAACAATGCTAGAAAAATACCTATTTTTATCCCCCGCCGTTTTTCGGCGAAGGGGATATAGTAATGCTCTCCGTCCGTCAGTCCGTCATTCCGTCATTCCGTCACTAAACTTGTCCGGAGCATATCTCCTAAAGTATAATAGCTATCAACTTGAAACTTTATGGGTGGATAGATCTCATGGAGGGGAAGTGCAGTGCACAAGAACTACAACTCTTGCTTGCATAATTTTGGAGTTATTGCCCTTTGTTATTTTTAAGACTTAGATTTTGTCCGGAGCATATCTCCTAAAGTATAATAGCTATCAACTTGAAACTTTATGTGTGCATAGATCTCATGGAGGAGAAGTGCAGTGCACAAGAACTACAACTCTGGCTTGCATAATTTTGGAGTTATTGCCCTTTGTTATTTTTAAGACTTAGATTTTGTCCGGAGCATATCTCCTAAAGTATTAAAGCTATCAACTTGAAACTTTATGGGTGGATAGATCTCATGGAAGAGGAGTGCAGTGCACAAGAACTATAACTCTGGCTTGCATAATTTTGGAGTTATTGCCCTTTGTTATTTTAAAGACTTAGATTTTGTAGGGGCTTAATTTCTTAAAGTAGAACCCTTAATCTATTAGGCTTCAGTTTACTATCAAGCTTTCTAGGCGGGGGATGGCCATGTCTGACATGGCTCTTGTCATGCTTGAATTTGCCATTTTGTTTGAAAAAACACTTTTAGATTGGTTCCTATGGCAACCGAACAACAAATCGACAAAAGTTACAAAAAAAACTCATAACAGAAATAAGGTCATATAATCAAACAAGTTTCGAATAACATGGCCAGACATGGCGTGCCACACCCCCTATGTAAAAGTGTAAATGCTTACAGTGAATTAATGAGAAAATTCTTGTTAAGGCTTTAAAGTTCACAGTATTCACCCGATCGTGTTCAACGTTGCTCGGAATGATTGTACCATCACAAAGATTGTTTCTTTCGATCATTTCATCCCTGACGACGGCTATGGTGGTCTTTTGTCTCCTACCAATGGGTTGATAATTGTAGACCTATGTGAAATAGCAGCTGTAGGCTAGGAAAGGCTGTAGTAGTAGCACTGGTGTAAGAAATACCAGGAATCCATTGTTAAGTGCTCTAGCTGCCAAAGTATGTCTAAAAGATTGTTGAAAGCGGCCTATAACCCTATTCAATCAATCAACCGATCAGTCACGCATCACAGGTAAAGGGGCCAAATGAAAATATAATTAGAAATTCCTCGTTATTTCTCTTAAGTAAACAGTTTTCATTAACTTGCTCAGAATGATTATAACATAAGAATTCAACTTAAAGTTCACAGAAATAATGCTTAGAACATGCTCTTTCAGATTCCTTTTATTTTAAGCCTGATCAAGCTACTAACTTGGGCGCTAAAAAAGAACCTAATATGGTGAAATATAAATCAACTCTCTCCCCTGAAACTACTGGTCAGAATAAAACCAAAATTGACAAATGAAATGCTTGAGACATGCTCTTTCAGATTCTTTTATTAGTCTCCTACCGGCGAAAGCCGAAGGGGACTATAGGTTTGCGCTCCGTCCGTCTGTCCATCCGTCCATCCTTCCGTCCGTCTGTCTGTCAGTCCGGATTTCAGTTTTCCGGACTTTTTTTCTTAACCCTTGGAGATATTGAGCTGAATTTTGGTATGTGAGTCCACATCAATGAGTTACAGAAGGAGTTTGAGATTGGTTCCAATCCACTGATTTTATGTGGAATATATGGATGCTGGACTTAGAAAATTACCAGGAAATTTCAGTTTTCCAGACTTTTTTTCTTAACCCTTGGAGATATTGAGCTGATTTTTGGTATGTGAGTCCCTATCAATGAGTTTCAGAATAAGTTTGAATTTGGTTCCGGTCCATTGATTTTTGTGGAAGATATGGATGCTGGACTTAGAAAATTACCAGGAAATTTCTGGATTTTTTTTTTATCCTCAGAGATATTGAGCTGATACATAAAATCTGATATTTTGGAGAGGTAGTTATACCTTTACCTATGTGAGATAGCAGCTGGAGGCTAGGAAAGGATGTGGTGGTTGTACTGGTGAGAGAAATACTAGGAAACCATTGTTAGGTGCTCCAGCCGCCGCGATATAACTGAAATAATGTTGAAAGCGGCGTAAACTCCATTCAATCAATCAATATACCTTTACCACCAAAAAAGATACTGTTCTAGGGAAGTATATATAAATCCTGTAGGGGACTTGGTATTGCCATGCAATACTTCCGAATGCTTGTTCAATCCTGATTTGGCTTACAACTTGGGAGCTATGAGCTATAGCTTAACATAAAAGTGACCCTATATGGCTAAAATTTAAAAGATCTTCTCTTTTTGCAGGTCATAATTCAAGCAAACTGCTCAGTAATGATGCTTAGGATATGTTCTGTCAAATTCTTTCAATTAATCCTGATCAGGCAGATAACATCATGGGTGCCATGGGATATTGAGTCACTTGAAAATGGTCTCATATAGTAAAATATTAGAAAATCAGCGTCCAGTAAGACTTGTCAGATTTCAAGAAATCTCAACAGAATAATACTTGAGACATGCTCTATGCTTTCAAGTTCCTTCTTATACTCTTGATTGATCCAATAACATTGGTGCTATGTGTTGTTGTGTGGGAACCAGTCAAACCGGCCCCTCGTCAAACCGGCCCCAAATCGGTCAAACCGGCCCCCATAAATAGTCAAACTGGCCCCTTAACTCAGAAAAACGGTCAAACCAGCCCCAAATCGGTCAAACCGGCCCCAAGAAATAGTCAAACGGACCCCTATTTATTTTCATTTTTTTTGTTTGATACAATTATTTTACATATAATATTTTGAACCTACGAACTTTTAATAATCTTGGTCTATGATATACATATTTTAGAGTTCTCAATAAAAAACTTAAGCTTAATTAAGTTATTTCGTGCGCTAAATGTATGTTGTGAAAAATAAATATATCGTGATATTTTGAATAAAAAGAATTGGCTCTATTGTACGGAATTATTTTTGTCAATGTAATGCACAAGAAATATGTAAAAGAACATAAAAGATATGACCGCGCTTGTCTTTTTTTTTACACGCGCCATATACGCATTGTTTGGTTTAACTCATGTTTTCTTAGTGTTTGATGAATTAGTAGTAACGCAATTAAAGGCCGATGCCAATCAATAATCTGTAAAAGTGTTTGTTGATTTAATTTATTGTACAATTAAAGATCAATGGTAATCAATAATCTGTAAAGCATTGAAAACATGCCTTTAATATAACTCGTTTTCGGCATACAAACCTTTTTAATTTTGTTTCACGCTGTTGAAACATCCGTATGATTTAAGCATTCTTGCCGCGAATGCAATTACCCAATTGAGTAATTATATTAATGCTTCAATAACCAACTAGAAATACCTAAATACCGAAAATTGAAGTTCGACGGCGTGGGTTCAAACCCGGGCTGGCACACTAACAAACTAATTGTATTTCAGTGATATTTGATGTACAGACTTTAAGAAAGTCACAATTGTTTTGTCGGATCGAATTTGTTTTTATTTAAAGGGGTGCAACAAGACCGCTATTTAAAAATTAAAAGTCTCTGGGTCTTACGTGAAATGCTTGTATACTTGTATAAATATTATATAAAAAAGGAAACTTTTTGGATACATAGTTCTCATTTTCCTATAATATCTTCAAACCATATCGCACCATTTTATCATCCGGTATGCAACCCTTTAAATATGGTACAGTTTATTTTCATCATTTTTTTAGCTCACCTGAGAACGAAGTGCTCAAGGTGAGCTTTTGGGGTTACTTGATGTCCGTCGTCCGTTGTGCGTCGTCAACATTTACCTTGTGGACACTCTAGAGGCCATATTTTTAGGCCAATCAACCTGAAAATTGGTCAGAATGATTATCTTGATAAAATCTCGGACAAGTTCGAAATTGGGTCAAGTGGGGTCAAAAACAAGGTCACAGGGTCAAATCTTAGAAAAACCTTGTGGACACTCTGGAGGCCATATTTTTAGCCCAATCAACCTGAAAATTGGTCAGAATGAATATCTTGATGAAATCTCGGACCAGTTTGAATTTGGGTCAAGTGGGTCAAAAACTAGGTCACGGGGGTCAATTCTTAGAAAAACCTTGTGGACACTCTAGAGGCCATATTTTTAGCCCAATCAACCTGAAAACTGGTCAGAATGAATATCTTGATGAAATCTTGGACAAGTTCGAAATTGGGTCAAGTGGGGTCAAAAACTAGGTCACGGGGTTAATTCTTAGAAAAACCTTGTGGACACTCTAGAGGCCATATTTTTAGCCCAATCAACCTGAAAATTGGTCAGAATGAATATCTTGATGAAATCTCGGACCAGTTTGAAATTGGGTCAAGTGGGTCAAAAACTAGGTCACGGGGTCAATTCTTAGAAAAACCTTGTGGACACTCTAGAGGCCATATTTCTAGCCCAATCAACCTCAAAATTGGTCAGAATGAATATCTTGATGAAATCTCGGACAAGTTTGAAATTGTGTCAATGGGGGTCAAAAACTAGGTCACAGGATCAAATCTTAGAAAAACCTTGTGGACACTCTAGAGGCCATATTTTAAGCCCAATCAACCTGAAAATTGGTCAGAATGAATATCTTGATGAAATCTCGGACAAGTTTGAAATTGGGTCAATGGGGGTCAAAAACTAGGTCACAGGGTCAAATCTTAGAAAAACCTTGTGGACACTCTAGAGGCCATATTTTAAGCCCAATCAACCTGAAAATTGGTCAGAATGATTATCTTGATATAATCTGAGATGAGTTCGAAATTGGGTCCAGTGGGGTCAAAGACTAGGTCACAGGGTCAAATCTAAGAAAAACCTTGTGGACACTCTATAGGCCATTTTTTAAGCCCAATCAACCTCAGAATTGGTCAGAACGATTATCTTGATGAAATACTCGGACCAGTTTGAAATTGGGTCAAGTGGGGTCAAAAACTAGGTCACGGGGTCAAATCTTAGAAAAACCTTGTGGACACTCTAGAGGCCATATTTTTAGCCCAATCAAACTGAAAAAGGATGGAATGAATAATTTGATGAGAACTTTGATGAATTTGAAATTGGGTCAAGTTAGGTCAAAACTAGGTCATTGGGTCAAATCTTAGAAAAATTTTTTAGATTGTTAATTCAGGTGAGCGATTAAGGGCCACTATGGCCCTCTTGTTTTTAGCTCACCTGAGCACGAAGTGCTCAAGGTGAGCTATTGGGATCGTAGAATGTCCGTCGTCAGTCGTCCGTCGTGCGTCGTCCACAATTTCTTTAAACATCTTCTCCTCCTAAACCAGTGGGCCAATCTTGATGAAACTTGGCAGGGATGTTCCTTGGGTCAAGCTCTACCAAAGTTGTTCAAATAAATGAAATCCACCCTTAACTTTCCCTTTACCCTTAAAAAAAAGGGTGAAAATATGAAAATCTTTAAAAATCTTCTTCTCTGAAACCAGAAGGCAGACAGCTTTCATATTTGGTATGTAGCATCATCTAGTGGACCTCTACCAAGTTTGTTCATATCAAGACCCTGGGGTCATATTTGGGCTTTGCCCGGGCGCAACCCTTTTTACATAGAATCGAAGAGCGAAAATCTTTAAAAATCTTCTTCTCTGAAATCAGATGGCAGACAGCTTTAATATTTGGTGTGTAGCATCACCTAGTGGGCCTCTACCAAGTTTGTTCATATCAAGACCCTTGGGTCATATTTGGGCTGTGTACGGGTGCATCCCTTTATCTCTTATGAGCACGAAGGGTAAAAAAACGAAAATCTTCAAAAGTCTTCTTCGATGAAACCAGATGGCAGACAGCTTTCATATTTGGTATGTAGCATCATCTAGAGGACCTCTACCAAGTTTGTTCATATCAAGACCCTTGGATCATATTTGGGCCCCACTCGGGCACAACCCTTTTTACATAGAATCAAAGAGCGAAAATCTTTTAAAATCTTCTTTAATCGAAACCAGAGGACATACTGCCTTCATTTTTGGTATGTAGCATCATCTAGTGGGCCCCTACCAAGTTTGTTCATATCAAGACCCTTGGGTCATATTTGGGCTCCAACCGGGCGCATCCCTTTCAGCATTTTGGCTCCACCCGGGCGCAACCCTTTTTACATAGAATCAAAGAGCCAAAATCTTTTAAAATCTTCTTTTATCGAAACCAGAGGATATACTGCCTTCATTTTCGGTATGTAGCATCATCTTATGGACCTCTTTCAAGTTTGTTCATATCAAGACCCTGGGGTCATATTTTTGGTCCACCCGGGTGCATCCCTTTTACATAGAATCAAAGAACAAAAAGGCATATCTGTCTTGCTCTTCGCTGAAAATGTTCCATGGTATTGATCTTAGGCAATTATCTTCTTTTTGACATCTGCCTATCTAATTAATGTGATGTCCCAGGGGTCAAAGAGACTCAGGTGAGCGATCTAGGACCATCTTGGTCCTCTTGTTTAATTGTTTAGCTAAAGTCTTTTTTGTAACATCTTTACCATTATTAATCAGTGTATTGCAAAGTTGAAAAGCTATTTATCAGATCGATAATTTTCGCACAATTTATTCAAAGGTTAAACACTACGCGTGGCTACTGTATGTTACAATCTTATCAATACTATTATTTGACTAATAATACATTTACACTTCAAAGAAGATTTGTACTCAAAATGGAAAAAATGGTCTATGTACAGACTGACTGACTGACAAGTGCAAAGCAATATACCCCATCTTCTTTCAAGGGGGTGGGGGGTGGGGGCTGTGGCATAAAAATAGCTATGCCCTGCCACACGAAAATTTTGTTGGAAATCAAAATTTCATCTGCAGATTTTGAGATGGGCTGCATTAGGAACATTTTTGCGAAGTCTGGTTATAATTAGCCCACTGATTCCTGAAGAAATAGCCAAAAACAGCCATGCCCAAATTTGAGGGTCATTCAAAATTTTGCCAAAAATTTTAAGGGAGGGGTTACCCATGGAACATTTCTGCAAAGTTTGCTGAATTTTTCTCTGCTTTAGGGGGAGTATATGTTAAAAGATTTCATGGTATAAAACAGCCCCCACCACACTGACGTTTGGGGGTGAATAAAAATGTTGCAAATTGAGTTTAAAAAGGTTCACCGAAAAACATTTTATTCAAAGTTTAGTTGAAGTTTTGCCAAATGGTTAAAGAGGTGTTTAGAGAACTGTTGTCAATTTCTGAAAGCTAGAAGAACAAAACTGATCACAACAAATAACTTTGAGCACAGTCTGTTGAGATAAGCTAACAACAGTTGTCCGCGGACAGTGTAGCTCGTCCAAACTGCTATTTGTCACAAACAGCGCTTGACAAAAGATCAAAGTTCAAGGTTATTTTTTCTGTAATAACTTTCATGATTTAATATATATCATTCTGTTTGAGATGTAATTAAGAAATATTAAAAGATTTTTGTTTTAAGCCACAGGAAAAGGATCTTAGTAACAGGATAAAGCCTATCACCTAATGAAAGTTGATATAAAGTATGAAGTGGTAGAAGCATTCAGAAAAGATAAGCAAATTAAAAGATTTCCGTTAAAGTTTTTGGTTAAAGTTTTTCAAAGTCTACAAGAGGTCAAGGTCAAAAGACAAATTGTCAAGGATCTTGGTCCCTGGTAAAAGCCAATAACCTGATGAGTGTGCATATTCTCTAGGTAAAAGCATTCAGAAAATATAGCCAAGGTTTTTGGTAAAAGTTTGGAGTTAAAGTTTTTATAAGTCCATAACATGTCAAAGTCAATGTCAATTATCAAGGAGCTTAGTCTCCGGTGAAAGCCTTTCCAGTGTGTAAAAAAAGAATTGATAGAAAGCATTCAGAAAATATAGTCAAGGTTGAAGTTTTTTGGTTAAAGTTTTTAGCTCACCTGAGCACAAAGTGCTCAAGGTGAGCTATTGTGATCACTCAACGTCCGTCGTCCGTCTGTCCGTCGGTCCGTCCGTCAACAATTTCTTTAAACATCTTCTCCTCCTAAACCACTGGGCCAATCAAGCTGAAACTTGGCAGGGATATTATTTGGGTGAAGCTCTTTAAAAGTTGTTAAAAGAATTTAATTTCATCAAATACTCTGGTTGCCATGGTTACATAATAGCCCAAAATGGCCGAAAATGTTAGAAAAATTCTTCTCCTCCTAAACCACTAGGCCAATCAAGCTGAAACTTGGCAGGGATGTTCCTTGGGTGAAGGTCTTCAAAAGTTGTTAAAAGAATTCAATTTCATCAAAAACTCTAGTTTCAATGGTAACGGAAAGTCTGAAAAATGGCCGAAAATGGCTGAAAATAGTAAAAAGAATTCTTCTCCTCCTAAACCACTAGGCCAATCAAGCTGAAACTTGGCAGGGATGTTCCTTGGGCGAAGGTCTTCAAAAGTTGTTAAAAGAATACACCATGATAAGTGAAAAGTTGAAAATTTGGG
Source organism: Fragum whitleyi (assembly GCA_948146395.1). NCBI lineage: Eukaryota > Metazoa > Mollusca > Bivalvia > Cardiida > Cardiidae > Fragum > Fragum whitleyi. The sequence continues at coordinate 8,784,139 of OX411557.1, forward strand.
AAACTTAAAAAAAACCCAAGTTGCAGTAGGACGAATTTTAACCAACCTTAATGTACATCAAACAAATTCTGGTTTTCATAACATGGTTGACAAATTATGAGTGACATACTCAGGTGAGCGATATAGGACCATCATGGTCCTCTTGTTATCCCCCGCCGAAAAAATTTTCGGGGGGGATATTGTTTTTGCCATGTCCGTCCGTCCGTCCCTCCGTCCGTCCTTCCATCCGTCCCTCCGTCCGTCCGACATTCGTTTCCGCGCTATTTCTTGAAAACTATAGACCCGATTTCAATGAAACTTGGCACACAGCTTTACTACAATGAGGACATGCGCATATCGTCGGGGTTACCCGGTTCGACGGTAGAATTTAGAGTTACTGCCCCTGACTGTTTAAGCCATATACATAGTGATATTCGTTTCCGCGCTATTTCTTGAAAACTATGGACCCGATTTCAATGAAACTTGGCACAAAGCTTCACTACAATGAGGATATGCGCATATCGTCGGGGTTACCCGGTTCGACGGTTGAATTTAGAGTTACTGCCCCTGACTGTTAAGCCATATACATACATAGTGATATTCGTTTCCGCGCTATTTCTTGAAAACTATAGACCCGATTTCAATGAAACTTGGCACACAGCTTCACTACAATGAGGACATGCGCATATCGTGGGGGTTACCCGGTTCGACGGTCGAATTTAGAGTTACTGCCCCTGACTGTTTAAGCCATATACATACATAGTGATATTCGTTTCCGCGCTATTTCTTGAAAACTATAGACCCGATTTCAATGAAACTTGGCACACAGCTTCACTTCAATGAGGACATGCGCATATCGTCGGGGTTACCCGGTTCGACGGTCGAATTTAGAGTTACTGCCCCTGACTGTTTTAGCCATATACATACATAGTGATATTCGTTTCCGCGCTATTTCTTGAAAACTATAGACCCGATTTCAATGAAACTTGGCACACAGCTTCACTACAATGAGGACATGTGCATATCGTCAGGGTTACCTGGTTCGACCGCCGAATTTAGAGTTACTGCCCCCTGACAGTTTAAGCCATATACATACATAGTGATATTCGTTTCTGCGCTATTTCTTGAAAACTTTAGGTTGATGTAGATAAAAGATAACCTGTACCTAAGTTGGATATTAACTTCATTGACAATGAAAATTTGTTCGGCGGGGGATATCAATTCAACGAATTAGCTTGTTTGGTTAAAGTTTTTCTAAGTCCATAAAAGGTCAAGGTCAAGGTCAAATTGTCAAGGAGCTTGGTCTATTACCTGGTGTTTATAAAGCAATGATGTCCCTAGGTAAAGGCATTCAGAAAATGTTGACTTTTTTTGGTAAAGTTTTTGGTTATAAGTTCTTTTAAAAGAGCCAAGGTCACTGAATCAAGGTCATTTTGACATGGGTGTTGGTCTCAAATGAAAGCCTATAACCTAATGAGTATTTCTGTAAAAAAAGGAAAGATAGATAGTGATAGAAATGAAAAACTTTAACCTAATGTGGACTCCGACACTGACATCAGAGGGTATGACAATAGCTCTCCTGAGACTTTTGTCCTGGGCGAGCTAAAGCGGTATGTTCACTGGCTGAATCACAATATAAAAAATTTCCTTCTAATTATACATTAGAAGTATATTTGCAGAGTCCAATGCTCTTATTTGCTCATCTTCAAACCTGCACAGAAAATCAAAATCCTAAAAGAAAATAACTTAAAGAAGAGCACTGCCTACAGGTGCAACACTTGGCTGCAGGTGCTGGATAATGCAAAATTTTTAACTTGAAAAAGTGGAAAGACTCATATAAAAATGCTTCCAGATTCCCCCCCCCCCCCCCCCCCTTGATAGTCTGGGTAGCACTTGTGATGGTGAACACACATGCTAAGTTTCATCAAAAATATCTTCAATTACAGAGATATGACCAAGGTTTAAGTTTGTCACACCAACAACACTTCAACACCAACTACACCAAGTTAATTATTATATTACCTTGGGTTTTCCTCGAGAACAGCCCAGCTTAAAAGTAGATATTACTGGTCTAAAAAATTTTGTAAATGAATCCTATGTTGGTAGAACTCATTATAATTGTCTCCATGAGAAGATTCTTTTGAATTTATAACTATATTGGATTATTAAAATTCGCAATTACATATATATTCAATAAAAATCATGATTTAAATTAGTTAATAAAATGTGTACTAGGTCACAATTCACTTTTTACGAAACGCTTTTCAGTGGTACCAACACATGTTTTACTGTAGTTTGGTTTCAACTTTTTCACAGAATGATTGTTTCATCAAAAGAGTCCATCTCTACAAAATAAACAAGAGCTGTCAGAGGACAGCGAAACTTGACTAATCCTAGTGCTGGATAGTAACAGCAAATCAATATTAACATTGGAAAATTCTAATAAATAAAAGTTAAGAACAAAGAATATTTGTCTAGAGGCTGATAAAATGGTCACAGAAGCATGTGCAAAGTTTTTCAAGCAATAGCTAAAGTAGAAATAGAATTATAACTGATATACAATAGTTAACCAGGAATTTCTAGGTCCAAAAAGAATTGAATTTCCATTAAATTCAATATCGGAGCATTGAATCTTTGTCTAGAGGCTGATATTATGGTCACAGAAGCAAGTGCAAAGTTTTCAAGCAATATAATATCACAAATTTTTTCCGAAGGGAACAGAATAAACATTTAATAAAACACACACTCAGTATTCAATATTTCGGCAAAAATTGCCTTTTTCATTTCAAGAAAACGAAAAATATTCTAACACTACTACATAATAATTTAGACTGATACAGCCATTTTAAATTTATCTCACAAAGGATATGACGTCAACGTCGTTTTTCCACGTTCAGGCGACGTTGACGTTCCCGCACATAATTAGACGTCATCTAACGTTATGTGGAACTGCGCGTCTTTTACGTTGCAACCTAATGGCTGAACAGTTTGTAGCCTTTTGATCCATGCTGACTCATGGATTTGGCGCTCTGTCTGGTGTGCGGAGTACATCTTCTTTAAAAACCGTAAATCTCACATCAGAGCTTGAATGCTCGCCCATTTTAAAATGGAGATTTATCGGTTTCTTGCGCTGAAGGCGTACATCCCTCAGATGTACTTTCATCCTTTCATTCAACTGTCTCTCTGTCTCTCCCACATATACTACCTTATCACATCATACACAACTTATTGCATACATCATGTTCCTATCCCTGCAAGAAGTATGTGATGGCACATTGTATATTCTATTTGCCGTAGTATCCATGACCTGGTTACCTATCACTATATCACACATCGGACAACCAGCGTCACATGTGCTACGACAATTTCGCACCACACTATTTGTTTTACCGTGCACTCTCCATTTTAAAATGGGCGAGCATTCAAGCTCTGATGTGAGATTTACGGTTTTAAAGAAGATGTACCCCCCAGACCGGACAGAGCGCCAAATCCATGAGTCAGCATGGATCAAAAGGCTACAGACTCAAAGTCGCCTGAATGTGGAAAAACGACGTTGACGTCATATCCTTTGTGAGATAAATTTAAAATGGCTGTATCAGTTAAAATAATTTTATTTAGTAGTGTTAGAATATTTTTCGTTTTCTTGAAAAAGGCAATTTTTGCCGAAATATTGAATACTGAGTGTTTCAAGCAATAGTTTAGGTAGAAATGGAGATATAACTTGCACATACAAACTTAACAAAGGCATTAGGCAGATGCCCACACTGAGGCCGACACAGACACCGATGCCCGGGTGACTGGAAGAGCCGCCCTATTGTAGGAATAGTTTAGCTAAAATTCTAATACCCATAAATCACAAAAAAATGGCTGAATCAAAATTTGATTAACCCTTATCCGCCTGAAATTAAACTTTGTTTGAAATTAATGTTGATTCTCTGACCTATTCAAAAAAAAATTAAAGACCTGGTTTAAGGAATGTTGTATATTCAGGACCCCTACTGATAAGCTAATAGTTAATCTCTCTGAATCACCCTAGGGGGTCAATCACCCTTTATATTCTACACATGACAATGACCATTATTGGTCATCATTATTTCATAAATTGATTTGAAAAGAGTTAAAATTAGAATATTTATATTTTATTTGAAACAGGAAGTTTTTTTTAAAGAACAGAAAGAATGATTTTTTTAAATGTTTTTTTAAAGACTTGAAAACATTGTGATTAAGTCAAATCTACAAAGAATGATGAGACAAAAGGTTAAAAAAAGATCTAGATCAAATATAGGAATTAATATATACACGAAAAAGATTGAACATGCAGCAATGTTAAGAAAAAAAATTATTTAAAAGAAAAGTTTTTTTGTAAAAAATACTTTTATCTCCATCCAAATGTGTTATTACCAATAAAATCTTGCTTCTGACATTGCAGTAAAAGGAGGACATTTATGATCGCCTTTCAATAATTCCATGCAATTTGTTTTAAGAGTTTTCTAAATATCATAGCTACAGCTATTTTGTGATTGAGGAATTATTTTTATAAAAGCAAAATTGTTTTATCATTAATCAGGTTTTTTTTTAACGAATATTGAGGTTAAAGATGCATCACTTTTCTTTTCAATGCCAAATTAAAAAATTGCAGAAAAAAATAATAATCATTATCTAAATGATAGAATAAATGAGATATTTATTTCTTTAAAATAAATTAACCAAAAATTAACTAAATACTTTTCTCAAGCAGTAAAAGTCAATATATGCCTGACAGCCTCTGTATGTGTATCTCTGCATAGAGTATACAAGGTGATTAAGTGATTAAGTGATTAAGATAAGGACCATAAAACCATTAAGATAATAATGGGTGGTTAATTGCATATCTCGTTTGGGGGGGGGGGGGTCAAATAAAGAAGGCTTAAACCAGGTCTTTAAGTAGAAAGCAACCATGCATAGATCAGAGTGCACAAATGTCTCCAAAATCTTTGTATACAGCAGGAAAATGTTGAGAACACCATTATAAGGGGTTAAATAACAATGGCTTTAAAGACCCTATAGCAATCAGTTAAAAATATGAAGTCATCAATAGCTTGACTTTTTGGCATTATTTTACTACAGTATGACCTTTGAAATTCTTTTGAACATTTAGAATAATGCATATTGTATCTAAATTTAACAACTTTTTTGATGTTTGGTATGCAAATGCAACATTATTGTGTGATGATATTCACCAAATAACTTGATATGATTATAAGCTTTCATTTTTAGCTCGGCTGTTTTCGAAGAAAACCCAAGGTATAATGATCACCTTGGCGCTGTTGGCGTAGGCATTGGCATGATAAACTTTAACCTTGGTCATAACTTTTGAATGGTAAGTGAAAGAGCCTTCATATTTCACATGATCATTGCTTGGTACAAGACCCTTCTGTAGGTACCAAGTTTAAGGTCATCAAGGTCAATGTCATTTGTCAAGGTTAAATTTCTTTAGAAATTTAACTTTGGTCATAACTTTTGAATAGTAAGTCATAGAGCCTTCATATTTCAGAAGATCACTGCTTGGGACAAGACCTTTCTGTAGGTACCAAGTTCAAGGTCATCAGTCAAGTTCAAGGTTATCTTCAAGATCAAATTTGTTTGACTGCAAGTGAGGTAATAGATAAAAGGGCCTAGCAGTCCAAAAGGCTTACCTCACCAATGGGTTGAAAATTATAGACCTATGTGGGATTAACAGCTGAGGGCTAGGTAAGGATTTATTGGTAGTACTGGTATGATAAATACTAGGAATCCATTGTAAGGTGCTCCAGCCACCGTGAAATGACTGAAAGATTGTTGAAAATGGTATTAAACCCATTTCAACCAAACAAACAAACCAAAGGCTAAGTTATCTCTGAATGATAGCAGCACTGGCTGTAAACTTTCACTTTTGAAAATAATAGTAGATGGGCTATTTTTTTCAAACTCAATGGTCCACTTTGGCTCCTTGGATTTGATTCTTGGGCAGATATTTGTGGCTACTGTATAAAAACTCTTTAAGGTAAAGAAGAATATTTTAGTATAATCGAATCTCTCTCTGTAATATAATTCATGGGATACGTGGATGGTTATTGGATAAAGTATGTCATGCCACTTTACATGTTTAGGTTGATGGTCAAAACTTTAATTTATTCCCCAGTTACTCTCTGTAATCTAGTGTTAACCCTTGTCATGCTGAACCAGGAATATTCCTGCTTTAGCAGGAGCTATAGATAATTATCAGCCTGCACATATGTGCAGTCTGATGCTAGTCTACACCACCAGTTTCTCACTTTCAAACCAGAATTGTCAATAAATTTAGTTTTTCAAATAAAAATTAACCTACAGTGGGAACTCTCAGTGCTTTTGGCCGTTTGATTTTGATGAAGATTTTTAGCCAAAATTTATTCAGCATGACAAGGGTTAACATATTAGGTACATGCAGTTTTTTATCATGGCATAAATGGTTAAATTCAAGCAAGCATATTCAATGAAGATTGAACAGGTAAAATGATTGTATTCAGTGTAGACTCAAAGCTATACCACATTTTAGGTATGTTATGTTTGTTTACCTCATATATCATACATGTATATATAGAAGTCATAACAGCTCTGTTGTATCACCAAAGACGGGCCAAGGCGTGCCAGAAAGGGCGTCGGTTCATTCAGGGATGACATCTGTATGACTTAAAAAGAAGTTGTTTAGTATGATTAATATCAGAGGCTTGGAATAAACAAACTATCATAACCTAAAAAACTGTGGTAGGATTATAACAGAATGATAATTAATGATTATAAAGCAGTCATTGTTGATTTGCTTTTGAGCAGTGAAGGTGATATAATGGAGTTCATGTTATTTTTAGAATAATGACCAGGAATGTGGTGCTAGATTGTGGTGCTAGATTAAAGAGAAAAATTGACAACTGAGTAAAATTCCATAATAATTTTGTCCTCAATATCCTCATTGTTCCAGGGATCTGCCCAGGAATCTATTAACATGTATATTGCCATGACATACATTTATCAAATAACCATTTACCCATCTCTTGAGCTTTATTACAGTGGAGGATGCGCCCTTTCTTAAATATTCTTCTTTATCTTAGAGTTTTCATACTGAAGCTGCAGGGATTTACCCAAGAATCAAATCAATGGGGCCAAATGGCTCATTAGGTTTGGAAAAAAGTGGGCCATCTACTACTGTTTTCAAAAATGAAAGTTTCCGGCCATTACTACCATCATTCAAGGATAATAAAGCCTTCTTGGGTTGTTTGGTTGTTTGAATGGGTTAAACACCGTTTTAACAATCTTTCAGTCATATCACAGCAGCTGGAGCACCTAACAACTGATTCCTAGTACTTATCACAACAGTACTACCATTACATCATTTCCTATCCTCCAGATGCTTTCCCAAATCAGGCTACTATTATCAACCCATAGTAGAAGTAAGCTTTAGGACTGCTATTGAGCCACAGATAGAGGGGGTATTTCGTAATTTAGATAAAAATATTTCATTGATTATAGCAATGAAAAAACTCATATTGGTGGTACTCATTGGAATCGTCTTGTCAAGACGATTGCAATGAGTACCCACAATATAGGGTTTCATTGAGAAATAAAGATTTTAGAACGGCTTTACCCCCTCTTACCTTTGCTGCAAGGCTTCTTTATCTTTTGCTTTACTTGCAGCATTACACATTGACATACTGGTCTTAAAGTTCTTACAAGCAACTGATGCAAAAGCATTGCTCTTTTGTTTATAACTCACTGATTGTGCCATCATGTTACATGTCCTTCATTATTTAATGAGTTTTATAATATCACATACAATTCTGGATTGAAAAAACACCGTTGAATATTTTTTATATCACTCAGGTGTTATTACATTTGTGGAATAAGAATGCAATTGAGCTAAGAATGTTTAGCAATGTTATTAATATTGTGAAAATGAAATCATAAAGCTTATTGGCTGATGTCAATTAGTAAGGGCGTTAAATGTTTCACAGACTAGCTTGAATCGATAAATTTCTGGAATTTCTTCAATAAACAGCATAAATTCAGGTCATATAAATAGAATATCAAATTTGTGCACACAAAATACTAAGTTAAAGTCGTCATTTGGGTCAATGATCGAAATTCACACTATCCCAATTGTCAAAAACATGTTACCGGTAAATTTATTTTAAGAGATGAAGAGGGTATTTGTTGATTTCTTTGAGGTATGAAATTAAAAGCAAAATCACAATATGAATACGTGAAGCAGATTCATACATAATTGTGATTGGATTTTAAATTTCATACCTCAAAGAAATCACCAAATATTATCTTAATATCTTATAATTTAATTTGATGAAGCAAAAATGTAAAGGCTTGTCTGTTAAGAAACAGATGTCTTATGTGACTACTTTTTGCAGAAGCTTAAGCTTACAAAACAACTGCATAGCCATACTCAAAATTGTTTTCATTGGTAAATAAACCACTTTTTCAGTCAATCTGAATGCAAGAATATTGATTGATACAACAAAAATTAGATTATTCCAGATTGTAAAAAATATAAATCTACCAGCGAAACATGCTTTTAAAATTCAGGATTTCAGATTGTTATTTTGGATTTTTCTTGTTTTTTCACTTCTTGTTTTTTCACTTCGACCAACCTATTGATGTGGTCTAGTAATTTCTGCATCATTGCAAAGGGGGCTTTAATGTAATTTTCTTGTTAACAAACTCCTTTTATTAGCTAGCCTGGGATGAAAATCTCGGAAGAGCTATTGTCATATCCTCGGATGATGTCTGCGTCAAAACTGGTTTAAGTTTTTTATTTCTATGAATATATAACCTAGAGGCTTCATATTTCACATAAGCATTCTTGGGTTTAGGTTCTCATTTGAAACCAGCATCCATGTCAAAATGACCTTGAGATAGTGACTTCTACCCTTTTAGAAAAAACTTTAACCAAAAAACTTTAACCTGCTTATATTTTCTGAATGATTTTACATAGGGACATCATTACTTTATAAACGCACTCAATAGGAAATAGACCAAGCTCCTTGACAATTTCATCTTGACCATATATGGACTTAAAAATACTTTAACCAAAAAACTTTAACTCTGCTTAAATTTTCTGAATGCTTTCACCTCGGAACATCATTCTTTCATATACAAACTCACTAGGTAACAGGCTTTCACCAGGGACCAAGGTCCTTGACAATTTCACCTTGACCTTAAATGGACTTAGAAAAACTTTACCCAAAATACTTTAACCTTGACTATATTTTCTGAATGCTTCACCTTGGAATATCATTACTTCATATACACACTCAAAAGGTAATAGGCTTTCACCAGGGCCTGAGCTCCTAAAGATTGACCTTCACCTTGAGCTTTAATGACCTTAGAAAAATCTTTAACTTTAAACTTTTACAAAAGGCTTTAAACTTGCCTATATTTATGCCCCCGTATAGAAAGACTGGGGGCATGTTGTTTTACCCTTGTCCATCTGTCTGCCTGTCTATCCTAAAGAAAAATTAACATTGCCAATACTTTCAAGCCTATTCCAAATATAAGCCTCATATTTGGCATGATGATAGAACTCAAGACTTTATAGACTTAGGAAAAAGAAACTTAAGAAAAACTTTTAATTTCCTTATTTTCATATCTACAACATTCATTAGGTGATAGGCTTTAACCTGTTACCAAGATCCTTGACCCTGTGACCTAGACCTACTTTTGAAACTATAATTAACTGCTTTTAACTTACAAATACCATATTTAATCTAATAATCGCCCGGGCATTTTTATGCCCCCGTATCGAGAGATCGGGGGCATATTGTTTTACTCATGTCCGTCCGTCTGTCCGTCCGTCTGTCCGAAAACTTAACCCTAAAACTTAACCTTTGCCTTTTCTCCAAAAGTATTTGACATACAAAGCTGTACACCAAAGTCAAGGTCATGTGACAAGGTCAAGGTCATCTGTTAAGGTCAAACTTTAAAAAAAATGCTGTTCCGGGGGCATTCGTGTTTCACAAACATATCTTGTTTTGAATAATCATGATAGTAGCAGTTTGGGTGGGCAATTATTAGAGGTATTCTGTTGGGAAATTACTTAAACTTCCTATGTACAGACATATAATGTCCCTAAGAAGTGACAATATGATATGTTTCTGGAAAATACAAAATAAATTTCCATAACTAGGAACAAAGATGCACAATAACGGCACTACTCAGACCTCGCTGTTAGTTCATTGTCACCAGTTTCCAAGAAATAGAGCGATACGCTGCTTTACATAACATCGCTTTGATACCAGGGGCTTCTCGTTTATATTATACTACAAAACAATTTCTGAAAAAAATTGAATGTTAACTCATCATTCAATAGTGAAACAATTCCCTTTCTGTTGACAGAAAACACTGACTTTGGTAAGTAATAATGCCGTCAACCTTTAAAATTTGGTTTGTTTAGATTTGGAGTTCTATTCAATAGAGCATGAAACTTATGCCAGAGGATCATATTCAAATGTCCATTATTTTACTCATCTTTATTCTTTTCCAGGTTGCCTAACACAGATTTCAAGTTTCAGAAAATTTTATTATTCTTTGTTTTCATAGATTAAAAAAAAGGCATATCGCTCTCATGACTACCAATGACTACCCATGATCGTAACTACATGTGATCATAGCTGTTTTCCGCATTTTAATATACACTTTACATTTAAATTTTAAATGATTCTTTGTTTCTCGTATATTTTTAGCGAAACAACAAAGAATTAATTAAGACTTAATAGGAAAGGTGGAAAATATGTGCAGTTGTATCGCCTACCTTTTGCGAAAATGAAAGTAAGAGTTCTGTTTTCATCAATTTTAAAATCTGTAATAAAGACGCAAAGAGAGGGTTAAATAATAATTTTAAAAGGGTTTGACATCAACCGGGACAAGTGTCAGGCGCGTGACAGCTCTGGAAACACTTCCAAAAATAGTTGTCAGCGACTTTGATCATCTTTTCATCCTCTGCGTGAAATGAACTGTTCCCCATCCTTTACCTCGCTGTGAAACAAAAATATTATTACAATTTGCCTTTATTGGCCACATTGCTACTCGGATTTAATTTCGGACAATTGAAACAAAAATCATTGAATATCGGTAAATTCTTTCTATTTAATTGTTTCTTAAGAATATCGTAATTTTGGGAAAACAAAAAGAGACCATATTTCAAGCATAAAATATTCAATTTTCCGTCAGTGGGAGCTGAAAACGTCGTAGCTACAACTAACCTGATATCATGCATGCAATTTTTCTTTGATATCCTATTTGAAAATATTTTTGATAATCAGTGTTTAAGATAAAACATATGAGCAAAGATATTGGAATCTGAGTTAATTTTGCAGTCACGACCATTAATAACATAACATAACAAAGGATCACTAGCATTTTTTCCAGATCTTCAATTAATCTCGTAAATGAATCCCAGTTCATCCAAATCATCAAATCATCGTGATTTTTGGTATTCAATGAAGGTGTTGCAAGAATTTTATATTATTTATTGGAAAAAATCAGAAGTTTTCAACAAAATTGTCTTGGCATTTTTTCTCAAATTGGGGGATATGCGATTATTAGAGTTGCCAGCTTTTCCGAAAATCGGTCTTACAATGAATGGCCGATTTTTGGCAGTGTTTTGGGGGGTGGGCAATTATAAGAATATGGGCGATAATTAGAATAAATACGTTATTTTCTGAATGCTTACAGCTTGGACTATTATGCTTCATTAATACTGATAAGATTATCAACGTAAATGTTTTAATATTACTTTATTACTTCTCAAACAAAAGGATATATATAAGATCATGGAAGTTAATATAGAAAAATTGACCTTGAACTTTGATCTTTTGTTCAGCACTGTTTGTCACAAGAAGCAGTTTGGGTGGGCTATGTTGTCCGCGGACAACTCTTCTTAATTGATACATTCATGTGAAACTTTCAAAGAATTTTCCTTTTCCAGTGACTATATGAATTTGTGACTTTTAGTTACATGCTTGGGCCTTTATGTATATTACTTGTTAACACAATTTCTTCATTTATACACAGTTTTTCATAAAACTTAACAGAATATTTCTCATCATATGACCATGGCCACCTTTATTTTGCCATTTGGTGATATGCCACATCAGGAAAAAGGGAGGATTATTGTTAACTTGTAATCAATAGATACATTAGTATAAAACTCTCATAGAATGTCCCTTGTCAAGTGACTATGAGCATTTCATGGATGTTGGGTGATAATATGTTGTGTCATAGGAAAAAGGGCTTTGTCATATTTATTTTTAAGCTCACCTGAGCACTACATGCTCTAGGTGAGCTTTTGTGATCACCTTTTGTCCGTCGTGCATCGTCTGTCATCCCATGGAAGTCGTCAACAATTCTTTAAAAAATTATCCTCAGTAACCTTTGGTTGGATTTCAATCAAACTTGGCAGAAATGTTCCTTGGTTGAACCGTCTCAAAACTTGGGCTTGGCAGGGGAGGCAGTTTTTGAGCCTAAAATTTTCAAACATCCTTTCCTCAGTAATTATTTGGGGGTTGCCGTCATAGTGCAGTTGGTAGTGTGTCTGACTGTCAATCTAGAGGTCTTGGATTCGATCCCCCGAACAGTGGCACTCATCCTTTCCGACTACTTGTCTACCACCAATAGGTTGATAATTGTAGACCTATGTGGGATAGCAGCTGGAGGCTAGGAAAGGATGTGATGATAGTACTGGTGTGAGAAATACAAGGAATCCATTGTTTATTGCTCCAGCTGCCATGATATGACTGAAATAATGTTAAAAGCAGTTTAAAACCCCATTCAAACAAACAAAAAATCAGTTATTTTTGGACGGATTTCAACCAAATTTTACAGAATGACCATTCTCAAAACTTTTCATGAAATTTTGATTGACCCCGAAATGTGGGCTTTGCAGGATGGGCCTCTTTTCACTTCAAAATCTGTAAACAACATCACCTGTTAATCCAAAAGACTATTTCAAATGGAAGTTTTCTAGAATGAATCTATGGTGACCTTTTTCAAGAAATGTTTTTGACATTCTAATTGGACCATTGATATTGGCATGGCAGGGTGGGGCCTATTTTTGCTTTGAATTCTTTGAGTAAACACGTCCTCAACAACTAGGCAAATTCCAATGAAAATTTACTAAAATGCTGCTTTGTTGAGATTCACAGGACCAATGAAATTCAGGTGAGCGGTTTAGGGCCATTCCTATCCTCTTGTTATTGTTGACACAACTTCTTCATTTATGCATAGATTATCATGAAACTTAAATAAAATATTTCTCATTTGACTATGGCCACGACTTTACCATTTGGTGCAATTATGCTGTATCATTGGTAAAGGGGTGTTTAAGTAAATTTACTAATCAACATAACTTCTCCTTCATTTATGGATTAGCCGCCACCATAGCGCAGTTGGTTAGGCATAAGACATCCAATCTGGAAGTCGTGGGTTCGATCCCCGGTGGCGGCAAATATCCTTTCCGACGTTTGTCTTTCACCAATGGGTAGATAATCGTAAACCTATGTTAAATAGCAGTCGGAGGCTAGGAAAGGATGTAATGGTAGTACTGGCGTGAGAAATACCAGGAATCCATTGTTAGGTGCTCCGGCCGGCGCGATATAACTGAAATAATGTTGAAAGCGCGTAAAACCCCATTCAATCAATCAATCATTTATGGATTAATTTTCATGAAACTTTATTCTTGTTATATCTTGAAATGCATTATCAAGCCATAGGCTTTTCAAAGAGTCAGTAGAGCGGTCTAAGGCCCTCAAAGGCCACTTGTTTAATACAATATTTGTTGCAATTCTGAGAAGAAAAGAACTAACTTAGGTATTTTTTTCTTCAGTCAAATACCAATCTTTCACTTTTCATGGATTTAGTCATAATGCAGTTGGTAGAACTAGGACTGTCAATCTAGAGATCCCAGGTTTGATCCCCTAAGGGCAGCACTCATTCTTTCATACTATTTGTCTCTCACCAATGCGTTGATAATCATAGACCTATTAGAGATAGCAACTGGATGCTAGGTTAGGATGTGATAGTTGTACTTGTGAGAGAAATACCAGGATTCCATTGTAAGGTGCTCCAACCACCGCAAAATAACTGAAAAATGCTGAAAGCAGCATTTAACTCCATTCAGTCAATCAATCAATCTTTTCATGGATTAAGATACCATCAATAAGAGTTTTTAGCTCCACTGGACAAAGTCATGTAGGGCTATTGTCGTGGCATGGTGTCCGTTGAGTGTGTGTGTTCATGAGTGTGTGCATATCTGTCTGTTATCTTTTTCTTTAAACATCTTCTTCTCTGTAACTACTGGGCAGAATTCAACTAAATATCACAGGATTTATCTTTGGGACAATGTCATGTTCTCTCAGATTTGTTTGTGAAATTTTGATGGGCTCCAAGGGCTGTCAAGTTACTGAAAAATGGTCCCATAAGATGAAATATTAAAAAAATTCTTCTTGAAACTACTGTTCAGAATTGAACCAAACTACACAGGAATTATACTTAGGACATGTTCTTTCAGAATTGTTCGTGTAATTCTGATCAGGCTGATGACTTGGGCTCCATGGGCTGTCGCATCACTGAAAAATAGTCCCATAAGATGAAATATAAAAGAACCTTCTTTTCTGAAACTACTGTTCAGAATTCAACCCAATTTCACAGGAATGATGCTTAGGATATGTTCTTTCAGTTTTCTCTTTTTGATTCTGATCAAGCTGTTTACTTGGATGCTACAGGCTTTCATGTCATCCAAAAAAGGGCCCCTTTTGAAGAAATATAAACTATCCTCTTCTCTAAAACTCATTGTAAGAATCCAACCAAATCATACAGGAATGATGCCTAGGACATGCTATGTCAGATTTCTTCTTTAAATTCAGATTGGGCCGATAAATCTGGGGCTATGGGCTGTTGAGTCACCAAAAGGGCCCCCTATGGTGTAAAATTAAAAGATCTTCTTCTCAGAAAACTACCTATCAAAATTCAATCATTCTTGACAGGAATGATGCCTTGGACTTGCTCTTGCGTCATGCGTCGTCAACTTTCTTAAAACTTCTTCTCCTGAACCACTGAGCTGATTCATTGAAACTTTACCAGAATGATCCTTGGGTGACCCTTTTCAAAAATTTGATTAATCCATAAATATGGCGGGGCAGGGCATAGTTTATTTAGAGCCTGAATTCTTAGAACAACATCTCTTCTGAACCACAGGGCCAATTTCAATGAAACTTTACCAGAATGTTCCTTGGGTGACCCTTTTCAAAAATTGCTCTCGAAATTTTGATAGGCCCAAAAATATGGGCGTGGCAGGGCGGGGCATATTTTGAGCCTAAAACCTTCAAAGGGCATCTCCTCCTGAACCACTTTGCCAATCTCAATGAAACTTTACCAAAATGTTCCTTGAGTGACCCTTTTCAAACTTTGTTGGCTCAAATTTGATTTGATATGGGTGTGGTAGGGCAGGGGGTAGGCCAGGGGTATCTTTGAACGACATCTCCTTCACTTATGTTATTTAGTGGAAACTTTGAAAATCATTTCTCAGAATCTAACTGATGGATATCAATCGAACTTCATTGGTATACTTTTTGGGTGACCCATTATCATGCAGCTAAAAATCATTTAAATTGGGTGGAAAATATGTCTTTTACATTTCTCAATATGTAAAATAATGGAAACTTTGAAAATCATATTAAACAACAGTAGAACCCAAATTGTTTTTGCCATGTCCATCCGTCCTCCCGTCCTTCCAACATTCGTTGCTGCGCTATTTCTTGAAAACTATTGACAGGATTTTAATGAAACTTGGCACACAGCTTCACTACAATGAGGACATGCGCATATCGTCGGGGTTACCCGGTTCGACCGTCGAATTTAGAGTTACTGCCCCTGACTGTTTAAGCCATATACATACAGAGTGATATTCGTTTCCGCGCTATTTCTTGAAAACTATAGGTTGATGTAGATAAAAGATAACCTGTACCTAAGTTTGATATTAACTCCATTGACAATGAAAATATGTTTGGTGGGGGATATCAATTCAACGATTTTGCTTGTTTTACCCCACTAGAACTAATTTTGATCATGTCCAAGGGCATATAGAGATTAACATTGTGATGTTTCAGTCATAAATGTAATATCTAGAGTGAATGTAAGATAACTTTGGACACAGCTACATCACACTAACCCACCATGAGCACTTGGTGTTCAAGTGAGCGAAAAAGAAACAAGCTGGAAACTAAGTATTTAGATTATTTTAAAGTAACAATATCCAACCTCTTCTCTGAGAATCTGATATCTAAGGTCTTTATATTAATTTTGATGGTTTAGTGTTTGTTGACATACAAAAAATGAAGACTTCTAAAATAATGTGCCATCAATCTATTGATACGAGGGCAAAATGTTGAAAAAATAAGTAACAAAAGAGTCTTATCATTTATAATAACAAAGTAATCCTACTATCATAACCATATAAGGAACCTTTGTCGATGTATCTCTCTATGAACACTTACATAGACTTCTTTTCAAAACAGTGTGATCTGTATTCACTTTGCAAACATATGTTCTTAGACAAAACATGGTTATGATAAATATGAGGTATAAATGAAACGCAAATTCTCCGAGATCAGCCAATTTATTCAAAGTTTCATCTTAAACAATGACATTAACATTACCAAATGACCTTTATTATGTGAGAATTGGGCTAAAGAACAAGAATTGAAATGGAAGTAATAATCTTATTTCGCACTCTAATCTGTTTTACTTACTTAAATATGCTGCAATACTTGTACTAGCATCTGTACAGATTTCAAATACTTGAATGCATCTATCAAGAATTTTTATAAGGCCCCTTTTAAGTCCCTCTTTTTCCATGGCTGTTGATTTTAACCTTGTCATTCTCTTGTCCAAAATTTCACATGCTAGAATATCTTTTGAGTCATACTCAATCGATGTGTAGGGTGCAGTACTCCGCACTATGTCCTGGAGAGTCCATTCTTGCATCAACTGTTATGAAAACAATAAATTTCTCTGTATTTAAAAAACCTTATACTGGCATTAAAAACATGTGTACATAGGAACATAATGATAAAAGAAAATTGAGTGCCAGTGCCTTAGTACTCTAAATTACATTGAATTTATTTTGAAAGTTTTCTGCAGTATTTCCAATTTTCACTTTTGACTCGTACTATAAGTATGAAGAATGAGTGAATAAGCTGTCATCAGAGACATTATTCCCGGGGCCCGTTTTACTAAACTCCTTACGACAAAATTGATTGTAAGTCAAAATCACAAATCACACCTGGTGTTTTTATTCATTGTTGGTTCTGTTTTGCAATATCTCATTGGAATCGTCTGAAGGAGACGATTCCAATGAGATAACGCATTGCAGAAATCAATGTTTAGTTACTACTGTAGAAGCAACTTTAATTTCCGACATACGCAAAAAATGATCGTAAGATCTTTAGTAAAACGGGCCCCAGGTTCTCACACAAAATCTCGGAAGACAGTGTAGACTTAGAAAAGCTGGCACAAACATGTAAGCTTACCTTAGATAGCACAGCCTACTTACTTATTGTCGAAAACGCTTGAGCCAATTCAGTTAAAATGTCCTAATTGTTGAAAAAACTATTTGAGGCAAATTTTAGGTTCAGCAAAATAAGGGGTAAATAGAATTTTCTAATGACACATTTCTGATGTGACTATGGGCTTAGTTCAATTTCAGATTAGCTTTTAACTTTCCACTTCACATATTCAAATAATGCAAGTAAGGAATTAAGACTCCATGATTTCAGAACATGTTCATCCCTCAGCAAATTATCCCTAATAAACTGTTTTGGAATGTTCAAACTTCAAATCTTAAATTGATAATATTGTAGATTCAATTCCATGGATCACCTTAAAGAGAAAATCTTTATATACCTGCTATTACAATTTCTTTTCCAGCATACTTCTGCAGGTTTGAAACAATCAAAGTGTCAAACGATTTTCTTATCATTGGTGTGGTGTGCTTTGTCTGCACTTTGTGGAATGTATTCTTTTGAAATCAAGCCAAGTCCAAAAAAGTTAAACAGGAGACTAATCTTCTCGAAGTTATTTCCACTTGCAACTATGGCCGCAGCAAGTAGATAGTCCCCAGCCTTAGTTCTTCTTATATTTGGTTGTGATTTCCAACTCAATACCTTATGGCCTTTGGCACTGTTCTAAAAGGCAGCTATTAAAAAAGACATTTTTATGCTCTCCAAAGGGAGAGAATATAGCTGCCGCTTTGTCTGTCCGTCTGTCCGTAATTCCGTCAGTCAGTCTGTCTGTCCGTCCCCAGCGATTTCTCCATAACCCTTGGGCAAATTCAAATGAAACTTACCATGTGATTTTCTATGATATAGTGTTGATGCATCTGTTATGTTTTTTGGATTTGAGGCCTCGTCACGGGAAAAGGGGACTTAGGGTAAAATACAGTTTTTCTCAAATTTCTCCTTGACTAATGGTCAGAATTTAATGAAATTTCACATTTGAATATCAAATCAGATGCCCTTTACCATAAACTATTTGAAATTTGTGTCTAAAAATATGTCATGCAAAAAGGGTGTTTAATGTTTGTTACCTACCGTATATGTTAGCTATATAAGATAACACTTTATTTGAGTCCTTGTAATCGGACCACGGAGCAAATCTCCTACAGTATAAAAGCTATCAACTTGAAACATTATGGGTGGATACATCTTATAGAGGACAAGTGCAATGCACAAGAACTACAACTCTTGCTTGCATGATTTTGGAGTTATTGCCCTTTGTTATTTTTGATACTAAGATTTTGACTGGAGCATGTCTCTTAAAGTATAATAGCTTTCAATTTGAAACTTTATGGTTGGATAGATCTCATGAAGGAGAAGTGCAGTGCACAAGAACTGCAACTTTTGCTTACATAATTTTGAAGTTATTGCCCTTTGTTATTTTTGATCCTTAGATTTTGACTGGGGCATATCTCCTAAAGCATAGCTATCAACTTGAAACTTTATTGGTGGATAGATCTCATGGAGGAGAAGTGCACTGCACAAGAACTACAACTCTTGCATGCATAATTTTGGAGTAATTGCCCTTTGTTATTTTTAATACTTAGATTTCATAGGAGGTAAATCTCTTAAAGTACAAAAGAATTCTTAATCTATTAGGCTTCAGTTTACTATCAAGCTTTCGTGGCGGGGGATTGCCATGTCCAACATGGCTCTTGTTTTTGTGACAATGCCTTATTTGGGGAGCATAATCCCTCTCTGACGGCTCTTGTTTCAGTTATAAACAGAAGATTTAGCCTTTCAATGATATTTTAACCAATTTTCTGTGTGTGCAAATTCAAAACTCCAATCAGCCAATATAGATGAATTCACACTCTCTGATCTGATTCGTCCTTATACTCTCAATAGGGACTCAATACAAGGGCGTAACTCCCATTGCGCAATTTACGCGAGTGCATAAAAGAAATAATCCTCTGTTCAAAAATTTTGGTGATGAATGATCATAACATCGAAACTGCAGGTTATTCAAGCTGTAGTTACGATGTTTTGATTATACACCAATGCTCAAATCATAAAAATCTGGAGTGGACAGAGGGCATTCATCTTTGGTCACAGTTCTCTTATCGCCTTTATCCTATATATTCTTTAGTTCTCGCCTTCTGAGTGCGTAAAAATTTCAAAGTCCCAGATACCCCTGCGCAATACTTCAGTATTTACAATCAAAGAATATTTAATACAATTCTCCTCCTAATTCAAGAAATACTGAAGTATTATATGTGGGTTTTTAGCTCACCTTGAGCACTTTACCTGGGCACAAATGCTCAAGGTGAGCTATTGTGATCACTCACTGTCTGTCTGACCGTCCATCTGTCTGTCAGCAATTTCTCTAAACATCTTCTCCTCCTAAACCACTAGGCCAATCAAGCTCAAACTTGACAGGGATGTTCCTTGGGTGAAGCTCTTCAAAAGTTGTTAAAAAAAATAATTCTATAAATAACTTTGGTTGCCATGGTAACAGATAGTTGGAAAATCCTGAAAATCTAAGAAAATTCTTCCCCTCCTAAACCACTAGGCCAATCAAGCTCAAACTAGGCAGGGATGTTCCTTGGATGAAGCTCTTCAAAAGTTGTTTAAAGGACTTAATTTCATCAAAAACTCTGGATTCCTTGGTTACTGAAAAATGGCTGAAATTGCTGAAATTCTTAGAAAAATTCTTCTCATCCCAAACCGCTAGGCTGATCAAGCTGAAACTTTGCAGGGATGTTTCTTGGATGAAGTTCTTCAAAAGTTGTTAAAAGAATTGAATTTCATTTAAAACTTTTCTTTCCAAGGTAACAGAAAAGCTGAAAATGGCCGAAAATCTCAGAAAAAATTCTCCTCCTAAATCACTGGGTCAATCAAGCTGAAACTTGGCAGAGATGTTTCTTGGGTGAAGTTCTTCAAACTTGTTAAAAGAATTTAATTTCATCAAAAACTCTGGTTTGCATGGTAATGGAAAGGCTGAAAAAAGGCCGAAAATTGCTGAAAATCTTAGAAAAAATTCTCTTCTCCTCATAAACCACTGAGCTAATTAAGCTGAAACTTGGAAGGGATGTTTTTGGGGTGAATCCCTACCAAGATTGTAGAAATAATTGTATTCAATTAAAATCTCTGGTTTCCATGGTATTGGAAATGTCAAAATAATGCAGAAAATCTCAGAAAATGTTAATTTTCATCTAAACTATTGGGTATATTTTAAACTTTGGAGGAATATTCTTAAGGTTAAGGTCTACTAAAGTTGTTAAAAGAATTCAATTCTATCAATTACTTTGTTTGCAATTAAAAATAAAATCAAGCTGCAGTAGGACGAAAGTCTGTTTCTTTTAAACCCACCCTAAATGTGCATCAAACAATCTCTGGTATTAAAAACATGGTTGACAAGTTATGAGTTGACTTACTCAGGTGAGCGATATAGGACCATCATGGTCCTCGTGTTCTAGTGTTTTGATTGTATTGGATGATCATTCAGTTATATTAACCCTTGTCATGCTAAACCCGGAATATTCCTGCTTTGGCAGGAGCTATAGACAAACATTAGCCTGCACATATGTGCAGTCTGATGTTAGTCTACACCACATGTTTCTCATTTTCAAACCAGAATCTTCAATAGATTTAGTTTTTCACAAATAAAAATTGACCTACGGTTGGTACTTTCAGTGCTTTTTGCCCTTTGATTTTGATGAAAATTTTTAGCCAAAATTTATTCAGCATGACAAGGGTCAAAAGTAAACAAACACTATACATTCTGATTGCATAACTTTTGACAATTCATCATGGATACCTAACATAAGCATATAATTTTATATGTGGATACTTATAACATTACATGTGTTCAGGGATAGTTATGAGCTCTACAATGGTTTCTTGGAATTCGTTATTATATGGCCCCCTTTCCTGTGACACATTTTGAATCTTGCAAATTTGATAGAGTCCTTCCTTTCACCAGTAAGTTTGTAAGATTGAGCCAAATTTGTGAATTCTGGAGTAGTAAAAAGGAAATTGCTTTGCTTGTGACTAAAGTGTAAATACCAAGAACATGTGGGTCTTCTAATGACAAGACAAACATTTTAAGCAAATTTTTGCAAATGTTATGGCATGGAGAGTGGTATGAATGAGTTGTTCATGACAGATTAGGCACGACGGACAATCAAGTGTTATAAAAGCTAATAATGAGCATGATGTGCTGAGGAAAATCTAGTCAAAACTTTGATTTGCTTTTACAAGAATTTCAAGCCTGTGGAGCAACTCAACCCATTCATGGCTTTCTAGTTAGTAAGATTTGACCCTGTGACCTCATTTTTGACCCCATTTGATTCAATTTCAAACTTGACCTTAATTTCATCAAGACAATCATTTTGACTAATTTTACGTTTGATTAAACAAAAATTATCATATCTGAGCATGATGGGTGAAAATAGGAAAAATCTGAAATATCTTCTTCTAAAACCAGAAGACATACATATTATTTTTGTAATATAATATAGTGGACTTAGTCTTCTACTAGCGTTTTCATGTCATGCCCCTGGGGTCTGAATATTTACGTAGACACAAGGGGTGAAATCTTAAAAACTTGGTCTCTGAAGGCAGGGACTTTTCGTTATAGTCTCATTTAATTGTTACTTCATGCAGTTTGAACTTTGTATGCCCATATGTTCATGTAAAGTCTGTGCCTATCTTTTTACCCATTGCTGAAAATATTCCATGGTATTGATCTTATCTTCTTGTTGAAATCTGCCTAGTTAATTGGTGTGATGTCCAAGGGGTCATAGAGACTCAGGTGAACATTCTAGGACCATAATTGTCCTCTTCTTTAAAAGTGTTGCTCATCCAGGCTGCATTATACAGTTTTCTTTTTTGATTTGCATTTATAGCTCACCTGAGCACGAAGTGCTAATGGTGAGCTATTGTGATCGTCCAATGTTCTTTGTCTGTCTATCGTCTGTCGTCCACAATTTCTTTAAACATCCTCTAAACCAGTGGCCAATATTTTAGAAACTTGGCAGGGATGTTCCTTAGGTCAAGCTCTACCATAATTGTTCAAATAAATGAAATCTACCCTTACCTCTCCCTTTACCCTTAACAAAAAGGGTGAAAATCTTAAAATGTCTACTTCTCTGAAACCAGAAGGCAGACAGCTTTCATATTTAGTATGTAGCATCATCTAGTAGACCTCTACCAAGTTTTCACATATTAAGATCCTAGGGTCATATTTGGGCTCCACCTTTACAAAGGTTGTTCATATCAATACCTGGGGATCATATCTGGAGATCTTATACTACTAAAAGTTTGCTATGCACCAAAATGTTTTTATTCTATAATTTCAGGAAAAACTGAAATTTGATTATAAGAATGTTGGAAAATGGTGGATTGTTATCAGCTTATCAAATTTTAGGGGAATAACAGAAAATTCATCTCTAAAGATCTGGCTGAGCTCCTGGAGTGTCCTTGGCGAGCTGAAACTCTGACCTGTAGCTCATTCCACATATGTTCTATTGGATTTAAGTACAGTAAGCGACCCGCCCAAGCCGGACGTGGAATGCCCTCTTCTTGGCGATACTCTTTGATTATACAGGCCATGTGTGGACCGATATTATCATCCATAAAATGAATCCATCCCCAAAAGCACAAGCATAAAATCTTATGTGGGTATTGAGGATTTCATCAATGTACCTACAAGCTGGCTGGGTACCTTTTTCTAAAATAACAAGCTTAGATCAGTCCGCCCATCCCAGCTGATGCCTAGCAGAACCATGATGGACCCACCTCCATAACAATTGTGCTCAGCAATGTTTGCTGCATTAAACCTTTCCCTCGGCCTTCTCCACAGCCTAGCCCACCTTTCAGTGTAGTCTAGACAACACATGGACTCATCTGTGAATAGCATGGGGCGCCAGTGTTTTAACCCATTTCGGACTTAGAAATTCCTGGTTAAGTTTCTACATGCAGGTGTTTTATATCAGTTTTATCTCTATTTCTACTTAAGCTCATGCTTGGAAACCTAGCCCATGCTTCTGTGACAATAATATCAGCCTCTAGACAAAGATTCATTACTCTGATATTGAATTTTGTGGAATTTTAACCCTTTTCGGACTTAGAAATTCCTGGTTAAGTTTCTACTAGCAAATGTTGAATATCAGTTATATCTCTTTTTAGCTCACCTGGGCACAAAGTGCTCAAGGGAGCTCTTGTGATCTATCAATGTCTGGCGTCCGTCTGTCAATTTGTCCTTCTGGCCATCTCAGAATGTTATTGATAGATATCAACCAAATTTCAATGGAATGACCCTTGGGTGACCTCTTATCACTCTACCAAAAATAATTTTTAAAAGGATCAAAATATATGTATTTTATGGGCAGAGGTCATTTCTCTATGTTATATAGTGAAAACTTTGAAAATAATTTTTCTCAGAATGTAACTGATGGGTATCAATCAAAATTCCTTGGTATGATCCTTGGGTGACCTATTATCATGTAGCCAAAAATTATTGGCATTGGTTGAAAAATATGTCTTTTATGTGCAGAGGTCATTTCTCTATATGTTATATAGTGGTAACTTTGAAAAACATCTCACTATCAGTAGAACCCAAAATATCTTAAAATTAAGTCAAAACTTATGTTTGCTATTACAAGAATTTCAAGCCTGTGGAGCGACTCAAGCCATTCATGGCTTTCTAGTTTATTTAGACATTTTTCAAATGAAATACAATATAACCATTTCAATTATCAAATAAAAATATCTTTGCCATTTGTTCTCAATTTGAATTCAATTGTTTCAAATCGATTCATTTAAAAAAAATATGGAAATTAAAAGAAAACATAGTACTTTTAGAAAAAAGAATTAAAATTAGTAAAATGAAATGACCATAAAGAGGCCATATTCATCTTTCATGTGACGCCATACAGATAAATGTTAATAAATAGCGGACTATCACACTTATTATAAGCTTTTTTCTTTGACTTTTTCACTATTCATCATTTCTTTTGAGCTCATCTGAGCACAACATGCTCAAGGGGAGCTTTTAGGATCACTCTGACACCGTCATCCGTCGTTTACTTCCTTAAAACTTCTTCTCCTACTAAACCGCTTGGCCGATTTCAATGAAATTTTGGCAGAATGTTCCCTGGGTGACATTCTTTAAAAATTGTGTGCTAAAATTTGATTGGTTCATAAATATGGGCATGGCAGGGCAGGGCTTATTTTGAGCCCGAAGTCTTTTAATGACATCTTCTCCTGAACCTCTGAGCTGATTTCAATGAAACTTTACCAGATTATTCCTTAGGTGACCCTTTTCAAAAATTGTTTGTGGAATTTTGTTTGGCCCATAAATATTGGCGTGGCAGGGCGAGGCTTATTTGAGCCCGAAATCTTTGAATGACATCTCCTGAACCTCTGAGCTGATTTCAATGAAACTTTACCAGAACATTCCTTAGGTGACCCTTTTCAAAAATTGTTTGTGAAATTTTGTTTTGCCAATAAATATGGGTGTGGCAGGGTGGGGCTTAATTTGAGCCCGAAATATTTGAACGACATCTCCTCCTGAACCACTGGGCCAATTTCAATGAAACAATACCAGGATGTACCTTGCGTGACCCTTTTTATAAATTATTTGTGAAATTTAGCTACATCAATAAATATGGGCGTGGTAGGGTGGGGCTTATTTTGAGTCTCCTCTGTAAGGAATGGGTGGGCAGGGACTTTTATCACTGTAAATTTTGGAAAAACATCTCTTCATCAACAATTAGGCAAATGTGAATGAAACTTTGCCTGAAAGTTTTTGGATGAGATCCACTGGACCAATAAAATTCAGGTGAGTGGTTTAGGGCCATTCTGGCCCTCTTGTTTATAAAAAAAAGGGTTATATAGACGAAATGTCATGTCATTCTTTACAAAGAATGAAAAAAGGGACTCTTGTTTTGGTGATCATCTAGAACGTCTTGGAGATAAACCTTTTTAAGGGCGTATTCACGCCGCTGTATAAAGTTTATCTCTGTGGCGTTTCAATCGTTTCAAATTGAGTAAATTGGTTTAAAGATCAAATGAAAATGTAAGAAAACTAATTTTTTTATACCATTAGGCCAGAGAGATCAACTTCAAAAAGTTGCGTTCTTACGTCATTTTCAAAAGTTCATCTCTAGGATTTATATTCTTTAAAAGAATGGAACTTATTCAATAAATTAAAATTACTACTATTCCTGTTCTGCTGCCAATAGCCCAGTCAATCTAGACTTCAACCTCAAAAAAATTGCAACAGAAACTATTTTTGCGTTATGATGTTATCCTGAACTTACTTTTCAACATATCAAAAGTCTAGAAATATCTAGATTGGGGAAATGTGATTTTTGGCCACTCATAATTTTGTATTTCGCAATACAATTTCATGGTAATGTTAAGTCACCATACTTTATGACAAATATAATGGTAACGTTACAATAACATTTAAGATAAGATGGAAAGTATTACTGTAATTAGTTTGTCTAATTTTATTGAAAATTAATGAAAAAGCTAAAATTTTATGACAATTTGTCATTGGTTTTCGTGGATCATTCTTTAGGAATAGCTGTATATTGAACCAAAACATGAAGTATCATGATTGAAGACGCACTGGTGTTATACATATGGTATTTTATGTTTGACATAGATCAGAGATTAGTTAACTTAATTAAGCTAGATCTTTTTCTCTGTTTTTGGTGATAAAAATGGGTAAATCAACAGAAGAGAAAATGAATGTATGGTGGTCAAATAGGTCCAAAGTAAACTGCTTTTATTTCAAAATTAAGAAATTGCATTTTTAAATTCTAATTTCATGAAAAATATTATGAGAATGATTACATTAACAGAAAACATTGAGCAGATATATATGAATTTGTCCTTTTGAATTAAAAGTCTATATTTCTACTGTGAAATTAGAAATTATGCCACTATTTGAATTACATAATGGTACTGTGAATTCGTCTAAAACCTTTTATAATTCATTAAAAAAATGGATTACTCAAAGATCAAGATCTTAGCCTTAGTATTTCATTATCAATTGAGAGGGGGCGAGGTAATTGACCCATGGTCATAACCAAAGCACGACATTATCAACCAAAATCACAAGTCACGTGTCATTTAAATGGGACTAATTTTTGCTACTCTATGGTCCAAAGTTATATAATGAATCAAATTTCTTCAATGATCCAGGTCTTTGATAAAGTTAAAGCACAAAGTGATACAAATAATTCTAGATTTTTTTTTTTTGTTTTTGTTTTTAGCTATTTTTTATCTGCGTTTTTCGTCTGAGTTTTCCTGATTCGAGTTTTATAATTAAGCCCCGATATATCAAAAACATTTTTCTGTAACTACATATTTGAAGTACTTGAACAGTTTTAACTTACACTCACAGTTCTTTGTGTTTCTTATTGGAATACACAGTGCTCTAGTTCAATGAAAGATAGATAGCATATATATAATTAAAGGTTCTTACGCTAAGCCTTATCTTTGCATCCAGCCAAAACGAAATAGCCTGCTAGAGTAAAAAAATAAACGTGTTGGATAAAAAAATCAGAATGAGAATTTTATTAGATTAAATGGGGTCAATGACCAAACTTAAGGTGTAGATTTAAAATGCTTCATTTAGGGTACTTTTGGAAATATAAAGTGAAACAAAAAGACAAGATTTGACAAATTAAGATATAGAAATATGCAGTACAAATTATTAAATTAGACTATTTTTATGATTCATTCCTTATGCAAGCTTAGATATTTTACCAAATATTTATTGAACATGGCCTCATTGTAATAATTTTTGCTGTATTTTCGTATCAAAAAAAAATCTGCTAGGGCAGAAATCAGGCTGTATTGAAAAACTAACCAGTTTTCAGCAAGAATATCTTGTTAGCACTATTCGGGCCACATCTTTGGCCCAATTTTCATCAAACTTAGTTGGAACAATGGTCCGGGTTAAAAGGGTGACCCCTATTGAAGATTTTAAGGGAATGTTGCATAAGAAAATAAGAGAAGAGGGATCCTAATGACAACTCATGTCCAATCTTCATGGACTTTGTTTGTTTCAATGAGGTTTAACCCTCCTTTTGATACTTTTTCAGCCTTATTTTTAGGGTAGAGCAGCCTAACAAAGGAGTCTTAGTATTTTTAGCACCAGTACTATCATTACACCTTTTCCAAGCCTCAATGCTGCTATCCTACTAAGGTTTGCGATAATCAACCGGTAGGCTGGAGACAAATTATAGAAAGGATATGTGCCGCAACTGGGGATAGATCCCCTGACACCCTATGTATGAAGATTGGTAAAATGATGCACTATCGACTGTACTATGACCATCTCCATGGAACTTGGTCAGAAACTCTTCAGGTCTAAAGGATTTTTTTGTTGAACCTAATTCAGTTTTGAGGGTTCCATTGAAAATCACGCAAACAGCACCCGAATTTCCCTGTTATTCTTCTGTGGCCACAATTTTGGTCCAGTCTTCATAAAAGTTGGTCAGAATGTTTGTCTCGCTATAGTTATAAACCTTATTGAAATGGTAACGTTCCATTTAAAAGAGATCCTCAATTACACTTTCTTTGTTATTATCAAGGGTTTCTATTTTGGTCCAACCTTCATAAAAGTTGATCAGAATGATTGTCTCGTAAGAAGGATTACTTCTTTAAATTTGAAATATTCATTTGGAAAACTGTCCATTATGACATTTCCTACGCCAACTTATTTGATGCCATCTTTGTCAATCAAGAAAATAGCTTTATACACTTTTTCATAGAAAGTCTGACTCTAAGTCTTGGAGCAATATTAACAGTTTACATTAGTCTTTCATACTACTTAAAAACAAATTGAAGCTTGATTTCACACCTCTATTTAAAACGATCAAAAACATCCTTGCTCTCTTTTTTTTTATTTGCATCATATTTGTATAAATGGCAAATCAATAACCCTTAAATAAGCTCATAACCCTTTTTGATTGTCATTCTGAGGCCTCGGACTCCATATCAAGAAATCTTAGATTAAAGCTTCAAATGAATTATAACGAACTCTGATAAAAAAATTTCGTTCATTCTGAAAATGCGATTTTAATGGATGTCAAAATTATAACCATGAGTGTTGTAGCATAGATATATACAATGGTAGCGATAGCATATTCTGCATATGAATCCAAATAACTATTGTTTGTATAATAATTAAAAGATATTATCATTAGCCATTAATCAAGACTATTCTTTTATAAATGCCATAGTTATGAAACAAGCTCATTTATATTTCTTTCTTAAAGTTTCATTCTTGGCATCTTAAAGTTTGACATTCATCTAACGGCATATTATTATCTCAAGATGGTGTGAAATTGCGGAAATCCATGTAAATGATCATCATAAGTTATGGAGCATACACACATATCTTATTCCATATTTAACCTTTGACCTCTTATTATGACCTTAAACTTGAGCTGACACTTTTAGGTTTACCTTTATTGTCATACAGGGAAGAACATTTCTGCCAAGTCATCTTGGATTCCATAGCATTAAAAAAAATCGCGAAGCTGGCATATGTACACACAAAGCTCTGACCCTTGACCTCTTTCAGGTCATGTGACCTTGAAATCTAAACACCAGACTTTAAAATTGTACATTTGACATTGTCTTAAGCTAAAGAGCAGTTTTGCCAAGTTTTGAGGGTTTTTTGTTTTGATATCCAAAGAAAAATACTTTTAATTGGCAACGAAATGACCATGAGTATTGAGCTTAGACTGTGTTTGACCTATGACCTTCTATTATCTATGACCTTGTAGCCACATATCTAAGATAATTTACCAAATCCTAAAACCATATTACATAAGATAGTGAAGAAGAAGTATACAAAGTTATTTAAAAAAAAAAATGTGTCTACATATACGAGTAATGAGTCCCAAAAGTAACTTTACACAGACGGATAAATGCATATGACAGAAGTCAGATTCTGATATATTTATCAACCTTGTGTGTCATATTTGTCAAAAACATGACTCACCAATAAAAAACAGTAGTGTAAGTAAAAATAACATAACTCAAACATATTGTTCAATTCTATATGAAAAATAAATCTTGATAAAGATTGAAATGGTGTAATCATTAACCTATATCCACTTGACAGCTTTTGACCAAAGTATCTTACCCCACCCACTTTTGTTTGCAAATTTTCAGAATACAAATAGCTTTTACAATGTTATTTTTTCAATTAATTTTGGAAGAAATATAACAGTGTCATTAATATAAAGAAAAGTGTATATATTATTTATCGAAACTGTTTTGATGCAGAAAATTTAGTTTTGTGTGGCCTTAGAAGCCTTGCACCACCTTTAAACCAATGGTTTAGGGTGCCTCATTTTGACTGCAATTTTTAAGAATTTCCCCCGCTTGGATTCTTCTAGACTTTTGATAAGTTATAACACACATGTTGTAGATAACAAATCACTTGAAAACATTTCTGTTGCAATTTTTTTGAGGTTTGGCCTATTTTTGGGCTAAATTGACTGGTCTAAAGTCTCAAGTGTTCTTATTTTATTTTAACATTTTGTTAATTTTGACCAAAGTATTTCAATTTCATCTTTTAGACTGTTGTATGATGCACTATTTTGTCTTGTAGTTTTGATTTATGCCTGCGATACTTTCTCCAAAAATAGATTAAAAAAGACAACCAGACCAACAATCACTGTTAAAACAAATAAATTAAGACCAAATGATGGTGTTTTTATAAATGACATGTTCAACAGGTATCTTGATGCAAATTCCAGTACATGATCTTGCCTCTCAATTAATTCCGATTCTTGGATGATATCTTGTATGTGTTTTTTGACCTCAGTCTGTTTTTCAAGAGATTCATTAAAGTGGGCGTCTAAAGTCTCAAATTTAAATAAAGATAACTTATGGGCATTTTCAATTTTAGTCCTATGATTTATCTTAGTAGCCAAAGAATTATTAAGAAAGGTTCAAAGAACAGGGAAGTTTGCAATTTCTGTTCTTGTCATCGGGGAACCAACTTTGAACATTCCTCTTGAGTAGGTACAACGTGAAGCTGTTCGATGGCAATAATGCAACAGCCGCACGGGACATCCAAAATACAGGAATGACATCCTTGATGAATACTTGATTGACACCCAGACATGATTTTAATAGCTGAGATATCCTGGATCAAAACCTTATTGGCAGAAATCTGTGTCATAGACGGTTGTATTGAATTGGGCTTTAAAACAAAATTACAGGCCGAATGGACAGCGGCAGGAATTCTGCTCCAAATGGAAGAGAGGCTAGAGGACCCATCTAATTGTTTCAAATAGAGGGAAAATGGACATAGAAGTTTTTTTTCCAACACACTCATCTAGAGACTTAGATGACAAACTAGCTATGTTGTGGCTGTCGTGGATCGCAACATACTGAGAGAGACCTTGAACCTAGGTGGAGTGTGTTGATCCGTTATAAACTGGAATGTTCCAGGTATGTACCCTGTACAGGTTCGCTGGTACATTTGCGCCAACTGGCCATTGCAACTTTATCCATTATGAAAAAGAAAACGTTTATGCCAACTATGTAAATGGTTACCTTTATACTCCCCAAAAATAACGAGGACAAATAGGCTGAGGATATGGCAGACCAAGTTTACAATCTTTATCACTTATTTTCTTGGATGAAGAGCATTATTGTTTTGAGAGTTGTCAATGTTAAGATTTCTATGAATGCATTATGCTTACAGAGAGTTGTATAAGTAGAAAATAAAACAAAAAATATAATGTAGAAATATGAAGTTGCACTGACCTTTCATCTACTGCTGAATGACCCAGTTGCCTCTCAATTAATTCCAAT
Source organism: Fragum whitleyi (assembly GCA_948146395.1). NCBI lineage: Eukaryota > Metazoa > Mollusca > Bivalvia > Cardiida > Cardiidae > Fragum > Fragum whitleyi. The sequence goes on from OX411557.1 coordinate 8,815,530, forward strand.
TCTTTGATGATATGTCATATGTGTTTTTTGACCTCAGTCTGTTTTTCAAGAGATTCATTAAAGTGGGCGTCTAAAGTCTCAAATTTAAATAAATATAACTTATGGGCATTTTCAATTTTAGTCCTATGATTTATCTTAGTAGCCAAAGAATTATTAAGAAAGGTTCAAAGAACAGGGAAGTTTGCAATTTCTGTTCTTGTCATCGGGGAACCAACGTTTGAACATTCCACTTGGGTCGGTACAGTCTGGAGCTGTTCGCTTGCAATAATACCACAGCCGCACAGCACATCCAAAATACAGGAATGACATCCTCAATGAATACATGGTTGAATACATGATTGACACCCACACATGGTTTTTATAGCTGAGATATCCTGGATCAAAACCTAATTGGCAGCAAGCTGTGTCATTGGTGGTTGTATTGAATTGGTCTTTAAAACAAAATTACAGGCCAAATGGACAGGCAGAAACTCTTGCTCCAAATGGAAGAGAGGCTAGAGGACCCATCTTTTTGTTTCAAATAGAGGGAAAATGGACATAGAAAATTTTTTTTCCAACACACTAATCTAGAGACTTAGATGACAAACTAGCTATGTTGTAGCTGTCGTGGATCGCAACATACTGAGAGAGACCTTGAACCTAGGTGGAGTGTGTTGATCCGTTATAAACTGGAATGTTCCAGGTATGTACCCTGTACAGGTTCGCTGGTACATTTGCGCCAACTGGCATCATTTCCCATCCTTTCCGACATTGCCTTCATCATCTCGTTTTGGGTCTTTACATTGATTCTATGTTGTCCATTATGAAAAAGAAAACATTTATGCCAACCATGTAAATGATTTCTTTTTTACTCCCGCAAAATAACTAGGACAAATAGGCTTAGGATATGGCAGACCAGGTATAAAATCTTGATCACTTATCTTCTTGGATGAAGAGCATTATTTTTGGGGGTTAAGATTTCTTCAAATGCATTATACTTACAGAAAATTGTATTAGTAGAAAATAAAAAAAAGAATATAATGTAGAAATTTGAAGTTGCACTCACCTTTCATGTACTGCTGAATGACTCAGTTGGGGCACAATTGCTGTATTTTGCTTGGCTATGTTGTTGACGGTATCCCTAATATTAATCATATCATCGAACATGGCTGTGACAGAAAGACCTCTGCTGAGGACTCTCAATGATGAAGCTCAATGGAGCCGATCGTCTGTTTCTCTCATGATTCAGAAGTCAGAAGCCTAAGTCTGAAGTTCCTCTGCCATCTTATCATGGTCGTCTAATTGGGAATCGGAATAATTGCTGAATCCCTTAAATTGTTCTAAAAGTCAGCATTTCCTACAGCTCATAAATACTTCATTACATATACCATTCAATTATCAATCAAATAAACTGAATTTTATGTCAATTAGACCAGTATAACTATAGTGAGGATAAAAAGTTAAGCATCTTTTTCACCGACATTATCAAAATTTTGCAAAACCATGTATTTTCATCCTGAATTTCCTTGATAACTCTACTGATTTTTATGTTACAAGTCAAAATGTAGATAATTGTAATACCTACTGATCTGCATGCCTTAAAAATGGTTAAATTAAAATTTCAAAGTGTACTATATTGTACTCCTGTTTTTTAACTCACCTGAGCACCAAGTGCTCAAGGTGAGCTTTTGTGGTCGCCTAAGTCTGTAGTCTGTTGTGTGTTGTGCGTCATCATCATTTACCTTGTAGACACTCTAGAGGCCACATTTTTTGACAGATCAACCTAAAATGTGGTCAGAATAATTGTCTTGATAAAATCTCGAACAAATTTGAAATTGGGTCAAGTGGGGTCAAAAATGAGGTCACAGGGTCAAATATTAGGAAAACCTTGTACATACTCGAAGCCATATTTTTTGCTCAATCAACCTGAAAATTGGTCAGAATGATTGTCTTGATGAGATCTCGGACAAATTTGAAATTGGGTCAAGTGGGGTCAAAATGAGGTCACAGGGTCAAATATTAGAAATACCTTGAAGAAACTCTGGAAATCCATATTTTTTGACAGATCAACCTCAAATTTGGTCAGAATGATTGTTTTGATAAAATCTCAGACAAGTTTGAAGTTGGGTCAAAAATGGGGTCAAAAATGAGGTCATGGGGGTCAAATATTAGAAAAACCTTGTAGATACTCTAGAAGCCATTTTTTTTGCTCAATCAACCTGAAAATTTGTCAGAATGATTGTCTTGATGAGATCTCGAACAAATTCGAAATTGGATCAAGTTAGGTCAAAAATGAGGTCATTGGGTCAAATATAAGAAAAACCTTCTAGACACTCTAGAAGCTATTTTTTTGCTCAATCAACCTGAAATTTGGTCAGAATGATTGTCTTGATAAAATCTCGGATAAGCTTGAAATTGGTTCAAGTGGGGTCAAAAATGAGTTCTCAGAGTCAAATATTAGAAAAACCTTGTAGAAATTCTAGAAAGCCATATTTTTTGCTCAATCAACCTGAAAATTGGTCAGAATGATTGTCTTGATGAGATCTTGGACAAGTTTGAAGTTTGGTCAAAAATGAGGTCAGGGGGTCAAATATTAGAAAAACCTTGTAGACACTCTAGAAGCCATTTTCTTTGCTCAATCAACCGGAAAATTGGTCAGAATGATTGTCTTCATGAAATCTCGGACAAATTTGATATTGGGTCAACTGGGGTCAAAAATGAGGTCACGGGTCAAATATAAGAAAAACATTGTAGACACTCTAGACGCCATAATTTTTGCTCAATCAACTTGAAATTTGGCCAGAATGACTGTCTTGATGAAATTGGGTCAAGTGGGGTCAAAAATAAGATCACAGGGTAAAATCTTGGAAAATCCTTGTAGACATTCAAGAGGCCATTACTTTTGCCCAATCATCCTAAGAATAAGTCAGATTGAAATTGTCTTTAAAAATCTGTCTGGTTCGAATTTTGGTAAAGTGTGGTAAAAACTAGGTTAAGAGGTCAGATCCTTAGACTGTTAACTCAGGTGAGCCATTTAGGGCCACTAAAGCCCTCTTGTTTATATCTCTATTTATGTTTATGTTACAAAGGAAATTAAGTCCTAAAAATATAGATAATTAAACAGTCTATTTTGTCTTCATTTTTTCTGCTTATAATTGTGCTACTATGAAAAAAAATCGCTTGATGGTAACTGAAATGTCTTTTATATTTTCTAAGTGGTAACAGGGGACCGCTTCGGTTACAGGGGAAATCCCCTTGTAGAGAAGCATATCATGTCAAGGAAATGTCCTGAAATTCCAAAAGACTTGACAGACATACAGTTGAAGGAGTTCGCCTCTAACCTCATGAAGGAACAACGCGCTGCTGCTTTTCATGCAACTGTTAACATCTATGTCAAACTTTACATTGATGTGGAGGGATGGTACTGAGGGAGGTAGTTGTAATACGAGCTTGAGAGATACGGGCATTATCTTATCCCAGATGAGAGAAAACATTCCCTTTCATTCAAACATTTGGAGCCAGTAACTCTTCCTCATATCTCTTTCAGGTACAAAGAAATGGAAGAAAGACTTGAACGGGAAAGGGTATCAGGTAAGTCTCGGCCTCCTAGACCAAATGTAGATGCTCACCCACAGGAACAGAGAGTGATAACATCCACTACGAGGCCGAGCACATCAACACCAAAGCCTAGCACGTCAGTACCAATGCTCTCGTCAACTAGGAATGACGAAGAGGAAGTATTAAATAAAAATATGCCTTTAGTTTTTCCAGATGGCCCAGAGACTGCTGTGAGACCAGTTGAAGAAGACATTGAGGACGCTCCTAGTTGCCTGAACCACAACATTCCGGAGAAATCAGACCACCCATCAGTTCGACGACTAAAAGGATATCAATTACATCAAGCAGCGAAGATATGGTGATGTCGACTCCAGCTAGTAAGAAGTCGGGACCAAAGAAGTCACTATTCGGCTACAAAAGACCGAGGATGTACTCCAATCCGAAAGTCAGTTGTAAGCTGAATTATGCTTCCGGGACGAAAGGAAAGGCGGATGAAGATGGGTGGTATGATGTGCCAAAGGCGTACAAAGAGCAAGACATATTTCAAGAGTTTGAGAGATGGCACAACATGCAGGGGAAGAAAGGAAGGTATACAATTGGTAATGTTTCGAAACAACTGTTTCATATGGGTACTCAGGATCCTGTCTTCTCCAGTAAACAAATTTACTTTAGACATCTACACCCGTTGTATGGAAAGGCTGAAGGAAATTGGTTATTTGTCATCATCTTTAATTATACCCCCCACCTACGAAGTAGAGGGAGGTATATTTGTTTCACCATGTCTGTCTGTCTGTCCGTCTGTCCATCAGTCTGTCCGTCCGCAGACCTTTTCGTTTCCAGAGTCTAACTCAAGAACCAAGTGACAAACAATCATGAAACTTTATACAAATGTTGCTTATGACCCAAGGAAGTGCCCTATTGTTTTTGGGTCACATAGGTCAAAGGTCAAGGTCACAGTCAGCCTTTGTTCAGGTTTGGTTTTCGGACTCTAACTCGCGAACCAAGTGACCTACAATCATGATTCTTTATGCAAATGTTGCTTATGATCCAAGGGAGTGCCCTATCGTTTTTGGGTCATATAGGTCAAAGCTCAAGGTCACAGTCAGCCTTTGTTCAATTTTCGTTTCCTGACTCTTACTCAAGAACCAAGCGACCTAGAATCATGAAACTTCATGCAAATGCTGCATTTGACCTCAATATTTGTTACAAACACATCCTACACTAATAGCACTTTGTCAGAATAGCACTTGCATTCTGACAAAGTGCTTGTGGGGGGTATAAGTCCGCTCTGCGACAGTTCTAGTTAATTTTAATAAAAGTCTTAAGGCTTTTGTTCTTTTCTATACTACATGCTCCAGGTTGTATTTGGTATCCAACTACAAAGAAGAATATGACAGGTTGACACCAGTACTCAATAATCTAAAGCTACTGACACGAAGCAGAGAGAGGAATTTTCGGGACAGAAGGTCAACGCTGAATTTCCAAAGACTCCATACGAGGTGCAGGATGTTCTTCGTAAAGCTAAACAGGACTTTAGAGATCTGTTGAAAAAGGCAGAGAAAGAGACTCTTTGTAAGGTTGCGGTATCAAGTGATAATAAATATCTTTATTGTTATATATGTTTGACAAAGGGTCATCGTCCAGGAATTCCCGAGCACCTGGAGATAACCAACTACATCCAGGGAACAACCAGACCACCTGTAGAGAAGGATTCAAAGATGTATTACGTTGTCATGGTCCCATGGCACAAGACGACAGACCAGTTTGATGGGCAAATAGTGATTACTCCGGAACTGAAGACCTGGATGGATCACTATCTAAGGTATATTCGAGGGCCTATAGCGGAAAGATATTTAAACATTTCTAATAATTTTTTATAAAGAGATTTTTTTCTTCCCAAAGAGAAAGCATATAGCCGCCGCTTCGTCTGTCCGTCCGTCAATCCGTAATTCCGTCCGTATGTCAGTCCGTCCTTCCCCACCAATTTCTTATAACCCTTGGGCTAAATCAAATGAAACTTACCATGTGAACTTCCTTTGATATAGTGTTGATGCATCTGTGACGGTTTTTGGATTTGAGGCCTCATCACGGAAAAAGGGGACTTAGGGTAAAAAACAGTTTTTCTCAAATTTCTCCTAGTCTAATGGTCAGAATTTAATGAAATTTCATATTTGAGTAGCAAATCAGATGCCCTTTACTATAAACAATTTGAAATTTACGTAAAAAAAATATATACATGTATTATGGAAAAAGGGGGCTAAATGTTTGTTACCTTTACCTCGAGGTGTAAAATAGTTGTTCTTTCATTTCTCCTAGTCTTATGTTCAGAATTTGAAGAAATTTCACATTTGAGTAGCAAATCAGATGCCCTTTACCATAAACCTTGTAGACACTCTAGAAGCCATGTTTTTTGCCCAATCAATCTGAAAATTGGTCAGAATGATCATCTTGATGAAATCTAGGTCAAATTCAAAATTGTCTTAAGTAGTGTTAAAAATGAGGTTTCTTGGTCAAATCTTAGAAAAACCTTGTAGACACTCGGGATGCCATACTTTTTGCTCAGTCAATCTGAAATTTGGTCAGTATGAATGTCCTGATGAAATCTAGAACAAGGCTGTAATTGGCTCAAGTGGGGTCGAAAATGAGGTCACAGGGTCAAATCTTAGAAAAACCTTGTATTCACTCTAGAGGCCATGTTGTTTGCTCAATCAATCTGAAAATTGGTCAGAATGATCATCTTGATGAAATGTAGGTCAAGTTCGAAATTGGGTCAAGTGGAGTCAAAAACTAGGGTCAAATCTTAGAAAAACCTTGTATGCAGTGTAGAGGCATCTTTTTTGCCCAATCAACCAGAAGTTTGGTAAGAATTCTTCATCCTTTCTAAATCTACTTTACACAATTTTTGACAGTTCATTCAGGTGAGTGATGTAGGGCCACCTTGGCCCTTTTGTTTGCAAGAAGTTGACAGACTACAGCAAAGCACATCCACAGACTTTACAAACCAATGAACAGATAGCAAGCCGAGCAACTGTCGTGACTCCTGAAGATACTCCAGCCAGTATGTTAGCTGACCAACAAGTGTCGAGGCCATTTATTTCTCCTAAGGGAATGAAGGTCGAAGCATTGAAGTGGAAGGTTTAAGATCATATATTGGATGTGCAGGGTGTTGACTCTATCAGGTCAGCTATGGTACCGACTCTTTTTGAATTGCAGCATCAGTACGAAGTCAGAGATAAAGATAGGGCCAATAAGCTGAGCAGGGCGCTGAGGTTTATGCAGGAGAAAGACATGGCTAACTATATAGCTTACAGGGCCTGCAAGGATTATGCACAACAGTTTGGCGTCAGAATAGGCGGGATCATAAACCATGAGCTTGTTGCTGTCCCTGAGTACCTCATGAAACATGCTATGTTAGTGATAAGGTTCTCAGAAAGGCAGTAAAGGAATGCATCTTAGAAGCGAAGACTGGAACAGCATTCCAGTCTGATGAAGACCTCGTAGGCTATGTAGGTAGTCAGCAATGGCCAGACTTAGCCCTTGTCATGCTGAATTAATTTTGGCTAAAAATTTGAATAAAAACCAAAGAGCAAAGGGCAAAGTATCAATTCCAGGTCAATTTTTATTTGAAAAACTAAATCTATTGACAATTCTGGTTTGAAAGTGAGAAACAGGTGGTGTAGACTAACACCAGACTGCACATATGTGCAGGCTGATGTTTGTCTTTAGCTCCTGCAAAAGCAGGAATATTCTGTTTCAGCATGACAAGGGTTAATTATCATTGATAGTACTTCACGCAAAGGTAGAGGAGTCCTGAATGGTTCCAGAAGAAAAAAGAAAGGCTGGGTTATGTGCAACTACCACGGGATCCTGAAAATCCGTGAAGAGGGTCTGAGAGTCCTTAATGAAATGGAGGGTGGCACAGGAAATTATATTCCGACATTCAAACATCAGGACCAATGGTTGGCCATTGATGCTGCAACCTGTTGTGGTTGTCACCAACTGATACATTTTTAGCTCACCTGAGCATGAAGTGCTCATGTGAGCTATTGAGATCACCTTTCGTCCGGCCGTCAGTCGTCCGGTCGTCATCCGGCGTCCGTCAACAATTTTTTTAAATGACATCTCCTCCTAAACTACTGGGCCAATCAACACCAAATTTTACAGAAATGTTGCTTAGGTGGTCCCCTTCCAAAATAGCTAAAAGAATTAAAATCCATGAAAAATTCTGGTTGCTATGGCAACCAAAGTTGAAATTTTAAGAAAATCTTAAAAATTCTTCCTCTTCTTAACCAGGAGTCCTAGAGACTTAAAATTTGACATGGATGATCAGTTCAAAGACCTGAATTAAGATAGTTAAAATCATATCTGTTGGGCCACCAGGTGCTCAGCACAGAGCACCAGGGGGGAGGGGTTAGTACTTTGGGTAAATTTTGTAATCTAAAACCTTCTTCTTTTTTTGGAACCAGGAGCCCTACAGACTTGAAAGTATGCATGGATGATCAGTTCATAGACCTGAATGAAAATAGCTAAAATCATATCTGTTTGGCCACCAGGTGCGGAGCACCAGGGGGGAGGGGATTGTACTTTCGGTAAATTTTGTTATCTTAAACCTTCTTCTTCTTTGGAACCAGGAGCCCTACAGACTTTAAAAATGGCATGGATGATCAGTTCATTGACTTGAATAAAAACAGCTTAAATCATATCTGTAGGGCCACCAGGTGCGGAGCACAAGGGGGAGGGGATCGTACTTTGGGTAAATTTTGTTATCTTAAACCTTCTTCTTCTTTGGAACCAGGAGCCCTTCAGACTTGAAAATTGGCATGGATGATCAGTTCATTGACCTGAATAAAAACAGCTTAAATCATATCTGTAGGGCCACCAGGTGCAGAGCACCAGGGGGGAGGGGATTGTACTTTGGGTAAATTTTGTTATCTTTAACCTTCTTCTTCGGAACCAGGAGTCCTACAGACTTGAAAATTGGCATGGATAATCAGCTTGTAAACCTTAATTAAAATAGTTAAAATTATGACTGTTGGGTCACCATGTGCAGATCATCTGGGGAAGGGGTGGTAGTGCTTTGTTAAAAATTTTGAAATCTTTGACTGTCTTCTTCTGATGAACCAGAATCCCTAAAGCCTTTATATTTGACATGAATGATCAGCTCATAGACCCTATCTGAAAAAGCTAAAATCATGAATGTTTGGCCACCAGGTGCAGAGCACCGGGGGCTGGAGGGTAGCTTATCAGAGCAATTCTTAAATCTTAAACCTTCTTCTTCTGATAAACCATGTGCCCTACAGACTTGAAAAATGGCAAGGATGATCAGCAGGTGTGGAGCCACTGGGGGGGGAAGGGTAGTACTTTGTCAAAAAAATTTATATCCATAACCTTCTTCTTCTGAACCAGAATCCCTACAACCTTTGTTTGACACAGATGATCAGCTCATAGTCCCTATTTTACATAGCTATAACCATGAATGTTTGGCTACCATGTAAAGAGCATTGGGGGAGAGGGTAGAATTCGGGTCAATTTTGAAATTTTAAACCTTCTGATGATGATGAACTAGGAATCTGACAAGCTCTTAATTTGGCATGAGTCATCAGCTCATATATTTTAATCAAAAAAGATATAGTCATGATTGTTTTGTGACCAGGGGCTGAGACCCAAGGGGAGGGGGTAGTGCTTTGTGGTAAATTTAACAATTGTTAAAAATTCTGCTGAACCAGAATTCCTATAGCTTTTTCATTTGATATAGAATAATCAGCTCATAGAACTTAATTTAAACAGCTATTATGATTGTTGGGCAACGAGGTGCGGAGCAACAGGATGGAGAGGGTAGTACTTCAGGTCAATTTTAACATTTGAACTTTTTTTAAGCCCACCTGAGCACAAAGTCCAGCTTCCGTCCTTTGGTTGTCGTCTGGCGTCTGTCAACAATTTCTTTAAACGACATCTTGTCCTAAACTACTGGGCCAATTTACATCAAATTTTGCATAGGTGGTCCCCTCCAAGATAGCTTAAAGAATTGAAATCCATCAAAAACTTTGGTTGCTATGGCAACCAAAGTTGAAATTTAAGAAAATCTTTAAAATTCTTCTTCTGTTGAACAAGAAGCCCTACAGCTTTGGAATTGCCTAGGATGATCAGTTCATAGACCTTAATTATGAAAGCTAAAATTATAACTGTTGGGCCACCAGGTACGCATCACTAAAGTTATCCCAGATGTTCTCTTGTAAAATGATCATGCAAAAAACCCGACTGATAACAGTTCCATGTTGGATCTTGTATTTTCAAACAGAAATAGTAAAACTGAGACTGTGGAATCTTACTGGTCTGACCATAAGATTATTTTCCTTTACACATAAATTTGTTACAGTTCAATAACTTTATCATCTGAATCAAAAGTAATGCAAGTTACCCATAGGTGCTTTGACTCAGGTGAGTGGACCAGGGCCAAAGGCCCTCTTGTTATGTTTTCAGATGAATTTATGAATGAATGAATTTATCATTTTCTAAGATTATAGATGTCTGCTTATATTTGAATTTACTAATTATAGTTAAACAATGTTTTGTTTAGAGAAATGCTTAAACAATATTAAAAAAAAATAAGTAGGTTCTATACTCTGTTACTGGATTGTAAATGTACATTTGTATTTTCTTTAAAGCTATTTAAATTTAATCCCTAATATGTTAATAAACAATTAAATATCTTCATGACAGAAAGACAGGTAGAGTCTTTTTTTTATGCTCCCCGAAGGGAGAGCATATAGCCGCCGCTTTGTCCGTCTGTCCGTCCGTCCCCACCTATTTCTCCATAACCCCTGGGCCAAATTGAATGAAACTTACCATGTGAACTTCCTATGATATAGTGATGATGCATCTGTGATGGTTTTTGGATTTGAGGCCTCGTCACAGGAAAAGGGGACTTAGGGTAAAAAAACAGTTTTTCCCAAATTTCTCCTAGTCTAACAGTCAGAATTTAGTGAAATTTCATATTTGTGTAGCAAATCAGTTGCCCTTTACTATAAAAAAATTGAAATTAACGTAAAAAAATATATATCATGGAAAAAGGGGGCTTAATGTTTGTTACCTTTACTAAAGTGTGTAAATTACAGTTATTCTTTCATTTCTCCTAGTCTTATGCTCAGAATTTGATGAAATTTCACATTTGAGTAGCAAATCAGATGCTCTTTACCCTAAAATATTTGAAATTTGTGTCTTAAAATATGTCATGCAAAAAGGGGGTTTAATGTTTGTTACCTTTATGTTAGCTGTATAAGATAACAGCTTATTTGAGTCTTTGAAATCTGACCACACAGCATATCTCCTAAAGTATAATAGCTATCAACTTGAAACTTTATGGGTGGAAAGACCTTATGGAGGAGAAGTGCAGTGCACAAGAATGACAACTCTTGCTTGCATAATTTTGGAGTTATTGCCCTTTGTTATTTTTGATACTTAGATTATGTCTGGAGCATATCTCCTAAAGTATAATAGCTATCAACTTGAAACTTTATGAGTGGATAGATCTCATGGAGGAGAAGTGCAGTGCACAAGGACTACAACTCTTGCTTCCATAATTTTGGAGTTACTGCCCTTTGTTATTTTTGATACTTAGATTATATCTGGAGTATATCTCCTAAAGTATAATAGCTATCAACTTGAAACTTTATGGGTGGATAGATCTCATGGAGGAGAAGTGCAGTGCACAAGAACTACAACTCTTACTTGCATAATTTTGCAGTTATTACCCTTTGTTATTTTTGATACTTAGATTTCGTCTCGAGCATATCTCCTAAAGTATGATAGCTATCAACTTGAAACTTTATGGGTGGATAGATCTCATGGAGGAGAAGTGCAGTGCACCAGAACCAGAACTCTTACTTGCATAATTTTGGAGTTATTGCTCTTTGTTATTTTTAATACATTTAATAGGAGGTAAATCTCTCAAAAGAATCTTTAATCTATTAGGCTTCAGTTTGCTATCAAGCTTTTGTGGCGGGGGATGTCCATGTCCAACATGGCTCTTGTTTTTGTGACAATGCCTTGTTCGGGGAGCATAATCCGTCTCTGACGGCTCTTGTTTCTTTTAAAAAATATATTTAGCGTAGAATTGTAAATAATTCAATTAAAACAAACATACTTCCTTTCTCATGATATTTAATTTACGTTTTGAATTTATGAAAAAAGATTACAAATGTGATATTTAATTTAAATGCTCATCTTACTTTGTTTTGCTGTTGAGTACATTTGCTAATTTTTCAAGCCATTCAATTTAATTCATAAAGATACATTTATTCAACAAATGAAAATATTTTTCCATATTTATCAAACAAGGTCATTTAACCCTTTGCTGTTTAATCCCTGCTTTTTACGTGCTTGTGAATTTATGAATAAGAAAACATTGGGAAAAAAGAAGAAATTGCTTCTGACAAGCAATTTCTTCTTTTTCCACACTATTTTCTACCCTACTGAATGGTTTTTTTAGCTCTCCTGAGCAAAAAGTGCTCAAGGTGAGCTATTGTGATCACTCACTGTCCATCGTCCGTCTGTCTGTCCGTCAACAATTTCTTTAAACATCTTCTCCTCCTCAACCACTGGGCCAATCAAGCTGAAACTTAGCAGGGATGTTCCTTGGGTGAAGCTCTTTAAAAGTTGTTAAAAGAATTTAATTTCATAAAAAACTCTGGTTGCCATGGTTACATAATAGCCCAAAATGGCCGAAAATATTAGAAAAAAATCTTCTCCTCCTAAACCATTGGGCCAGTCAAGCTGGAACTTGGCAGGGATGTTCCTTGGGTGAAGGTCTTCAAAAGTTGTTGAAAGAATTTAATTTCATCAAAAACTCTAGTTTCCATGGCCAATCAAGCTGATATTTGGCAGGGATGTTCCTTGGGTGAAGGTCTTCAAAAGTTGTTAAAAGAATTTAATTTCATCAAAAGCTCTAGTTTTTCATGGTTACGGAAAGTCTGAAAAATGGCTGAAAATCTTAGAAAAATTCTTCTCCTCTCAACCAATGGGCCAATCAAGCTGAAATTTGGCAGGGATGTTCCTTGGGTGAAGGTCCTCAAAAGTTGTTAAAAGAATACGCCATGATAAGAGAAAAGTTGAAAATTTATGAAACTTAAAAAAAAAAGTTGCAATAGGACGTATTTTAACCAACCTTAATGTACATCAAACAAATTCTGGTTTTCATAACATGGTCGACAAGTTATGAGTGACATACTCAGGTGAGAGATATAGGACCATCATGGTCCTCTTGTTCAAATTAAATCCACTTTAAATTTTCGTCTGCACAACCTTTGAATTTGAACAGGTCCAAAATTTGTTAAACAGGAAAGTGTTAAACTTCCAGCTGTAAATTTAATTCTTGACAATCTTGACAGTTCTTTAAAAGTTTTTCTTTTTCGAATGCATAAATGATTGATTTCATTCTTTTCTAAAATCAGAGATGCCTACTTATATTTGAATTTGACAATCATAGTTATTCGCTGTTTAATTTTGAGAAATGCCAAAACTATATTACTTTTTTATGTACTAGAAGGTTATCTTTGACGTGGTGCTTTGCTGATTCTATTCATATGTTGCCATACAGCTAATGTTATTGTTTATAAGTCCCCCACCGGCTACCGGTTGGGGGACTATAGGTTTGCTCCATTCTGTCTGTCCGTCCGTCTGTCTGTCTGTCCGTCCGTAGATCTTTTCGTTTCCGGACTCTAACTCAAGAACCAAAATTTTAATGACCTACAATCATGAAACTTTATACAAATGTTCCTTATGACCCAAAGAATTGCCCTATTGTTTTGGGGTAACATAGGTCAAAGGTCAAGGTCACAGTCAGCCTTTGTTCAATTTTCGTTTCTGGACTCTAAGTCAAGAACAGAATGACCTACAATCATGAAACTTTATACAAATGATCCTCATGACCCAAAGAAGTGCCCTATTGTTTTTGGGTTACATAGGTCAAAGGTCAAGGTCACAGTCAGCCTTTGTTCAATTTTCATTTCTGGACTCTAACTCAAAAACCAAGCAACCAAGAATCATGAAACTTCAGGCAAACGGTGCATATGACCTCAATATTTGTTACAAACACATCCTGCACTAAAAGCACTTGCATTCTGGCAAAGTGCTTTTGGGGGGTATTAGTCTGCTCTGTGACAGTTCTAGTTGATCACAAATAACAAAAGTTCCAAAATATGGTATCATCCTCATGGCGACTTTCAGGACCTTCAGTCCTTTGATTGATACTAAGATTATATCTGAGTCATATCTCCTAAAGTATAATAGCTATCAACTTGAAACTTTATGGGTGGATAGATCTCATGGAGGAGAAGTGCTATGCACAAGAACTACAACTCTTGCTTTCATAATTTTGGAGTTATTGCCCTTTGTTATTTTGATATTTAGATTATGTCTGGAGCAAATCTCCTGAAGTATTATAGCTATCAACTTGAATCTTTATGTATGGATAGATCTAATGGAGGAGAAGTGCAGTGCACAAGATCTAGAACTCTTACTTGCATAATTTTGGAGTTATTGCCCTTTGTTATTTTTGATACTTAGATTTTGTCTGGAGCATATCTCCTAAAGTATAATAGCTATCAACTTGAATTTTTATGGGTGGATTGATCTCATGGAGGAGAAGTGCAATGCACCAGAACTACAATTCTTGCTTGCATAATTTTGGAGTTATTGCCCTTTTTTATTATGCCCCCGATAGGGAGGCATCATAAATTTGACTTGTCCGTCCGTCCGTCTGTCCGTCCGTCTGTCCGTCCGTCCGTCATTCCGTCCAAAAACTTTAACATTGGCCATAACTTCTAAATCAAAGCGGTGTCGGGGGCATTGTCATCTTACAGTGACAGCTCTTGTTTTTAATACTTAGATCTTATAGGAGGTAAATCTCTGACAGTACAAAAGAATCTTTAATTTATCAAGCTTTCATGGCGGGTTATGTCCATGTCAAACATGCCCTTTGTTTTTGTGACAATGCCTTATTCGGGGAGCATAATCCGTCTCTGTAGGCTCTTGTTTTGTTGGGGGCAGAGGCATAAATTCAATCCTTTGGAGAGTAGGGAAAGCTGAGAGCTAAATTAATATTGCCATTATCAATCACTCTCTTGGAAATTCTGAAGATCCTAGGGCCCGTTTTACTAAACTTCTTACGAAAAATTTAATCGTAAGTCAAAATCAAAAATCGTACCTGGTGTTTACATTCATGCTTAGATTCTGCCTTGCAATATCTCATTGGAATCGTCTTTAGAAGACGATTCTAATGAGATAATGCAAGGCAGAATTCAATATTTAGATACTACTTTTAGAGCAATTTTTATGCCCCCGCATCGAAGGATCGGGGGCATATTGTTTTACCGTTGTCCGTCTGTCTGTCCGTCCGTCTGTCTGTCTGTCTGCAAAACTTAACCAAAAATCTTAACATCGCCAATATCTTCAAGCCTATTCAAGATACAAGGCTCATATTTGGCATGATGATAGATCTCAATGATCCGCATCTGCTGATACCAAAGTCAAGGTCATGTGACAAGGTCATCTGTCAAGGTCAAACTTTGAAAAAAAATGCTGTTACGGGGGCATAAGTGTTTCAAAAACACATCTTGTTATTTTTGACTTACACAAAAAATGAACGGAAGATGTTTAGTAAGACGGGCCCCTGGTGTCAAACTTGCAGTATCATGCGAGACACACAGACTTCAAGTGGCACCTTGGTCCTGTTTCTGCAATTAGTGGTTAACACAATTGCAAAACTTCAAATGCTGCTGCATACCTCATTACATGCACGATATGCCACAAACAATGTGATGACGAAACCAAGCAGGAGCTCAACAAGCTTAGGAATTTGCACCGATTTGACAAGAAAACCTGTAGTTTCAATAGGTCTCAAGTTGCAGTGCATTTGCCTTTTGTTGCAACAAAAATGGTCCTTGGTTGTTTTCGTTTTCTCTGAGAGATTAACACTATTTCTTTTTAAATGTTTCATCAACTTTAAATTATCGCTATTCAACATCTTAACATTATTTTAAAATCAGGAAACCTTATTGTTCATACCTAATAGTTATCGGATATAACCGTCAATACTAATTTATCATCAGCCCTGAAAGCGTGAAAACTTTTTAAATTAAAAGAAAACGGATCGAACGATAATAAAATAAGTTGCTGTAAATGTTCCTCTTTTGGTGACAAAAAGATATGTTAGAACTAAAATCAGTGGGGATTGGAATTTTTGTCACAGAAGTATGTGCAAAGTTTCAAAGCAATATACTTTTTTTAAAATCAGAGATTTCAACAGTTGCACGATGTTTTGAGTTTTCACCAACGCTTAAACCTAGAAAAGGGGGAGTAGTAGGAGGACATTCATCTCTCGTCTTAGTCCACATATGAGGCCTTTATCCGTAATATCCTTTGGTGGTCGCCTTCTGAGTATGAATTTCAAAATCCTAGCTCCGCCTATATTTAGCTTAGAAATTAAGAGTTCGGATGGCGCATAAAACATTAAATGGATTAAGACATTAAAGCATATGCTATGCTGAAATAATCGAATAAAAAGACCTAAATAGTTGAAAAAAATAACACCTTTGTCTTAGATTGATTATTTTAAAGCCTTCTAAAAACATCTCTGGTTGACCTCTGCATGTTTTCTGTGGACTAAAATCATTATTAGGGTCCATGGGTTTTGACCTAAGAATGAACGCGTAGTTGAACTACAGAAATGCCTAAAACTCACACGACTGCTAATAAATCCGAGGTATATTTGTCACTGATCGACAATAAACACTCCTCAAAACTCCTACGCGGCCACTTGCATTTTAGGTCATATATTATAAATGTGACATTGTTTCAACTCGTTTTCACTGGATTAATGTAGCCAAGACATTTATGAAGTCAGCAAGCCAAAAAGAAGCAAAAACTTCAACAAGAAATGATTTAAAAGTAAACGCATGTAAAAGTACCCTCGATTTCAAAGTTAACATTAGTGGGTGGGGGGATTTTTGATATTTCTTATTAGAATAACGAATGGGTAGAGAGTTGCGGCATTTCTCTAACTCTTTAGAAGTCCTCAGGCGTTCTTCCACTGATATCGGTACTAAGCATTGATTAGATATGCGGTTTTCAAATGTCGAAAAATTCAAAATTCTCTAAAAATGCCATTTTTGTGACTTTTGAAGTTGAGGGTACATGTATTTGATTACGTCTTTAGGACTTCCTGATGCATGGCTTTACAAAACAATGGAACAGGATGATGGCTGAATGACATCTCTTTCGAAAGGCAATGGTTACATTTCAAAATAGAAGCTGAAAATACGTGAAAAATGGAGAAATGTATGGGAGCCGTTTAGGACTTTTGAGTAGTAAATATACCACTATGGGGTGGTTCCATCATGGTTTGGGGTGGCATCAGCTGGGATGGGCGGACTGGTCTTGTTATTTTAGAAAGAGGTACTCTGAAAGCTCGTAGGAAAATTGATGAAATCCTCAATACCCACGTAAGATTTTACGCTGGTGCTATTGGGGATGGATTCATTTTAATGGATGATAATGCCCGTCCACACACGGCCCGTATAGTCCAAGAGTATCGCCAAGAAGAGGGCATTCCACATCTTGGCTGGCCGGCTCGCTCACCGGACTTAAATCCGATAGAGCATATGTGGAATGAGCTACAGGTCCGAGTTTCGGCTCGCCAGGTCCAGCCAAGGACACTCCAGGAGCTCGGCCAGATCCTTAGAGAATAATGGTCTGTGACTCCCAAAAGAGTAATCCAGAACTTAATCAGGAGTATGCAGAGGCGGCATCAGGCTGTTATTGACAATGCGGACTCTCATACTCGTTATTGAAAGAAATGCAATTGAAAGAACACCTTTTTTGGTCAAATTCGATTTTTTTTCAATTTTCAAGAAAATAGGCCAATTTCTACGGGTCCCTCTTTGGTCTACATTTCAAGTCTTCTTATCATTATAAAGCTTTATTTCTTCTTAAAATTTGGTAAACTGATAACAATCGACCATTTACCAACATTCTTAAGATAAAATTTTATTTTTCCTGAAATTATAGTATAAAAAAGTTTTGGTGCTTAGCAAACTTTGAGTAGTATATATACTCATTAGAAATCGTAACAATTGAAATTGTAACTTCTTCCATATGTAGTCACGTATTTTTACTTGGATTCTACAGGTAGAACATTGAGTAACCTTGATTTACAATATAGATGGATTCATGAAAATAATTTTTATCGAATTATGAGAGCTCAGATAAAATAGGGTAACGTTCCGACTGCTTTGTAAATACCCTAAGCATCGTGATGGGGTGCTACATTGAATTGTGTAAACATATCTTGGCAGCTGATATAAAATACAAATCTATAGAATTTATATACATACGTACAAATGATTTTCTCCGAATTGGAGAACGGCCTGGTGAAAAAAAAGTCTATCAATCCGTATGCTGCGTAAATACTCTATATGAAGGCAGGGTGCTAGATTGAATTACGTACAAATATCAAAGAAACTGATAAACAATACTTGTATATCTTATTAAGGTACATATGAATGATTTTCGCTGAATTAGAGTAGAGTCTGATGAAAAAAGTCTTACCAATCCGTCTGCGGTGTAAATACTCTAAGAATCGCCCAAATTTCTGTCGTGAAGTTGGGTTGCTACTTCGTTGAATTACGTAAATATCAAAACAACTGATATACAATACAAATCCATGGAATTTATTTATTATACGAAAGGTCCATCAATCCGCCTGCTTCATAAATACTCTGAGCATCGCCTAAATTTATGCCAGGAAGACGGTGTACTAGATTGAATAACGTACAAATATCCGAGGCTAGTAGGTTGTTTATAGGGTTTATAAATTGCAGATTTTTTATTACATAATACAAAATTTGCATTTAAAATACTAAATTCCAACCAATCAAATAAGAACAAACCTAACAGATTGCACCAAATTCATCAGTGATGGAATCATCTAAACATTTATTATTACTGATATGCCAATTATATGAAAACTATCACTTAATTGCAAGTATTGTGTCGATATTTTGAATTCTGTATCCATTTACAGAAATATAAAATTCATCAAATTTATACGACTTGAAATGATAATCGTGGTTAAGAAATTAATATGATATCTTATCACACGCCGAGTACTTGAAGTCGCCGTGCACCAGAGACATAACTAGGATTTTGACATTTAAACGCACTCGGAAGGCGACCAAGAATAAAGGTGAAACATCAAAAAATCGTAACTACAGCTTGAACAAGCTGATCATTAAGGATCATAATATGATCATTCATCAACATTTTTGGAAAGAGGATTATGTGTAATTGTAGTTACGCCCTTGGTGCGGCACGATTCTTGAAGTCACAGTATCGCGGTTGCTGTTGCGGATCATCGATGCTTTCTGTAAGGGAGATTCAAACTAATAAAGGGCCCTACGATACCCAGATTTTGATAGAATTTCTCCACGAAAATGATATCGTTAGGCAACGTCATCACGCTGCGTTCGAACCCCCCCCCCCCCCATCTCACTGATCTGGATCTGCAACAGCGGACAAAGGATTGGATAGGGATATGAACGAGAGACGCCCTCTTTTAAAGTAGGCTAGAGGTCTGTCCTCGAAAATAACATTCAAACGAAATGTAGACCTAAACTACTATTAAAAACTGTAGTTTCGGGTTTAGCCTATTGTGTAAACGAACGTGCGCAGTTTGCTTAACAGTCGTCGCTCCCTTGATGTAAATAGTTTCTTGAGTCACTTTCCACCTAGTATTATCGATATCTTTAAAGAATATCTTCTCTTTAGTCATCGACTTTGGTTATATATTATATATCACATACTCTAAATTTGTGTATATTGATTGAGAGTGCCTGGATAATAGTGGATATATATCCACTTTATACATGGCGGGAAAAAGTTAGTCGATGATATTCGGCTTAAATCGAAGTGTACCGAAAGTTAACGATGCTTATCCGGGTTTACCCGAAGTTTATTCGTCCCAATTGCACCTGTTTTGGATATATCAGTTGGTAAAATTAATTATGTCAGCTAAGAAACAAGTTAACATCGATATCGTGAGTGATATTATCTGACCATGGTGTTGGATCGGAAAACGTAAGATGGAGGCTGCCATGGATTCGTTGAGTTCCGAGTATGAATTCCGAATCCGATGGGAGCCGTTTATGCTGCGGCCCGACACCCCGCCCGAGGGTCGGCCTATGCCCGACTGGTACCGAGATGGCAGCAATCCAAGGTTTGAAACTTGTTTACGGTATTTTTATGTACTTGTTTTGTTCGTTCTGTAGCGGGAAAGGAAACTATGGACATGAATGGGGTTATTTTTTTTAAAAGTGTCCCAATTTATGACCTTTTTTTTCTGGAACGTTATTTAGTCTGTAGTTGCGAGGTTTTGGTCACCCTCTGGGGATTAAATTTATTGTTAGAATTCAATTCGATCGTTCAATTGCCTCGCTGCGTTTTTACATTACAAGGATATTACCTAAGAATCAAAGTTTAGCTGGTAGGCCCTAATCAAAATTTAATCTAAGAATCTATATTGTCCTTTTCATTTGAAAAGAAGAAACTATGTCTTTATTAAATGAATTTTTGCTGTTTTTAATAAATACATAATGTTAATGCATGTCTGAATTCAATAAATTCCCCCTTCTTAGTTTGATTATGTGACTAGGTGAGATTACCATACTACAAAATTAACAGATCTATGGTCTTAGGCGTAACTAGGATTTTAAAATTTATACCCACCCTGAAGGTGGCCAGCATAGAAAAGATATAGGATAAAGGCAATTTGTGGACTGTGATAAAAGATGAATGTCCTCAATCCACTTCACTCTTTAACCTTTGGTGAATAATCAAAACATCGTAACTACAGCCTGTTTAGCTGTAGTTTCACTGTTTTGATCATTTATCAATGACATTTTCCGAAAGAGGATTTATTTCTATTACAGAATTGTTTAACCCTTTGCTGTTTAATCCCTGCTTTTTACGTGCCAGTAATTTTATAATTGAGAAAACAATGTGAAAAAAGAAGAAATTGCTTCTGACAAACAATTTTTTCTTTTTCCACACTTTTTTCTACCCTACTGAAGGGTTATTTTTCAAATTAAATCCACTTTTAATTTTCGTCTGCAAAACCTTTGAATTTGGACAGGTCCAAAATTTTGTAAAACAAGAAAATGTTAATGTGCATAATGGTTGAGTTACGCCCTTGTAAGGTAACCCATTTTTCGTCTTATTTTAGAATCAAGCACCTGAGGGATGTGGCAGCTTCACTTGGTCTTATATTCAATACCGACCGGGAGCGTTTTGCCAGCACCCTAAAGGGCCATGTCCTGCTAGAGTTTGCCAAGGAAGTGGATGGAGGGGAAAAACAGGACATTGTAGCAGAAAAACTGTTTAAGGTAATTGAGTTTAAGGGTAGAAACATGTTTGCCTGATGAGACATACATTTGTTGTACTAATTGTAGCTAGTCTAATGTATACAAAAATATTTTACAATTGTTGTGGAAATTATTGCTAGTTATTATCCCCCGCCGTTTTCGGCGAAGGGGATATAGTAATGCTCTCCGTCCGTCATTTCATCATTCCGGTTCCGTCATTCCGTCCTTCCGTCACTAAACTTGTCCGGAGCATATCTCCTATTATTATACTGCAAAGAAAATTCTAGCATTTTCATTGGTTAATGTTGACCTTACAAACATTGATAGCTACGGCCGCTCCCGTATTACCTCTAATGTTTCCTTAAGGCGCCTCGACATGAACATAGACAAAAAGTCGAAACGGTAATGGCAGCCATGTTTCTCTCGCTTCGCTGATAACACGACCCGAATATACACACTAGGATACAGTTGAAAAGGATGTCAGTTAATAATGTGCAAATGAAAAGTGATATAGATGTCAATAAATACCTTAAATTTGTACAAATCTGTCCATTTAAAGTGCCAAGTTTCTCGCAGTTTCAGCCAACAAACCCTTCCATATAACAATAGCGCAGAGTGTAGTAGTGTGACGTCACAACTATATATGACATCACTTTGTACATGTTTACTTTTCATAGGGGCGCATTAAGGGATATTGGTGGTTTAAAAGAAATCGGTTAATACGAACGCCTAAAATAGGCAAAAGACAGATATTTAGCCCTAAAACTTTGATGTATAATAAATTCGTAATACGGTTTCTTGCCTGGGTATATGACGATTTATTCCCGGCAGAAAAATGATGTCAACCCTCGCCTATGGCTCGGGTGACATCATTTTTCCAGCCGGTAATAAATCGTCATATACCCCGGCAAGAAACCGTATAACTAATAAAGTATAATAGCTATCAACTTCAAACTTTATGGGTGGATAGATCTCATGGAGGAGAAGTGCAGTGCACAAGAACTACAACTCTGGCTTGCATAATTTTGGAGTTATTGCCCTTTGTTATTTTTAAGACTTAGATTTTGTCTGGAGCATATCTCCTAAAGTATTATAGCTATCAACTTGAAACTTTATGGGAGGATAGATCTCATGGAATAGAAGTGCAGTGCACAAGAACTATAACTGTGGCTTGTATAATTTTGGAGTTATTGCCCTTTGTTATTTTTAAGACTTAGATTTTGTCTGGAGCATATCTCCTAAAGTATTTTAGCTATCAACTTGAAACTTTATGGATGGATAGATCTCATGGAAGAGGAGTGCAGTGCACAGGAACTATAACTCTGGCTTACATAATTTTGGAGTTATTGCCCTTTGTCATATTTAAGACTTAGATTTTGTCCGGAGCATATCTCCTAAAGTATTAAAGCTATCAACTTGAAACTTTATGGGATGATAGATCTCATGGAAGAGAAGTGCAGTTCACAAGAACTACAACTCTGGCTTGTATAATTTTGGAGTTATTGCCCTTTGTTATTTTAAAGACTTAGATTTTGTAGGGGCTTAATTTCTTAAAGTAGAACCCTTAATCTATTAGGCTTCAGTTTACTATCAAGCTTTCTCGGCGGGGGATGGCCATGTCCGACATGGCTCTTGTTACATTGAGCTTAGTACCTTTTTATCAAAGGAACATATACAATGTATTCTTTACAAATTCTATGGCTTATTTGATAAAATGTCCAGGATATTCAGATTTGAGTCTGTATGTTACATTTCCAACAATTTCAGATGTGCTCCAAGCAAATATTCTTGCCAGTCTGTGCATCTACACAGTCTGACCAGGGGCCAGTTTCATCAAAACATTTGAGACACAAATTTGTCTTACCGATGACTTTCAAAACAGTCGCAAGAACAATCACTTTACATAGGTATTGATAGATTGAAGATACGTGATTTTTGTCCTAAATGTGTGGGGAGTCATTGGTAAGACAAAAATGCATCTTCAATGATTTGATGAAACTGGCCCCAGAGTCTCCACTTTGAGATTTGTAGATGGAACAGGGAGGTCACAAGTTGTCCTTAGCCAGTCAGGTAATCTAATTAAACTATGTGGCTGTCTGGGCTGGTTCATTCTTGTCCTTTGGGCAAACTGTTGGAAATGTCACACACAGGCTAAATTTATATTTGTATATCTTGTGAATATATAATACTTACTTATTGTTTTGTATGAATGAAAATATCTAACAAGGTTGGGAGAATTGAAAATTGTCGAGGCTCTGCCGAGGCAATTATCAATTATCTCAACCAAGTTAGATATTTTTTCATAAATGCAGTCAGTAGGTATTATATTTATCTTAAAACCTCTATTTGTCTTGTTTTCGTTGATGTCTCTAATGGAAATGCAAGTGTCTGAAAATAACATTATTTCATTGTTCTAAAAATAACTGTGTGACACCATAAAAAATATCATTTGGGATGTTATCACACGGATATCCACATCCAAGATCAAGAAAACGACCTTCAGTAAACCAATGTCAAATTTCTATAAATCTGTCATCAATTAAGATTTTTCTAATGGAATATTAATAGAATAGGTGAACAGTTCTCATCTTTCTGAAATGGTTCAAACTTTAAACTGTTTTTAAAGAATTAGTGGTCGATCGTAATGAACTCTTGTCATGCTGAACCTGGAACATTCCTGCCTTGGCAGGAGCTATAGACAAACATCAGCCTGCACATATGTGCAGTCTGATGTTAGTCTACACCACCTGTTTATCACTTTCAAACCAGAATTATCAGTAGTTCTAGTTTACGAATAAAAAATTACCTACAGTCGGTTTTATTCAGTGTTTTTTGCCCTTTGATTTGATGAAAATTTTTAGCCAAAAATTATTTCAGCATGACAAGGACTAAATTCTTTTTCCAGCTATGTTTCACAGATGCTGACATGTTACAAGAAGAATCCTTGCTAAAAGTTGCAGAAGAAAGTGGGCTTGACAAAGCTAAAGCAGAAACATTTCTAAAGAATGAAGAAAACGTAGAGAATACCTACCAAAAGGCTCTGAGCTGGTCTGAAAGGGGAGTTAATGGTAATTGAGCCCTTTCATGGTTTCTTAACTACCCGGTAATAGACTGTAATAATTATAATAATAATAAGGACTTGATTTAATGAGGCAGTACAGTTGGGATAACCCAGTCTTCCCTGTAGGCATCTGCAAATATTTACAAATGAAATACAATGATAAAACAACAAACAGTACTATGATACATTTCAACAGATGAAGATATGAGTTATTAAAAATTGAGACAAATAAGCCCACTATAGACAATCCTGCATTCAATTGAACTGCGCAGAAAAATGTTACTGGATAAAAATGGAGAAAAGGAGAAAATGCTGATAATCAGTATTCACTCCTTTTACCTTAATTTTCCCTTGATTGAATAGCCGGCTCCAAATTGCAGTTGTGGAAAGATGTCACTGCACCTGCACATTAAACCTTTGGAGGAATCGACATTGACACCAGTCCTTGGGCCCAAGACCTGTAGACTTCAGGGAGGACTGGTAGGAGATGCCATATTACAGGTCCTTAAGGCCTGTATTTTATGGTCCTAATATTTATAATCAGTCAACTTTTGAAAAATAGCTGCCTTTTCAATATATTTTTTAATGCCCCCGTTTTCTCTTCCCACAATGTTTTGATTAAAATGTATTCTTTAAATTGCCAAAAAAAGAATAGCTTTCATAGAGGACCTGTAATTATAAGGGAGGACCTGTAAGATCTAGGATGTATAGGTCCTTTGGGCTGATGTTAAAAAGAAGTTAATGTCGAATCCTGCTTTGATTTATGGTGGGAAATGAAGAATATGTGTCACAATGACTTTTCAAATATCAAACTAGACTTTGGCAAAGCTGACTAATACCCCCCCCCCCCCCCCCCCAATTAGTGAGTGTCAATAATAATAAGCCAAATTCCACCAAAGGGTCATAACTCAATGGATCGTAAGCAAAATTTCAGTTGCACATTTCTGCTTAATACTGATCACATCTGTAATATTTGAATGAAATTCATGCATGGGTTGCTTAGAAATTCAGTGGACACAAAAAAGCTACAGACAGATGGACCAACAGACAGACAAGCTGACTACTATATACCTCCCAAACACAGTAGGGGGGGGGGATAATTAGATTTGGTTGATCTGTTGAACTCGCATACCCTAAATTAATAGCCAAATGCATTATAGACTGCTGACTATGCTGGGTTCATACATATTATCCCGATATTATTCAAATGTTTTTCGCTACTGGGATTCTTGGCTATCAACATGTAATTGAGTTGTATTATACCTAATTAACTACAGGGCTTTTGCCAGTGCTTAGAATTAGGAAGTAAGCATTTGATTTGTAAAGTTTTAGATAGTATATAGGTTGCCTCAGATAGTTTTTGACCCTAAGAAATTTCTCTCAAGAGGTCACAATGATCCTAATGTTACCCCCTGTGATTATTTTCTAAGGGTCAAAATAAGACAATATCAGAATTTTAAGGGTCAAAACTGTGGTTTAAGGGTCAAACACAACCCTGTATCTATTATTTTGGATTCATTAGTCTGGCTATATTTGATATTTCAGGGGTACCAGCCTTCTATATGAATGGACAAAAGATGTTCAGTGGGGCCCAGGAACCAGAAGTGTTTAAGCGGATGTTTGAAATTGCAGCAGAGAGATTTCCGGTGGAACAGACCAGCAAGTCATAGAGTCTGTATTAACTCTCAAAACTTTATGTAAAAAAACAGATGTGAATTTTCTGAAGTGCCATTAATTTATTTGTAATATGAAGGCAAAATTTTCTCCTCCTGAAAATTATTTCAAATTAAATAAACCTTATATGGAAGTGATTCAGCAATATTCTACTCATGCATTCAATATAACTAAATACAAGCAATCGCCAAAGCTTGAGACACTGTTAAGACACACTTCATTAAGTAATGCTAGACACCAGCAGGACTGAATTTTAGCTCACCAGGGCCAGAGGTTATAGAACCTTTCTCAGGCTCAACTGAGAATTTTCTCAATTTTCAAATTCAAATAAATGTATGAAAATAAAAGATAATATTGATAAGTTTTTATTTATAACATATTATTGTTATTATCTTTTATTTTAATACATTTAAATGGGAATTGAAATAGAATTACAGCTTTAATCTCAATTTGATATTTGAGAAAATTTTGAATTGAGAATGAAAGTTTTATAACCTCGGGCCCTGAGCTTTTAGGATCACCTGATGTGTTGTCTGTAGTCAACAATCTTAAAAACTTCTTCTCCTGAACCACCAGGCCAAATTTCAATGAAACTTTTATTTATCATTAAATATTATCTTTATCATTATTATTATTATTCTTTATCAAAATTTTAGATATTCTAAATGTTTTAAATAAAGCATAAAAGTCATTCAAAATTGCATATATGTTGATGTCAAGCATCGTAAATTATTGAAAAGGCAGAATATTCTTATGAATTAATTCTTAGTTCTAGCTCGCATAACCTATCAACAAACAATAAATAGTTGTTTGTTTACCAGGCATTCCAGTAATATTCTCAACCACATTTTTACTAATATTTCTTACTGAGGTGATATTTTTATGGCTCACCACAAAATGGTTGTAACTGCCTATACTTACTATGAAACATTGTTGTACAAAGCGACCATTCACATATACAACAGTTTTTTTAGCACCCTGTGAAACATCTTTTAACATGTTATACTGTACATGTATGGGTATGTCTGTACCAAGTGAATGTTGTATTACCAAAACTATGTCTCTAGTTTTTATACCCTATGAAAGTGGAGGCTAAATTGGTTTGTATACCAAGCTAACACTGGATGATTGAGATATACACTTTTGACATGGTTTTGAGTGGAAGCAAAACTTTTAGACTGGTCCATGAATTGAAATAAGAATTTCCAGGCTTTTGCAAGTTTCGCATTATTTGTTAATAAGGAATCAGTTTTGTATATTGAATTATTTATATCCAGGTATAAAATTGTTGATTTAGAAATCTGTTTCTTGTGTTTACTTATTTTCATGATATAGCAACTCTTTTAATGTCGGTGACAACTAAAGCTGTAGCATATAGAATCAATATTGAATACAAAGTACAGAAACTTGTATATGGCTATTCATCAACCTGTGAATATTATTCGATCACAAGTACCACACCTTTAATATTGTTATGGAGACACCCTCTTAGGTTGGCCAGTCAGTCTCTTTAATTAAGTGCCCTGTCACTTTTTGAGACTAATGTTACAGTACTCACACATAGATATCATAAACTTACTGATTTCTGACAGATATAAATATTTCTGAAAAGAATCTTTTATTATCTTATAACTATACAAATATCCGTGTGATAACATCCCATATGATTTTTTCTATATCACATGGATATTTTTAGAACAATGACATAATGTGGTTATTTTTAGAAACTTGCATTTTTGTTAGAAACATCGACGAAAACAAGGCAAATAGAGGTTATAATACTAATATAATACTTACTTAGTGTATTATATGAAAAAATATCTGACTTAGTTGTGGATATTAAAAATTGTCTCTGCAGAGCCTCAACAATGATCAATTCCCCCCAACTTCATTAGACATATTTTTTTTCATACAAAACATTCAGTATGCATTATATATTTCTATGTGTAAAATGAAGGTCATCTGAGGTCAAGATAAATCAAAAGGTAATTTTTCATTAAATTTTTGGACATTTCAACCAGTCTGCCTTAATTTCCCCAAAATCATTAAGTTGAAAACAGGAAGTGTATGCTAAGATCAGTCTTTGCATCTGTTTATATATAGGATAATTGTTTGTTTCAGTGTAAGATCGATTTTTATTTCATTGAGTGAACGACAAAAGCTATATCTTCACGAGTGGCGGAGCCATGAGTGAAAATATAGCTTTTGTTTTTCACGAAATGAAGTATTAATTGGTCTTACTCGAAAAACAAACGATTATTCTATTTCTTTAATGCAAAAATGAGACAAAATGTGAAACTTCTAGGACATATTTTCATAAAGCGTGTCATTTTGCACGTAATTGCTATGCAACGTTTATTGTGACGTCACATATTTCGCCCCGCATAGATGACGTCAGATAGGATGAAATGCACAAAAGCAGGGTATAAGTTTTTGATAATTTCACTGCTTTTGCAGTGAGTTTATCAAGTAACAAGAGGGCCTGTATCGCTCCACTGGCTTAAAAATCTCAAGATTTGAAAGGGAGATATTGAAAATAGAAGGTAATGAAAGTGAACAGCATTCAGAAGGAATTCAGACTTTTTCTAGGTTGAAACTGACTTATGAAGGAATGAACTTATTTAACTAATATGTAAAATTGCAAGGAGGAAAACTATTTAGATATCACTTTGAAACAAGAGGACCAGAATGGCCCTAAACCGCTCACCTGAATTTTATTGATCCACTGGAACTCATCCAACCCAAATTTCTTGAACAACTTTAGATGAGGGTCACCCAAGGAACATTCTGGTAAAGTTTCATTGAAATCACCCATATGGTTAAGGAGGAGATGTTTTTCAGAAATTTTGGGTTCCAAAAACCCCCCACCCTGCCACGCCTATATTTGGGGGTCAATCAAATTTCTTGAACAACTTTAGAAGAGGGTCACCCAAGGAACATTCTGGTAAAGTTTCATTGAAATCAGCCCCATGGTTCAGCAGAGGATGTAGTTCAAAGATTTCAGGGTCAAAAAATGCCCCGCCCTGCCATGCCCATATTTGGGGGTCAATCCAAATTTCTTAACCAACTTTAGAAGAGGGTCACCCAAGGAACATTCTGGTATTTCATTAAAATTGCCCATATGGTTCAGGAGGAGATGTCATTCGAAGATTTCAGGGTCAAAATCAGCCCCGCGCTGCCACACCCATATTTGGGGGTCAATCCAAATTTCTTGAACAACTTTAGAAGAGGGTCACAAAAGGCACATTCTGGTACAGTTTCATTAAAATCGGCCTTGTGGTTAAGTAGGAGATGTCATTCAAAAATTTCGCTGTCAAAAAATGACCCGCCCTGCCACGCCCATATTTGGGGGTCAATCCAAATTTCTTGAACAACTTTAGAAGAGGATCACCCAAGGAACATTCTGGTAAAGTTTCATTAAAATTTGTCCAATGGTTCAGGAGGAGATGTCATTCAAAGATTTCAGGATCAAAATAAGCCCCGCCCTGCTACGCCTATTTTTGGGAGTCAATCCAAATTTCTTGAACAACTTTAGAAGAGGGTCACCCAAGGAACATTCTGGTAAAGTTTCATTGAATTTGGCCCAATGGTTACTGAGGAGATGTCGTTCAAAGATTTTCGGGGTCAAAATAAGCCCCGCCCTGCCACGCCCATATTTGGGGGTCAATCCAAATTTCTTGAACAACTTATAAAGAAGGTCACCCAAGGAACATTCGAATCCACGGACGCACGACAGACACCTCGCCATGACAATAGCTCGCTGGCCTTCAGCCAGTGGAGCTAATAATCTACCGTTATTTCTCGATAAACCACCGAAAAGCATTAAAGAAATTGGTCTATCCTACCTGCCAAAGCTTTGTGTACTCGAGGAATATTTAGCAACAAGAGGACCATGATGGTCCTAGATCGCTCACCTGCGTCCCTTTGACCCCCGGGACATCACATTAAATAAATAGACAGATGTCAAAAAGGAGATAATTTCTACATAAGATCAATACCATGGAATGTTTTCAGCCAAGATCAAGACGTATATGCCTTATTGCTCATTGATTCTATGTAAACCGGATGCACCTGGGTGGAGCCCAAAAGGGACCCCGGGTCTTGATATGAACAAACTGGGTAGAGGTCCACTAGATGATGCTACAAACTAAATATGAAAGCTGTCTACCTTCTGGTTTCAGAGGAGACGATTTTTGAAGAATTTCCTATTTTCACCCATCATGCTCAGATGAGCTAAAAGGAATGCGCCTGGGTGGAGCCCAAATATGACCCCAGGGTCTTAATATGAACACACTTGATAGGGGCCGACTAGATGATGCCACATACCAAATATGAAAGCTGTATGCCCTCTGGTTTTGGAAAAGGAGATTTTAAAAGATTTTCGCTCTTTGATTATATGTAAATAGGGTTGCGCCCTGGTGGAGCCCAAATATGATCATAGGGTCTTGATATGAACAAACTTGGAAGAGGCCCATTAGTTGATGCTACATACCAAATATGAAAGCTGTCTGCCATCTGGTTTCAGAGGGAAGATTTTTGAAGATTTTCATTTTTTTACCCTTCGTGCTCAGATGAGCTAAAAGAGATGCACCCGAGCTTTTAATATGAACAAACTTGGTAGAGGCAGACAAGGTGATACTACATACCAAATTTGGAAGCTGTCTGCCATCTGATATCAGGCAAGAAGATTTTTAAGTTTTAAAGTTTCCACTTTATAACATATACTGAGAAATGAGCTCTGCCCATAAAATACATATTTTTCATCGGATCACAATAATTTTTGGTAGACTGATAAAGGGTCACCTAAGGATCATTGCAGTGAAATTAGGTTGATTACCATCAGTTCCATTTTGAGAAAATGATTTTGAAAGTTTCCACTAACAAATAGAGCCTCCGCCCATAAAATAAATATTTCTCATCCGATCACAATATTTTTTGGTAGACTGATAAAGGGTCACCCAAGTATCTTTTCAGTGAAATTTGGTTGATACCCATCACTTACATTCTGAGAAAAAGATTTTCAAAGTTTCCACTATATAACATATATAGAAATGCCCTCCGCCCATAAAAAGACATATTTTTCATTTGATCACAATGATTTTTTGTAGACTGATGAAGG
Organism: Fragum whitleyi; assembly: GCA_948146395.1. Taxonomy (NCBI): domain Eukaryota; kingdom Metazoa; phylum Mollusca; class Bivalvia; order Cardiida; family Cardiidae; genus Fragum; species Fragum whitleyi. The sequence goes on from OX411557.1 coordinate 8,846,335, forward strand.
GGCACACAAGGATCATTCATGTAATATTCAATTGGTATCCATTGATTAGAATCTGAGAAAACTCACTTTTTATCATATTTGGAAATTAGCCACGCCCATTAAATCCATGTTTTTCATTGGATCAAAATTTTTTAAACAACTTTGATTGAGGGTCACCGAAGGATCATTCCTTTGAAGTTTGGTTGAAATTCATCCAATATTTTCTGAGGAGAAGATTTTTAAAAAAAAAGTTTACAACCGGATGGACGCACCACAACACAACGCCATGACAAAAGCCCCAGTAGCCTTTGGTCAGTGGAGCTAAAAATGAGACAAAATGTGAAATTTCTAGGACATATTATCGTAAAGTGCTATGCAACGTTAATAATGATGTCACTTATTTAGCCCCGCATAGATGATGTCAGATAGGATGAACATTTTAATGCACAAAATCAGGGTATAAGTTATTGATAATTTCACTGTTTTTGGGATGAGATTATCAAGTGATAATCTATGCCTTTTTCTTACGATTTCGTGGTTACCTATTGGATTCGTGGTTAAAAAAGTACGCCAAAATATCGCGAAACGCAGAAATGCACGCGTCCGAGTTCTATGCAAGTTTTTACCGCAGAGAGTCACGGTCAAAATAGAGGCGAGAAAAATGCGACAGAAACAGGTAATTACAGTATATCAACAGCTTTTTCTTATTTTTCTACTTACATTTTTCAGATAAATGCTCATTTATTCCTCGAAAATGTGTATTTCATCGCTGTTTCCGTGACAATTTGACTATTTTAATGCCCAAGTTGAATCCAAGATGTCGGATAGAGGCAGATGATTTAGATGACGTCATAAGACTTCGGGCACCTGTTTTGGCATTTGGGGTAGACAGGGGTACATATATGTTGTTTGAATTCAATATGAATCAATATGAAGAAAAAAAATACAGTCAAACCTGTGTTAGCGGCCACCTGTATTCAGCAAGCAACCTGTCTTAAGCAAGCGACCACCGAGATCCCAAATGAACCAATTGCACTTAAATTGACCTGTATTAAGCAAGCACCTGTCTTAAGCAAGCACTTTTTGAATGTCCCTTGGGTGCTTGCTTAAGACAGGTTTGACTGTATGAAAAAAAATGGATTGTTATTTTCAGAAAAATGCAATATTTAATTATTGAATCAATGTTTTTGCAAATTTTAGAAAGTTATTGCATTAAAAAATATATAATAAAACAGCTTATTTTCAGTCATTTTTATTAATGCTCTTTTTTTTTTCAGAGAATTCCACACAAAACCAACAAGAAATACAAAAACTATTCAAAAGAAGCTCTTCTCAATGCATACAAAGCTGTTAAACAGAACAGAATACCCGTACAAAGAGCAGCAAGACAGTTCAATGTGCCTGAGCAGACATTAAGGGACAGAGTAAAGGGCAAGGTGGATGCTGAACACCTACATTTGGGGGCAGATAATCTCTTCAGTCATGAGGAAGAAGCGTCTCTTGTGGAACATTTGGAGACAATGGCTCAATTAGGGTACAGTGTTACTAATACAAAACTTCAATACCTGGCTGGAGAACTAGCAATGAATCTCAACCATAGAGAGACAGACAAACCACTAAGTAACTGCTGGCTTTACAATTTCCTAGGAAGGTGGGCTCACAGATTGTCATCAATAAAACCCAGGGGGCTAGAAAGCAACAGAGCCAAGAGTACAACACCTGAAGTGGTTGACTCATACTTCAATAATCTGGGTGAAATAATGAAGAAATATGACCTTCAAGACAAACCCCAATACATCTACAATGTGGATGAGACTGGAATTCAACCTGAACATAGACCCCCTAATGTTATAGCACCAATTGGAACCAAAGCCCAAGCTATTACTTCACCAAGATCAACAACCACAACTGTAATAGGATGTGCTAATGCGGCTGGTAATCACATTCCACCATTTTTCATCTTTAAAGGTAAACGCTATAGTGAAGAATTAATGAAAGGTGCTTCAGCTGGTGCTCAGGGAGTTATGTCAGATAGTGGTTGGTCAAATTCCAATATCTTTCAACAGTATATTCAAAACCACTTCATACCAAATGTCAGGAGGGGAGCTAATGATGACCAGCACATATTGCTTATCTTAGATGGCCATTCTTCACACATTTCAAGAAATTTAATCACCTGGGCTATGGATCATCATCTGATACTTTTTGTTTTACCAGCACACACTTCCCACCTTCTGCAGCCACTAGATGTCTCAATTTTTGGACCCTTTAAGGCTTTTTACTATAGAGAATGTGCTTCATTCATGAGATCTTTCCTGGGGATGACAGTAACAAGATATGACATGTGCAGCCTAGCATGTAAGGCATACTTGAAGGCCATGACTCCAGTAAATATCACTTCTGGTTTCCGGAAAACAGGCATTTTTCCCTATTCAAGAGAAGTTGTTACAGATGACCAGCTATACCCTAGTGAGAGTTTCAGGGAAGAGAAACCAGTTGAAAAAATTGCTGCATTAAAGTCTGGCAGAGAGGCTGTTCAAGAATTTTTATTATTAAAGTCTGAAAAGAATCCCAAACCATGTTGCAAGTGCAACTGCTCCATCAAAACTAAGTCTATGGATCCCCCCTCTATCCATAAACCCAAACCTGGAGGTACAGCTATAACTGAAGATGACTACATAATAAACCTTGATGAATATGACAAATCAAAATCTAATTCTAGACCAACAACAAAGAAAACAATGAATGACAAACCAGTACAAGTCAGTCCCAAACCTTCAACTAGTGGACTGATATTAAAAACAACAACCAACCAACACAGTGACACTGACAGTGATGATGACGATGATTCAGGAGCTTGTTGTGTGTGTGGCCACTTCTCACCTCCAGATTTGAATAAAAAGCCATACCTCAAGATTGTCAACTGGGCTGAGTGTGATGGCTGTGGTCACTGGGTGCACCTCTACTTCTGTACCAAACAATCAGTAATCAGAAGAAATGATAAATTTTTCTGTCCTCACTGTACTACCGACTAATTTTGCTGCCTTGTTGACTAATAGACATTTATAAATTGATTAACATGATTTTTCTCTTTAAATAATTATAATTTTGCCAGTTATTTTTTAAGAAATACAAAGGAGACTTTTATTTTAAATGTTAAGAGATTTGTTCATTGTTTAAGAACTACAAATTTTTTTTTTTCTTTCAATTGTAAAAAAGATTTTCATTTATTTTATAGATTTTGACTTCAGTTATTACAGATAAATTTCTGTTAACTACAAAAAATATCATACAGCACTCACTTAATGGAATAAAAAATCATTAAAAACCCAATAATTAAAAAGAAAAAATATCAAATAAGGATATTCTATTAATGACAAACACAACACAAATGTTATGATACATGAATCATCAATGGTACCCCTGTGCACCCCAAGAGAAAAACACCCACGAAACCAACCGGAAAGTCTCGGACAAAAATGGCGTGGTACCCCTGACCTAATTACAAGTAAGTTGTTTGTTTATTGTTGGAGATATTGAAATTTAGTTTGATCATTTTTTGAAGTTAAATACTGCTGGTTAATTTTTAGGTAAAAATAGATAGTTGAGTACATGCATTATTGCACATGCGCTGATTTTGAAATTAAGAGCCACGAAATCGTAGGAAAAGAGCATACTGTTTTTTCTTGATTAACCACCAAAAAGCACTAAAGAAATTGTTTTCCACGAGTATTTACCAGAGAAAAAGACTAAACTAGTGACATGTCTCTGTGCTGCAAACTGATAAATTAACTTTGAAACTTCTTAGTTGATTATACTCATCAGAAGTCCAAACCAACTGATAATCGATCAGAATCTATTAATCAAGTCATTGCTAACATGACTAAGTCAAGAACTTGAATGATATTCGAATCTCAAATATGTCTTTCCTTTGAATGCAATAAAGTGCCTGAGATTAAGAAATTTTAGTTTCTCAAAATTTCAAATTCGTTTTACAATTTTTGTTTTAGCCAAAATATAACTGAAAATGCCTATTCTAGTATTGCAATGTTATCCTAAAATTTCAACAAGAACAAGTTTTATAATCTGTTTTTAATCAATTTATCAAAGTAATAACAACATATTGCACAACAATAATGAGAATAGCACTGTGGATTCACTGATAGCTTTTCAGTTACTTGTCTGTAAATCAACCAAGATCAATCCAGTATTTTGACCCGTCGCCCCGTTACCAGACAAAAATAGTATGAAATGGTTCATTTTCAAAGATTTTGCAGATAGCATTTTATGCCGAGACAATAAAAATGACCTTGAGATATGAGAGACATTGTGAGAAAAGAAGAAATTGCTTATAATAAGCAATTTCTTCATTTTTCACAATATATTTCCTAGACTTAATCACAGGGTTGTGGCAGCAAGTTTCTATACAGACAGGTATTAAGGTAAACATTACAGTCAATCAATCAAGTCAAATAAAGGAGCATATTTATTTAGAGACGTCTTTAGAAATGCCCTTCTTTAAAATCCAAATATCTTAAAAAGTAGATATAAATGGTCTTAAAATAACTGTAAATGAATCCTATGCTGTAAAACAAAACCATTAGAATCGTCTCAATGAGACTATTCCTTGTGTTATACCACATAAGATCATTGGGAAATTCACAATTACATAGTCATTTTCAATCATTTTTTTTTAATTTAATTTGAAAACAAATAATGATCTAGTCAGTCGTTCTCTTTATAGACTGCTTTTGGTGGTCCTGTTAGTGTTCCCTAGTGTTCCATACAATTTTTTCTGTAGTTTCAACTTTTGAGGGTTGAGAGGCAAGTAAGGTTATTGAGACCCATTATTTTCTGCAATCACGTTCAATGCCAGTCTAAAATTGTGTTTTGAGGAAATGGGTCAAGTACTGAATTGATATTTGATAATTAACCCTTGTCATGCTGAACCCGGAATATTCCTGCTTTTAAAGGAGATAAAGACAAAGATCAGCCTGCACATATGTGCAGTCTGATCTTAGTTCATACCATCTGAATTCATTTTTAACCCAGAAAGATGTAAAACAATGCATTTTCGAAATCAAAACTCACTCACATTTGGTAACTTCCAGTGCTTTTAGGACTTTGATTTTACATTTATTTTGCAATGATTCTGCATGACAAGGGTTAAAAAAGAATATTTATCGGGAAAAATTATCAAGATTCGTTTTGGTTTGTAGTTGTATCACAGTTGGATCCATTCTCAACATTTTGAATTTTATTCAAGTCTTTTGATTGGCCCTCCTCTACTAACAATTCATTTGAATTTAGACTGGTTTTGGAATTTGTGAGTTGTAAATCAGTGTGGTCCACAGATACACCAAAATTATCAGAATTCATTGACAATGGTGACAAACTATACTCTCTTTGCCCTGAGAACGTCAAACCATTTGTAAGATCCGAGTACGAGTCATAACTAGCGTTATCCACAAATACTGTCGTTTTCAATTTAAAGAAATCGTCATTGGACGGTTTAAACAAATCCTCCCCATCACTAACACCATTCTCATTGGAAGTTTGAGGTAAATTTTTAAGAGACAAATGAATACTTTTGTCACGATTTACGTTCACATTTTTATCACCATTTTGAATTTTTTCCTTCAGGGCATTTTCTAGTCCTTCCTCTGCAGGATCAGGAAAGCTATTCATCCCTCCCGACGCAAAAGAGCTCACAGTTTCAGCTTTTTCTGCTGATGGAATGCTTGAATTGTCTTTCACTCCTAAGAACTGTCGAACCGTCCCCACACTGTCACTGCAATAGAAGAGATGAATAGCTCTCAAAGTAAGATGAGCCTGTGCATGACATTTTCAACAATTTCACATGGGTGCATAGCAAAGCTTCTGGTCAGCCTGTGCATCCACACAGGCTGACCAGATCTTTCACTATGCACTTTATAGATGGATAAGGTATTAACCCTTTCCTGTTTAACAAAATTTTGGACCTGTCCAAATTCAAAGGTTTTGCAGACGAAAATTTAAAAGTGGATTTAATTTGAAAAATAACCATTCATTAGGGTAGAAAATAGTGTGGAAAAAGATGAAATTGCTTGTCAGAAGCAATTTCTTCTTTTTTCACAATGTTTTCTCTATCATAAAATCATAGACACGTAAAAAGCAGGGATTAAACAGCAAAAGGTTAAAACCCTCTTCTGGCAGTCAGCATATGTAATTATTGCTTTGTGTCGTTTACACTACTCAACATTTGAACCTCCCACACATGGGAAAATGTCATACACAGGCTCATTTAATTGTTGATCTGAGGCACTTTTGTTAGAGCCAGGTGATAAATCCTGCTAAATAAGATTTTTAAGATGTTGTGAAGAATGGTTTTCTTTAATTTTGAGAGAAAACATTCGATGTTGTCAAGACTACTTGTTTAAGCCTTTGCCAAGCAAGCTTTGTTTTCCTCTCGAAACAAATATATCGTTGGTAGGTGATCAGAACCTCGTAACTCCAGCTTATTCAAGCTGTAGTTACAAGGTTTTGACTCATCAACAACGATATATGATCCTTCACAAGAAAAGGGACCATCTGGGTAGTATGTATTGCAGTGATCCTAGTCAGACTTCGCAGACTGGCTGCAACCGGCATTTAGATAATTTTCTGAATTATGTATAATCCATCTGTTCTGTGGAAGAATTTTAGAAATACGATTCTGGTTGGCCTGTACTAAAACCAACCACTTTTTCATATGCTTATTCTAAGGAGTTCCCAGGTGGTCCCATTTTGCATGACAGGTCACATATCATTTGTAAAGATAGTCATATTCATCTTTCTTAAGCATTTTGATAATGAAATTAAATGAAACAAAAAACGTTTGTCAGACAATTATGCCCCCAATAAAAGCAGATCAATGGCCTATTCTTGGTCAATCAACAAAGGGCAATAACTCACAAAATGTGATGAGTAGAGTTATGGTTGTTGTGCACTGCACTTCTCCTTAATGAGATCCATCCACCTGTGAAGTTTCATTATTCTAGCTTGCATACTTTTTGAGATATCCTCTGGACAAAAATTATCTACGGTCAGACCTACCGACCGACAAGTGCAAAGCAATATACCCAGGGTTTTCATTAGCATCAAAAAGCCAAGAGTCAATGACCCTTGAGTCAAAATTTCCAAGAGTCAAAATGAAAATCTCAAGAGTCAAACAGTGACTAAATCGTGCAACCCCCCCCCCCCCCCCCCCTTAAAAAAAGAGAGAGATAGAAAAGGTATCAAATTTATAAAAAGAAGAAAAAAATCATTTTAAATGTATTGAAATAGATAAAACTAGGTCAAAATTATTTTCCCAAAGGTGCCTTAAAATAAACTCAATAAATGATTTATAAATTTTCATCCTCATAGTTCTGACACCACAATGCCAAGTCATTAAATAACTACTTAAGAGCTTAATATCAGACAAAAGACTTGTTTTTTTTTGTAAGTACAATAAAATGGAAAGTGTTTTGAAGTTGCAAATGCAAGTAAAAGCTTCTAATGATTTTTATTTTTCACAAATAGAAATGGAGTTCAACCACGAAAACCCATGACAATTCACAACTGATCCTCCTCTTGATGTTTATTGACTTACTATGTAGATACTGTTTGAATTATAGTGAAATTATTCAAAAACATGTTGATTTTAGTGAAATCAGAGTTAAAGCAAAGGGGTTTTAGCTGAATTTCACAGGTGTCAAGACTGTCAATTACGATCGCCGATGCATAGCCGCTCACCGGAGTGTGTTAATTGCCAATCAAGCTAGGTGTTATAAGACCATCAATTAACTATTTTGCAATAATATGACACACTTTTAACAACCCTTGACGCACAGCTGCTAATTTTGAAGAGTCAAAATGACGCACAAGCTCAAATTTCCAAGAGTCAAAATTGCGTCATTTAGGGTTTCTGCGCGTCAAAACCCGGGGTCCCGGGTCAAACGAAAACCCTGATACCCCCTCTTCTTCGAAAGGGGGGCATAATCAAATGAGTAAATGGGGAGGCTGCTTGTTGGTACAAATACATAAACTACTTACAATTTGACCCCTAGTCTCTCTAACATGGACTTGATATTTGGTAGGGTGAGTCGTAAATCTGATGTAGCTAGTCCGCAATAGAACCTCAACTGGAATAAATAAAATCAATTAGTCCTGGGCAAAAATATTCTTGTGGATTCAATTATTTCAAAGTATGATTTTAATGATCACCAAAGTCGAAACAGTTCTTTTTAATGAATCACTGCAAGGACAAATGGAAAACCTTGTGGAAATAAAAGAAATTGCCTGCAACTAGCGATTTCTCAAACCCATAATGTTTGAAGCAAAGACTAGAAAGTTAAAGTTTAATATTTCTTAAACAAGAGATGCTTATAAAAAATTTATGCCCCTGATAAAAGCATGTCAATAGCCTATGGCTATGGTTCTTGTGCACTGCACTTCATTTCAATGAGATTGATCCACCATTTGAAGTTTCGTGATTCTAGCTTGCATACTCTTTAAGGTATTTTCCTGACAAAAAATGGGTTATGGACAGACTGACTGATGGACATTATAACAATAATAACAACAAGTGCAAAGCAATATACCCCCTCTTCTTCTAAGGGGGGCATAATTACAAGCAAAATTTTCAGCCATTCAGAGCACATTTTCTTGATGGGCACAACTATGATATAGAGAATAATATGTCATTTAAAATATCAACGTTATGTGGTTGATGTTGGGAAAATTCATCATGACAAGGCTTTGCAGAGTCATGATAATTTTTTACAGCCTCAACCGGACAACATTGATATTTTAGGACATTAACAAATTATTCTTTTAATCATGCAATCATTTTACAGTGCTTAAAATTCAAGAAACTTTAAAAATCAAAGAAATTCCGGTGAAAGTGGTCAAGATTATTTATGATATATATTATACAAATTGTTTCTAAAAATAGACTGCCTGATATCATTTTATGTTATCAGGCAGGTGATATCAGGTCTATCTGGGCTACACTGCATGATGAAATGGTAAAACTGTTAACTCTTCTACATTGAAGCCATTCCTAAATGGCTTTGTTGTGAAACATTTTTAACAGAGAACTAGATCTGTCGCAAAGCAGACTAATACCCCCCACCACTTCTTTGTCAATTGAACAAAGGCTGACTGTGACCTTGACATTTGACCTATGTGATCCAAAAACAATAGGACACTTTCTTGGGTCATAAACAGTATTTATACAAAGTTTCATGATTCTAGGTGGCTTAGTTTTAGAGTTAGAGTCTGAAAACGAAAATGTCTACAGACAGGTGGACAGATGAACAGACTAACAGACATGGTGGTAACCAATATATCCCCCTCTACTTTGTAGGGGGGGGGGGGGTATAATAACCTACCTGACTGATAAACTCCATAGTTGAACTGGAACTTTTCCTTGCCCTTTGAGAAAAGTGGGAATCTACAATATGAAAAAATCAAGTGAAAATATACATCATAGAAACAAGTGGACAAGTCAAAGTTCATCTGTTGTATGGTTGGGCTAGGAATAAACACTTTCAATTTATAAATAATTTTATATCTTAATCTAGATTGGCATTTTTCTTCTTACTATATAAAAGAAGTGCATGATGTGTTTGCTGAGTCTTCTTTGAAATTTGAATGGAATTCTACCTTAACCCTTTCCTGTTTTACAAAATTTTGGACCTGTCCAAATTCAAAGGTTTTGCAGACGAAAATTTAAAGTGGATTTAATTTGAAAAATAACCATTCAGTAGGGTAGAAAATAGTGTAGAAAAAGAAGAAATTGCTTGTCAAAAGCAATTTCTTCTTTTTTCACAATGTTTTCTCAATCATAAAATCACAGGCACGTAAAAAGCAGGGATTAAACAGCAAAGGGTTAAGGTAGTAGACCCATGATAGTTCTGCAACATTTCTTAAGTACATGTAATTAACTTGTTAAAAGTGTTAACCAAGGTCTCCTAATGATTTTCATAAGGAAACCTCGATTAAAATTGTGAAAGATCATTAGTTCTAAACTGTTGCCAAACTAACAGGTCTACTACCTTCAGTTGTTGAGAAATTGAGAGGACAAGGTTTTAGATGAAAATCTGTCACAAGTCAAAGGACGGTTACCAAAATAGGACATGCACATCTTAGCTTAGTACTGATCATATCTTTTAAGTTTGAATAAAATCCCTCCAATAGTTGTTGAGGAATTAAACCGACAGGAAAAGGCTTCAGACAAAACAACTGACAATTTCATCAAAAGGCCATAATTTGTTGATAGGTAATGGAATTTAACCAAAATATGATATGCATATTTTATACTAAAACTGTCTATCTGTAAACTTTGAATCAAATCCTCCTTTTGAGTTGAAATTGAGCAGCCAGGCCAAAACCAGAAGAGAATATACACATTTCCACTTGATACTGATGATATATTTGAAGTTTGAATGGCCATAATTTGTTGATAGGCAATGGAATTTAACCAAAATTTGATATGCTCATTTCTAACTAAAACTGTCTATCTGTTAAGTTTGAATCAAATCCTCCTTTAAGCTGCTGAGAAATTGAGCAGACAGACCATAAACAGAATAGAAAATGCACATTTCTACCTGATACTGATGATATCTGTGAAGTTTGAATTAAATCCTTCCATTAGATACTGAGAAATTGAGTAGACACATGACAGCTAAAGATATAACAGCATAAATTTTCATCAACTGGCCATAGTTATGTCAAACATCAATGCACTGTAACCAAAATGGATATACACATCTCTGCTTGATACTGAACACATCTGTTAAGTTTGAATATAATCCATCCATTAGTTACTGAGAAACTGAGCATACACAAAAAAGCTATAGTAGGACCAAAAAACAGACTGACCAACAAGCTTACTCTTATTTACCCCCCCCCCCCAAACATAGTTTTAAGGGGTAAAATAACCATTTTATGCAGGACAAGGTGCCAAATTGTCACAGGATACGCTCGTCACACTGCTTAGTATTAACTGGGGGTTTGAATAGAAATGAGGTTATTTTGAATGAATATTTTTTGCACCCATGAAGTTTCATGATCCTAGCTATTATACTTTTAGAGATATACTCCGGACAAGATTCTAGTATGAAAATAAACAATGGGCAATAACTCAAAAAATAGGCAAGGTAGAATTATGTTTCTTGTACACTGCACTCCCCATTGATAACATCGATACATCCATGAAGTTTCATGATCCTAGCTATTATACTTTTAGAGATATACTCCGGACAAGATTCAAGTCTGAAAAACAACAAAGGGCAATAACTCAAAAAATAGGTCAGGTAGAATTATGGTTCTTGTACACTGCACTCCCCCTTGGTGAGATCTATACACCCATGCAGTTTCATGATCATAGCTATTATACTTTTAGAGATATACTCCCAACAAGATTCTAGTATGAAAAACAACAAAGGGCAATAACTCAAAAAAAGGGCAGGTAGAGTTATGGTTCTTGTGCACTGCACTCCCCCTTTGTGAGATCTATACACCCATGAAGTTTCATGATCCTAGCTATTATACTTTTAGAGATATAGTCCGGACACGATTCAAGTCTGAAAAACAACAAAGGGCAATAACTCAAAAAATAGGTCAGGTAGAACTATGGTTCTTGTACACTGCACTCCCCCTTGGTGAGATCTATACACCCATGAAGTTTCAGGATCCTAGCTATTATACTTTAAGAGGTATACTCTGGACAAGATTCTAGTATGAAAATCAACAAAGGGCAATAACTCAAAAAATAGGCCAGGTAGAGTTGTGGTTCTAGTGCACTGCAGTCCCCCTTGGTGAGATCTATACACCTATGAAGTTTCATGATCCTAGCTATTATACTTTTAGAGATATTCTCCGGACAAGATTCTAGTATGAAAAACAACAAAGGGCAATAACTCAAAAAATAGGCTAGGTAGAGTTATGGTTCTTTTGCACTGCACTCCCCCTTGGTGAGATCTATACACCCATGAAGTTTCATGATCCTAGCTTTTATACTTTAAGAGATATACTCCGGACAAGATTCAAGTCTGAAAAACAACAAAGGGCAATAACTCAAAAAATAGGCCAGGTAGAGTTATGGTTCTTGTGCACTGCACTCCCCCTTTGTGAGATCTATACACCCATGAAGTTTCAGGATCCTAGCTATTATACTTTAAGAGATATACTCCGGACAAGATTCAAGTCTGAAAAACAACAAAGGGCAATAACTCAAAAATAGGCCAGGTAGAGTTGTGGTTCCTGTGCTTTGCACTCCCCCTTGATGAGATCTATACACCCATGAAGTTTCAGGATCCTAGCTATTATACTTTTAGAGATATACTCCGGACACAATTCAAATCTGAAAAACAACAAAGGGCAATAACTCAAAAAATAGGCCAGGTAGAGTTGTGGTTCTAGTGCACTGCACTCCCCCTTGTTGAGATCTATACACCCATGAAGTTTCATGATCCTAGCTTTTATATTTTTAGAGATATTCTCTGGACAAGATTCTAGTATGAACAAGAGCTGTCACTGTAAGATGACAATGCCCCCGACACCGCTTTGATTTAGAAGTTATGGCCAATGTTAAAGTTTTTGGACGGAATGACGGACGGACGGACAGACAGACAGACAGACGGACGGACGGACGGACAGGCGGACGGACGGACAAGTCAAATTTATGATGCCTCCCTATCGGGGGCATAAAAACAACAAAGGGCAATAACTCAAAAAATAGGCCAGGTAGAGTTATGGTTCTTGTGCACTGCACTCCCCCTTGGTGAGATCTATACACCCATGAAGTTTCATGATCATAGCTTTTATACTTTAAGAGATATACTCTGGACACGATTCAAGTCTGAAAAACAACAAAGGGCAATAACTCAAAAAATAGGCCAGGTAGAGTTATGGTTCTTGTGCACTGCACTCCCCCTTGGTGAGATCTATACACCCATGCAGTTTCATGATCCTAGCTTTTATACTTTAAGAGATATACTCCGGACAAGATTCAAGTCTGAAAAACAACAAAGGGCAATAACTCAAAAAATAGGCCAGGTAGAGTTATGGTTCTTTTGCACTGCACTCCCCCTTGGTGAGATCTATACATCTATGAAGTTTCATGATCCTAGCTATTATACTTTAAGAGATATACTCCGGACAAGATTCAAGTCTGAAAAACAACAAAGGGCAATAACTCAAAAAATAGGCCAGGTAGAGTTGTGGTTCCTGTGCACTGCAGCCCCCCCTTGGTGAGATCTATACACCCATGAAGTTTCATGATCCTAGCTATTATGCTTTAAGAGATATACTCCGGACAAGATTCTAGTATGAAAAACAACAAAGGGCAATAACTCAAAAAATAGGCCAGGTAGAGTAATGGTTCTTGTGCACTGCACTCTGCAATGATGAGAAGAATACAATTGCCAAGTTTGAAGTCGATCGAACTTCAAGTGACAAAGAAGACAAAGAAGTGGACTCCACTTTACGCTCGGACGCTCGGACGCTGGACGTCATGGGTGATCCCATAATACGTTCCGTCTTCGACGGGCGTATAAAAATGATTACAAAATTGCAAAGAAAGCTTTGATAAAGCAACAAGTTGAACTTGTGTTCTTTGGATTCAGGTCTATAATGTATTTAAGCTAGTTGACCTGTAATAGTTCGGCAACATTTTGGAAGTAATGAACAGTGTTAACCAAGGTTTCCTTTTGATTTTCATAAGGAATCCTCGGCCAACCTTGTGAAATATCATTCGTTTTGAAATGTTGCAGAACTATTACTTTTCAACTACCTTAATGTAGAAGAGTGAAATATGCTTACGTTTTATCTTTTTCTGTAAGCTTTGGATGTACATGGTCTGTTATAAAAGACTTCGAGCCTTTGTGATCCATTGAATATCGCAGTGGACAGTCAAGTATTTGTGATATCATAACAACCAAATGACAAGTGTAACCTAGTGATACCGAACACATCGTATCATCTTGACCTACAACAAATATAAAGAGGTTAACATTTGTTTATATATTATCCAGTGAAAATTTTATGGACATATTTTCTTAAAGCGAGTCACTTTGTATGTGATTGTTATGCAACTTTCATGATGACATCACTTATCTGACTTTGCTTAGACGACATAACAACATAATGTTAAATGAATGAAAGTGGGGTATAAGTTTTTGATAAATTACATGTTAGGTGGTGAGTTTATCAAGTGATAATCTAATGTTATTTCTCAAAATCCACCGAAAAGCATTAAAGAACAAGATGTATTTGTGAACCACAAATGCCCCATAACAGCATTTTTTTTTCAAAGTTTGACCTTGACAGATGACCTTGACCTTTAAGAACGACCTTGACCTTAATACCTACAAATGAAAATCACTAAGATCTTTCATCATGCCAACTATGAGACAGGGTTTCTATAATAAGCTTGAATAAACTGAACAATGAAAGTTTTTTGGCTATGTTTTTAAAAAGTTTGACCTTGACAGATGACCTTGACCATGTCACATGACCTTGAGTTTAGAACCAGCAGATGTGAATCATTGAGATCTTTCATCATGCCAACTATGAGACAGGGTATCTATAATAGGCTTGAAGATATTAGCCATGTTAAGTTTTTTGGTTAAGTTTATGGGTAATTTGACCTTGATAGATGACCTTGACCTTGTCAAATGACCTTGACTATAATACAAGCAGATGAGGATCATTGAGATCTATCATTATGCTAAATATGAGCCTTGTATCTTGAATAGGCTTGATGATATTGTCTAGGTTTACTTTTATGGTTAAGTTTTTGAGTTATTTGACCTTGACAAATGACCTTTACCTTGTCACATGACCTTAGCTTTGGTTTCAGCAGATGCCGATCATTGAGATTTATCATCATTCCAAATATGAGCCTTGAATCTTAAATAGGCTTGAAGGTATTGGCAATGTTAAGTTTTTTGGTCAACTTTTGCAGACAGACAGACAGATGGACGGACAGATGGACAGACGGACAACGGTAAAACAATATGCCCCCGATCTTTCGATAAAGATCGGGGGCATAAATGTCGAGTTATTTGACCTTGACAGATGACCTTGACCTTGTCACTTGACCTTGACTTTGGTTTCAGCAGATATGGATCATTGAGATTTATCATCATGCCAAATATGAGCCTTGTATCTTGAATAGGCTTGAAGATATTGGCAATGTTGAGTTTTTTGGTTAACTTTTGCAGACAGATGGACAGATGGACAGACAGACAAAGGTAAAACAATATGCCCCCGATCTTTTGATACAGGGGCATAAGTATTTGATAATTGTTTCAAGACTGCTTGAGTTCAGTTGCTTTCTCTTGTACTATGACTATGTCATGTCAAGGGAGTTATATAACACTGTTGAATATTGTCGATATTATTACACTAGTGGGATAACTATGCACATGAGCTCAGAGGGTACTGTTTTGTTACCGGGAAAATAACGTCATAAGGGATGGCAAGATGTCATTTTACAGTAACACACAGCGTTACATGTTATGCAGAAAATTGAAATCAATGAATTTGATCAAATGTGATGATTTTTTGCAAAGATTCATGTCATACTATGAATAGAAATCAAATTAGCGTTAATGAGATACCAAATTTATTAAAGTCTCATTTATATCTGCATACAGATGACTCACTTAATAGATTTAGTAAGACATGAACACTCATTCAATATCCTATATTTCATCCGTATTGAAAATTCAACAAACTAGTGTTAACTAGTTAATTAAGTTAACCCTTCATAACCAAAACAAAAGCATTTGAATATCAATACGGGAACATAATTACCGTATGCCACATTGCAACAAAGAACCAAGGGTTCGATGTTAACTTATGTGAGGTAAGAGTCAATTTGACTTATGAAATCAAGGAGTCCTTGCAAAAAGTAGCGAGTCTAAACAATGCCTTCTTTTCTACAAGTTTCCCCCCCCCCCTTAATCAGATAGATTTTCTTCAAAATACTACTAGATGCAAAAAAATGTTATCTTTGACAAATTTTGAAGTGTAAATATCTACAGTTTTGATTTTGGATTAGAATGGAAATAGCCCTGTGCATTTGTTTTTCAAAATATTTTCATATGATGCAGAGAGTCCATCAGACTCCTTACTTTCAACATGAAGGAGTCCCTGCTGATACTTGGACCCATTGGTCACAATGTTAAATGAAGGAGTCCCTGCCGGTACTTGGACTCCCGCACTCCCCTTGGTCACAAACCCTGAGTACCATAATTACTTTGAATGTTTAATTTTTTATAAGTCAATAGCATGATGCAAGCATTTTTCCATTTACTAAAGTGTTTTCCACAGCTGATTATTACGAGGGAAATGTATGATTGTATTAAGGAGAAATCTTATTGAAAATCACTTGATATGTACATACAACATGTATAAGGTATCCCTTCCAGAAAAAGACATAGACAATGAGAAAGTTGCCCATGTAATTTGGTTGTTATGTTTTCATGAATCATACATACCTTGAAAATCTTCAGAATTTGGTATCCTAACACCACATGTACATAACTCTTTCTTTGGAGTCTGAAATATAACCATGGTGTAATAAATATTTTCATGTGAACTTGTATTTAAAATTGATAAAACTCTGATGAAATCTATCAAAATCAATCACTACCAATCCATTTCAAATAAATGCAAGACTCTTTTAAATTGATCTATAACTGGTTTCAAATCATTATCATTAGTATTTAATCAGGAGATTGAATCAACTAGAATGTTTTGAAATGGAGTAATACCCCCTACAAGAGCTTGTCCATAATGAAATGACATTTTCCATCAAATGACCATTACTCTGTAAAAAGCAGAAGGATTGTAATCAAAATATCACTTGCACATCTCTGCTTGATACTTATCACATTGGTAAAATTTGAATGAAATCCGCCCATTAGTTGATAAGAAATTTAGCGGACACAATAGCGGAGCTACGGACCGACCGACTGACAATCTGACTCCTATATACCCCCCAAACATAGTTTTGGGGGTATATATTATGATAGATAATATAATTGCTTTCTTAGAAACCAAAGTAGTAATCTATGAATATGCTACAGCAAGATAAGGCCACAGACTGGTGTTCAATTAATAGAGGATAATCATTTTTTTCAGTGTAATATCGATTTATACTCATTGAGTGAAGAAAAAAAAACTATATTTACACGAGTGGTGGAGCCATGAGTGAATATATAGCTTTTGCTTTTCACGAAATGAAATATTAATTGATCTTACTTGAAAAACTAGAGGCGCTTCAGTACCTGATTCGCTCCACAGGCCTGAATATCCTGATAATGATTATTAGAGGATGATAAGGCGGTTTAAAACAAGGATCAATTCAGTGTAATTTGTTTGAAATAAAAAAATAAAAATTTCAACACTAACAGAATATTACTGCACAATATACGGGTCATTTATCTACAAAATTTTGATTGTAGATCTTAACGCTTTTCATTAAACACCACTATAAGGGTGTTACTTCACAATAATTGTTTGTCATCAAAACAAAATTCTTACTAATGATAATAAGAAGTAAAATATTAAATCCAATACATTTATTCTGTTTAATGCCTTAGAGTGCAGTCAACTCAGCTCTTTTTTCCCCACTCTGAACCGCAGTGGGCCACTTTACACAACTTGTATGTCCTCTTTGTGCAGTCACCCTTCATTCAACTTAACTGACCAATTCTCAGGCTTATTCAAAAATGTTTCTACACATTTGGATTCCAACAAAGGTTATGTTCCTTCTTACCTACAATCTTTACAACTATTAAATGAGTTAAAAAAATATCATTTAGGTGATACCAAAAGTGATCAAATATTCACTTTATATGTTGAAATGTCCTCTGCCAATAAAAAGCATGCTGGTCATCTAATCAAATATTTTTATAGCATGATACAACTTAACAGATTTAAAATTACCATGATTTTGGGTTGAAATCCATCTGCTTAAACTTTAAAAAAAAGTTTCTTTTACCCTATATTGAATATTACACCATATAACATATCAAAAGAAATGACCTCTGAAAATAAAATACATATTTTGCATCTGATCACAATAATGTTTTGCAGACTGATAAAGGATCACTATAGAATCATTTCAGTGAAATTCAGTTGATATCCATCAATTAGATTCTAAGAAAATGATTTTCAAAGTTTTCACTATATAACATAATAGAGAAATGACCTCCGTCCATAAAACACTTGTTTTTTTTATCTGATCACAATATATATTTTACAAGCTTGTAAAGGATCACTAAAGAATCATTCAAATGAAATTTGGTTGTTATCCATTAGTTAGGTTCTGAGAAAATGATTTTCAAAGTTTCCACTATATAACATAGAGAGAAATGACCTCCGCCCATAAAATACACATTTTGCATCTGATCACAATATTTTTTTGTAGACTGATAGAGGGTCACTCAAGGATAATTCATGTGAAGTATGGTTTATATCCATCAATTAGTTTCTGAGAAAAGCCACCTATTACCATATATGGAAATTAGCCACGCCCACTACAGCTTTGCTTTTCAACAGATTAAAATTCTTTGAATGAATTTGATAGAGGGTCACCCAAGCAACATTCATGTGAAATTTGATTGAAATCCATCCAGTACTTTATGAGGAGAAGATTTTTATAGTAAAAGTTCACAAACGGATGCACAGACATCCCGCCATGACAATAGCCCGCTGGCCTTTTGGCTAATTCTAATTCTATATTGCAACTAGAAAGACATGAATGGGCACAGGCTTGTTATTCTTGTAATAGCAAATCAAAGTTTTGACTAGATTTTTAGATATTTTGGGTTCAACTGATGTTTAAAATGATTTCAAAGTTTCCACTATATAACATATTGAGAAATGACCCCTGACCATAAAATGCATATTTTCATCCCATCACAATTTTTTTTGTAGACTGATAAAGGTCACTCAAGGATCATTCTAGTGAAATTTGTTTGATATCAATCAGTTACATTCTGAAAAAATGATTTTCAAAGTTTCCACAATATAACACATAGAGAAATGACCTCCGCCCATAAAATACATATTTTTCATCCGATCAAATTTTTTTTGTAGACTGATAAAGGGTCACTCAAGGATCATTCCAGTAAAATTTGGTTGGTATCTATCATTTAGATTCTGAGAAAATGATTTTCAAAGTTTCCACTATAACACACAGAGAAATGACCTCCATCCATAAAATACATATTTTTCACCCAATCACAATAATTTTTGGTAGATTGATAAGGGGTCACTCAAGGATCAATCCAGTGAAATTTGGTTGATATCCATTCTGAGAAAATGATTTTCAAAGTTTCCACTTTATAACATATACAGGCCAAAAGTCCTAACCGGCCACTTTAAAAATGACGATAATTTTTTTAAAAGTTATAACATTTTAATGAAATTTGATGTGTGATTTTTTAAGCATAATGTTCATGGATTTCCATTATGATTTACCAATAGTTATCAAATTTGGATGTGTTATAAAGGAAAAGCTCTAAATCTTTATAGAGCTCAGAATATTACACTTTCAACAAATCAAAGTCTGCAAATCGTTAGCTGCAACCCAGACCAAGAAAGAAATTGGAAAACATTGTCAAACTTGTCTGACCTTTGACTACAGGACAAACTGAGAGAATAGGAGGCATCGAAAAATCGTGTTTATCTTTCAACCGACAAACCATTTTATCTAGTGCATATGCTCTAATATGGTCTGGTGTGAAAAAAAGGATGTATCAAACTGATTTTTTTCACATTTCCTACATTATGTAGCTCAACAGGAATTATCAGTCTATATTTTATGCATTTTTGAAGAAAAGTGTGTTTGAGGTGTTGTTTCTAGGAACCGTTTTTCTGCATACATAAGCCTTATCACTTTCTTCTACGGCCATATGCCGCGAACAATTGTCGAACATTTTCAATTTTTTTCCTAGTCTATCTTGCAGCTAACGACCCATGAGACAAAAATCATTACATTGACAATATTTTGAGCTCTGTGTGAGTTTAGAGCTTTTTGAGCTTTTCTCATGTTGCGCTTTAAATCCAATGAAAAAACGGTAACTTTTCTCCAAAATCATCTGGAAAATTGCATAAACAAGAGGCCCAAGAGGGCCTGTATCGCTCCACTGGCTTTAAAATCTTTCGACTTTCATTAAATAAAGCTTACTTTAAATGAATACATTAACACTCCAAAATCTCCTAAGACCTATTTAGAAATGATTAAATGGTTCTGGTCCATATTGCACCAAAATACTCAATCACAATGAACCTGCAACCCTTGACCAATCTTATTAAAACATAAGGTTCAGAAGATGTCGTTCAAAGATTTCGGGCTCAAAATAGGCCCCACCTGACATGCCCATATTTATGGACCAAACAAAATTTCTTGAACAATTTAAGTAAATAGTCACCCAAGAAACATTCTGGTAAAGTTTCATTGAAATTGGCTGAGTGGTTTCGGAGGAGATATCTTAAGAAAATTTTGGCTTCAATATAAGCCCCGCCCTGCCACACCCAAATTTATAGGCCTATCAAAATTTAGCAAATAACTTTTGAAAAGAGACACTCAAGGAACATTCTGGTAAAGTTTCATTGAAATCAGCCAAGTGGTTCAGGAGAAAATGTCATTTGAAAATTTGGGGCTCAAAATAGGCCCCGCCCCGCCACGCCCATATTTTGAGTCTAATCAAAATTTCTTGAACAATTTAAGTGAATGGTCACCCAAGGAATATTATGTTAAAGTTTCATTGAAATCAGCCCAGTGGTTCAGGAGGTGATGTTGTTCAAAGATTTCGGGCTAAAATAGCCCCAACCTGCCACGCCCATACTTATGGACCAATCAAAATTTCATGAACAAATTTAGTAAAGGGTCACCCAAGGAACATTCTGATAAAGTTTCATTGAAATCGGCCCAGTAGTTCAGGAGAAGATGTCGTTCAAAGATTTCGGGCTCAAAATAAGCCCCACCCTGCCACGCCCACATTTAAAGACCAATCAAAATTTCTTGAACAATTTAAGTAAAGGGTCACCCAAGGAACATTCTGTTTAAGTTTCATTGAAATTGGCCCAGTGGTTCAGGAGGTGATGTCGTTCAAAGATTTCGGGCTCAAAATAAGCCCTGCCCTACCACGCCCATATTTATGGGCTTATCAAAATTTCTTGAACAATTTAGGTAAAGGGTCACCCAAGGAACATCCATGCCAAGTTTCATTGAAATCGGCCCAATGGTTTGGGAGGAGAAGATTTTTAAAGATTTCAAAGGGAAAAAATGCCACGCCCTGCCATGCCAATATTTGGGGGCCAATCAAAATTCTTTGAACAATTTAAGAAGGGGGCCACCCAAGGATCATTTGTACCAAGTTTGGTGAAAATCCGCCCATTGGTTTCGGAGGAGAAGATGTTTAAAGAAAAAGTTTACGCACGGACGGACGCACGACGGACACTCCGTCATGACAATAGCTCGCTGGCCTTCGGCCAGTGGAGCTAAAAATCACATAGCAAATTTCACGAAATCCAAAAACCACAGAAAAATTATCTTTGTTTTTAAAGTGGCCGGTAAGAAGTTTTGACTAGTATATATAGAGAAATGACCTCTGCCCATAAAATTCATATTTTTCATCCGATCACAATGATTTTTGACGGACTGATAAAGGGTCACTTAAGGATCATTGCAGTGAAATTTGGTTGATAACCATCAGTTCCATTTTGAGAAAATGATTTTGAAAGTTTCCACTATATAACAAATTGAGCAATGACCTCCACCCTTAAAGTACATATTTCTCATCCGATCACAAAATTTTTTTTGGTAGACTGATAACGGGTCACCCAAGTATCTTTTCAGTGAAATTCGGCTGATACCCATCACTTTAATTCTGAGAAAATGCTTTTTCAAAGTTTCCACTATATAACATATATAGAAATGCCCTCCGCCCATAAAAGACATATTTTTTATCTGATGGCAATGATTTTTTGTGGACTGATAAAGGGTCACCCAAGGATCATTCATGTAAAATTTAATTGGTATCCATCAATTATAATCTGAGAAAACTCACTTTTTATCATATTTGGAAATTAGCAACGCCCATTAAATCCATGTTTTTCATTGGATCAAATTCTATCAAACAACTTTGATAGAGGGTCACCGAAGGATCATTCCTTTGAAGTTTGGTTGAAATTCATCCAAGTTTCTGAGGAGAAGACTTTTAAAGAAATGTTTAGAACCGGATGGACGCACCACAACACCACGCCATGACAAAAGCCCCAGTGGCCTTCAGGCAGTGGAGCTAAAAATGAGACAAAATGTGGAATTTCTAGGACATATTTTCATAAAGTGCATCATTTTGCACATGATTGCTATGCAACGTTCATTGTGATGTCACTTATTTAGCCCTGCATAGATGACGTCAGATAGGATGAACATTTTAATGCACAAAATTAGGGTATAATTTTTTTGATAATTTCACTGCTTTTGGGTTGAGATTATCAAGTGATAATCTACTGTTTTTTCTCGATAAACCACCAAAAAGCACTTAAGAAATTGTTTTCCACAAGTATTTACCAGAGAAACAGACTAAATAAGTGACATGTCTCTGTGCTACAAACTGATAAATTAACTTTGAAACTTCTTAGTTGATTATACTCATCAGAAGTCCAAACCAACTGATAATCGATCAGAATCTATTAATCAAGTCATTGCTAACATGACAAAGTCAAAAACTTGAATGCTATTCGAATCTCAAATATGTCTTTCCTTTGAATGCAATATAGTGCCTGAGATTATGAAATTTTAGTTTCTCAAAATTTCAAATTCATTTTACATTTTTTGTTTTAGCCAAAATATAACTGAAAATGCCTATTCTAATATTGCAATGTTATCCTAAAATTTCAACAAGAACAAGTTTTATAATCTGTTTTTAATCAATTTATCAAAGTAATAACTACATATTGCACAACAACTGTAGATTCACTGACAGCATTTCAGTAACTTGTCTGTTTATCAACCAAGATCAATCCGGTATTTTGACCCGTCGCCCCATTACAAGATAACAATATAATTGACTCGTCCAATTTCAAAGATATTGCAGATAGCATTTTATGCTGAGACAATAAAAATGACCTTGAGATATGAAATACATTGTGAGAAAAGAAGAAATTGCTTATAATAAGCAATTTCTTCATTTTTCACTATATATTTCCTAGACTTAAATCACAGGGTTGTGGCAGCAAGTTTCTATACAGACAGGTATTAAGGTAAACAGTACAGTCAATCAATCAAGCCAAATAACGGAACATTTTTATTTAGCGACGCCTTTCGAAATGCCCTTCTTTAAAATCCGAATATCTTAAAAAGTAGATATAAATGGTCTTAAAATAATTGTAAATGAATCCTATGCTGTAAAACAAAACCATTAGAATCGTCTCAATGAGACTATTCCTTGTGTTATACCGCATAAGATCATTGGGAAACTCACAATTACATAGTCATTTTCAATCAATTTTTTTTAATTTAATTTTTTAATTTGTAAACAAATAATGATCTAGTCAGTCATTCTCTTTATAGACTGCTTTTGGTGGTCCTGTTAGTGTTCCCTAAATACAAATTTTACTGTACTTTCAACTTTTGAGGGTTGAGAGGCAAGTAAGGTTATTGAGACCCATTATTTTCTGCAATCATGTTCAATGCCAGTCTAAAATTGTGTTTTGGGGAAATGAATCAAGTACTGAATTGATATTTGATAATTAACCCTTGTCATGCTGAACCCGGAATATTCCTGCTTTTACAGGAGTTAAAGACAAAGATCAGCCTGCACATATGTGCAGTCTGATCTTAGTTCATACCACCTGAATTCATTTTTAACCCAGAAAGATGTAAAACAATGCATTTCCGAAATCAAAACTCACTCACATTTGGTAACTTCCAGTGCTTTTAGCACTTTGATTTTACAATTATTTTGCAAAGATTTTTATTCAGCATGACAAGGGTTAGATAAGAAAATTTAGCTGGGAAATTATCAAGATTCATTTTGGTTTGTAGTTGTATCACAGTTGGATCCATTCTCAACATTTTGAATTTTATTCGAGTCTTTTGATTGGCCCTCCTCTACTAACAATTCATTTGAATTTAGACTGGTCTTGGAATTTGTAAGTTGTAAATCAGAGTGGTCCACAGATACACCAAAATTATCAGAATTCATTGACAATGGTGACAAACTATACTCTCTCTGCCCTGAGAACGTCAAACCATTCGTGAGATCCGAGTATGAGTCATAACTAGCGTTATCCACAAATACTGTCGTCTTCAATTTAAAGAAATCATCATTGGACGGTTTAAACAAATCCTCCCCATCACTAACACCATTCTCATTGGAAGTTTGAGGTAAATTTTTAAGAGACAAATGAATACTTTTGTCACGATTTGCGTTCACATTTTTATCACCATTTTGAATTTTTGCCTTTAGGGCATTTTCTAGTCCTTCCTCTGCAGGATCAGGAAAGCTATTCATCCCTCCCGACGCAAAAGAGCTCACAGTTTCAGCTTTTTCTGCTGATGGAATGCTTGAATTGTCTTTCACCTCTAAGAACTGTCTAACTGTCCCCACACTATCACTGCAATGGAAATGATAAATAGGTCTTAAGGCTATCAGACACAATTGGAAACCTTAACTCAATTTAGCAAAAATATTACCTCTCTTTAATAAACAAGAGGACCAAGATGGTCCTAGATCGCTCACCTGAGTCTCTTTGACCCTGGGACATCACATTAATAAGATGGGCAGATGTCAAAAAGAAGCTAATTGCCTAAGATCAATACCATGGAACGTTTTCAGCAAAGAGCAAGACAGATATGCCTTTTTGCTCTTTGATACTATGTACAAAGGGATGCACCCGGGTGGACCCCAAATGTGACCCCAGGGTCTTGATATGAACAAACTTTGAAGAGGTCCATAAGATGATGCTACATACTAAATATAAAAGCTGTCTGCCTTCTCGTTTCAGAGAAGAAGATTTTTTTAGGTTTTCCTATTTTCACCGATCATGCTCAGATGAGCTGAAGGGATGGGAGCTAAGGGATACGCCCGGGTGGAGCCCAAATATGACCCAAGGGTCTTGATATGAACAAATTTGGTAGGGGCCCACTAGATGATGCTACATACCAACTAGAAAGCCATGAATGGCTTGAGTCGCTCCACAGGCTTGAAATTCTTTTAAAAGCAAATAAATGTTTTGACTTGATTTTTAGATATTTGGGGTTCTACTGATGTTGAAAATGATTTTCAAAGTTTGAACTATATAACTGGTAGAGAAATGACCTCCGCTCTTGAAAGATGTACTTTTCATCAAATCAAAATGATTTTTGGCTGCATGATAATGGGTCACCCAAGGTTAATACCAAAAAATTTTGATTGATATCCATCAATTATATTCTGAGAAAATGATTTTCATAGTTTCCACTATTCAACTTGTTGAGAAATGACCTCCACCCATGAAATGCATATTTTTCATCTAATCAAAATAATTTTTGGTAAACTGATAAACTGTAACTGTAAACTGATAAAGGGTCACTCAAGGATCATTCCAGTGAAATTTGGTTGATATCCAAAAATTAGATTCTGAGAAAATGATTTTCAAATTTTCCACTATATAACATATAGAGAAATGACCTCTGCCCATAAAATGCATATTTTCCATCCAATCACAATGGTTTATTGTAGACTGATAAAGGGTCACTCAAGGATCATTCCAGTGAAATTTGATTGATATCCATCTATTACATCCAGAGAAAATGATTTTCAAAGTTTCTACCATATAACATATAGAGAAATGACCTCCGCCCATAAAATGCATATTTTCCATCCGATCAAAATGATTTTTTGTAAACTGATAAAGGGTCACTCAAGGATCATTCCTGTGAAATTTGGTTGATATTCATCAATTAAATTCTGAGAAAATGATTTTCAAAGTTTCCACTATATAACATATAGAGAAATGACCTCCGCCCATAAAATGCATATTTTCCATCCAATCACAATGATTTTTTGTAGACTGATAAAGGGTCACCCAAGGATAATTCATATAAAATTTCATTGGTATCCATTGATTAGAATCTGAAAAAAGTCAGTTTTTACCATATTTGGAAATTAGCCACGCCCCTTAAATCCATGTTTTTCATTGGATCAAAATTTCTTGAACAACTTTGAAAGAGGGTCACCCAAGGATCATTCCTGTGAAATTTGGTTGAAATCCATCCAGTAGTTTCTGAGGAGAAGATTTTTAAAGAAAAGTTTACGACCGGACGCACGCATGCACGGACGGACGCACGACGGACACAACGCCATGACAATAGCCCGATTGGCTTTCAGCCAGTGGAGCTAAAAATGAAAGCAGTGTGCCCTCTCGTTTCGATTTAAGAAGATTTTAAAAGATTTTCGCTCTTTGATTCTATGTAAAAAGGGTTGTGCCCAGGTGGAGCCCAAATATGATCCTAGGGTCTTGATATGAACAAACTTGGTAGAGGTCCACTATATGATGCTACATACCAAATATGAAAGCTGTCTGCCTTCTAGTTTCATAGAAGAAGATTTTTGAAGATTTTCATTTTTTTACCCTGCGTGCTAATTAGAGATAAAGGGATGCACCCATGCAAAGCCCAAATATGACCCAAGGGTCTTGATATGAACAAACTTGGTAGAGGCCCACTAGGTGATGCTACACACCAAATATTAAAGCTGTCTGCCATCTGGTTTCAGAGAAGAAGATTTTTAAAGATTTTCGCTCTTTGATTCTATGTAAAAAGGGTTGCGTCCGGACAAAGCCCAAATATGACCCAAGGGTCTTGATATGAACAAACTTGGTAGGAGTCCACTATATGATGCAACATACCAAATATGAAAGCTGTCTGCCTTCTGGTTTCAGAGAAGAAGATCTTTAAAGATTTTCATATTTTCACCCTTTTTGTTAAGGGTAAAGGGAAAGTTAAGGGTGGATTTCATTTATTTGAACAACTTTGGTAGAGCTTGACCCAAGGAACATCCCTGCCAAGTTTCATCAAGATTGGCCCACTGGTTTAGGAGGAGAAGATGTTTTAAGAAATTGTGGACGACGGACGACGCACGACGCACGACTGACGACGGACATTCTACAATCCCAATAGCTCACCTTGAGCACTTCGTGCTCAGGTGAGCTAAAAATTATCCCTATCGTTATTTTTTGCATCAAAAATTCATGCGTTTTAGTAGTTTATTGTTATGTTGTTTTGATATCATATTGCAATGAAATGATTTTTTCTGCTGAGGTTAAAATTATTCAGTTATAAAATTGTAAACCCTTTCAAAAATTGTGTAATATTGATTCAGGGGCATTTTTTTCTTTTAAATTTTTAAGTACTTTTTCCAACTGGGACATAGGAATAAAATTTGGGAGGTAACCATGCCACAGAAGCTTAAATAGAGAACGTTATTTCTTTCATAGCCAGTGTTTTGAAAATGGGGATATTTTGTTTGAAAGCGAGAAAACTCTTGTTGCAAGCAATGTCCCTTTTCTTTTAATGTCATAACCTGACTTTTCTCTGCCATTGCATTATCTTTCTACTGGGGTTTTTTTGTCGTTTGATTCATTTTCTGTTTCTAGAAGATTCAACAAATGGGACTCAGATATCTAGTATGATATGGAAGCTTAAAAATTGTTGCCTGAAATGCAACAGGCTGATTAGAAATATTATTTTCTTGCATATGTAGTTTCCTTTGAAAAAGTAAAGGAACTTTGAAGCATCCTTCTTTCTTAGTAATTATTACACATGTAGAAATCGAAATTTTATTTGGTCTTGTAAGGAAAGAAGAGCCCAAAAGGAACAAGTCTTCATCTGACCTACCCATCCCCCTAAATGGCTTCCTACGTGGCTGGATTATCAGTATTTAAAACTTAACCCTTTCCTGTTTTACAAAATTTTGGACCTGTCCAAATTCAAAGATTTTGCAGTCGATAATTTAAAGTGGATTTAATTTGAAAAATAACCATTCAGTAGGGTAGAAAATAGTGTGGAAAAAGAAGAAATTGCTAGTCAGAAGCAATTTCTTCTTTTTTCACACTGTTTTCTCAATCATAAAATCACAGGCATGTAAAATCAGGGATTAAACAGCAAAGGGTTAAATAGCAGTTATAGAAATATCAATAAGGTACATGTTTTGTATTACAGCAAATAATATTAAAATTTTGTCTTATGGATATTTATTTGGATGGTTGGTGGTTTCAAGGAAAGCAAAATGGCCAAAAGTGCCTGGATACACCTACTTTTTCTTACCTTTTCTAATCCTACTAATGTTAAATTAATTTTCTATCTTATTATTTTGACTATATTTAATGTAGGAGTATGTTTTGTGTTGATTTTAAAATAAAAATTAGATTTTGGTGAATAAACGAGCATTTTTTCGAGAACGTTTTTTCCTGCAGTTTTGTCTCGTAAGAGCTATTATCAAATATTTTACAATTCCTTGTATTCAATGAATCCCCAACATTGATATGTGACCCTTCACAAGAAAAGGAACCATCTGGGTAGTATGTATTGCAGTGATCCTAGTCAGACTTCGCAGACTGACTACAACCGGCACTGTGGCACTTCACTAATTTTCTGATTTATGAATAATCTATCTACTGTTCTGTAGAATATTTTAATGAAATATGATTCCGGTTGGCCCGTACTAGAACCAATCACTTTTTTATATGCTTATTCTACAGAGTTCCCAGGTGGTCCCTTTTTGTGTGCAGGGTCACATATTATTTGTAAAGATTGTTATATGCATCTTCCTTAAGCATCTTGATGATGAAATCAAATGAATCAAGAAATGTTTGCAAGACAATTATGCACCCAATAAAAGCAGGTCAATGGCCTATTTTTTGTCAATCAACAAAGGGCAATAACTCACAAAATGAGATGAGTAGAGTTATGGTTATTGTGTGCTGCACTTCTCCTTAATGCGATCCATCCACCTTTGAAGTTTCATTATTCTAGCTTGCATACTATTTGAGATATGCTCTGGAAAAAAAAAGATCTACTGACAGACCTACCAACCGAAAAGTGCATAGCAATATACCCCATCTTCTTTGAAAGGGGGACTAATCAAATGAGTAAATGGGGAGGCTACTTTTTGGTACAAATGCATAAACTGCTTACAATTTTACCCCTAGTCTCTCTAACATGGACTTGATATTTGGTAGAGTGAGTCGTAAATCTGATGTAGCTAGTCCACAATAGAACCTCAACTGGAAAAAATAAAATTCATTAGTCCTGGGAGAAAATATTCTTGTTGATTCAATTATTTCAAAGTAAAATTTTAATGTTTACCAAAGTCGAAACAGCTCTTTTTAATGATTCACTGCAAGGACAAAGAATAGGGAAAACATTGTGGAAATAAAAGAAATTGCCTGCAACTAGCGATTTTTCAAACCCCACAATGTTTGAAGAAAAGACTACAAAGTTAAATTTTAATATTTCTTAATCAAGAGATGCTTATAAAAAATGTTTGCCCCCCCCATAAAAGCAGGTCAATAGCCAATGGCTATAGGTCTTGTGCCCTGCACTTCTCCTCAATGAGATCTATCCACCTGTGAAGTTTTGATGGGCACAAGTATGATATAGAGAATAATATGTTAGTCTTAAAATATCAATGTTATCTGGTTGAGTTTGGGAAAATTCATCATGACAAGGCTTTGCAGAGTCATGATTATTTTTTACAGCCTCAACCAGATAACATTGATATTTTAGGACACTAACGAATTATTTTTTTTAATCATGCAATCATTTTACAGTGCCTAAAATTCAAAAAACTTTTAAAATCAAAGAAATTCCGGTGAAAGTGGTCAAGATTTTTTAAAATATATATTATACAAATTGTTTCTAAAAATAGACTGCCTGATATCATTTTGTTATCAGGAAGGTGATGTCAGGTTAATACAGGCTAAAATGCATGATAAAATAGAAAACTGTTAACTCTTCTAAATTGAAGCTGATCCTAAATGGATTTGTTGTTAAACATTTTTAACAGAAATTATCCTACCTGACTAATATTTTTGTTCAAAAGAAAAACTCCATAGTTGAACTGAAACTTTTCCTTGCCCTTTGAGAATAGTGGGAATCTAAAATATGATAAGATCAAGTGAATTATACATCATAGAAACATACGTCAAAATTCACCTATTGTATGGGCAGGCTAGGAACAAACATTTTCAATTTTTAAATCATTTTAGATCTTAATCTAGACTGATGTTGGTTTTTTTTCTTACTATATACACATTTAATACATACTTGGTGTTTTGTATGAAAAAAATATCTAACGAGGTTTGGGGAATCGATAATTGCCGAGGTTCTGCAAAACAATTATCAATTCCCACAACCAAGTTAGATATTTTTTCATACAATACACTTGGTATGTATTATATTTATCTTATAACCTCTATTTTCCTTATTTTTGTCGATATTTCTAACAGAAATGCAAGTTTCTAAAATTAACCCCATTATGTCAAATCAAACTGTTGATTTTCAGAGCTCCCAGTTTGTTCCTAATAGCACATCTGATGGGCACAATGAGATTCTGTACCCTTTGAACCAATAAATTACTCATTATATCTGAGTATCATAGCTACCAATGAATATTCCAACAGAAACAGTCTCTTTAAACCAGGAGTCAATTTTGAGATAAGTTATTTATCATTTCATGCAATTTCTTTACATCCAAGTTTACTGTGTGCGCATTAAAAACAAGAGTGCCGTTGACACAAGATACACCACCAAAAGGATTATCATTACAATGAAAGCACCCTTTACTGTGATGGTACATTATTTATTAAATTGAAGGGTGGATTTATGCTCTTGTTCACAAGATGAAGAATAATCTTTGAAAGTATCAACCAAATCAATCCTTAAAAAGAGAGGTGTTAACTTTCATCTCTAATGTACAATTTGTATGATAAGAAAATTTACAATTCGGCCAATTTTTCAATGCAGGAGGAATTGCCTTCACAAGAAATTTTAGATGAAGGCCCCTTTTCCATGACAAGACTGACATTCACTTAACTGTTAAAACATGCACAAATTTAGGTAACTAGAGGCGCTTGAGCGCCTGATTCGCTCCACAGGCCTGAATATCCAAATAATGACTATTAGAGGATGATAAAGCTGTTTAAATGAGAATTGAAGTGAATGAATGAGTGAATGTTTAATTTCAAGTAAATAAGGGTCATATGCTGAAATATTTCTGCATAAAAAAACCCATGATCAGTGAATTACAAAATTGACCTCTACCTGTTACACAAATATTTTTCATTTAATCACAATAATTTTGTGCAGTCTGTTAATGGGTCACCCAAGGATCATTCTAGTGGTATTTTGTTAAAATCCAAATATAAGAATTTCAACACTAACAGAATGTTACTGCACAATAAAGGGGTGTTGGTCTGCAAAATTTTGATTGTAGATCTTTCCACTTTTAATTAAACACTACTAAAAGATGTTACTTCACAATTGTTTGTCATCAAAACAAAATTCTAACTAATGATAGTAAGAAGTAAAATATTCAATCCAATATATTTATTTTATTCTACCCAATGCCTTAGAGTGCAGTAAACTCAACTCTTTCTACCCCACTCTGAATGTCAGGAGGTCTGAACATCATTTTACACTCTGTGCAGATTCACCCTTCGTTCAACTAAACTCACCAATTCTGAGCGGGTATTCTCAGGCTACTTATTTCAACTTATGTTTCTATACATTTGAATTTCAACAAAGGTTTTGTTCCTTCTAATCTATAACCATTACACCTATTAAATTTAACAAGTCTAGAAAAATTCATCATTGAGAAGATACCAAAAGGGTGATCAAATATTCACTTTATATATGATAATACCCTCTACCAATAAAAAAGATATGCTGTTCATCTAATCAAATATTTTTTGCAGACTGATACAACTTCACAGAAATAAAATTTCCATGATATCTAATCCATCTGTTGAACCTTTCAGGATAGTTTGTTTTACCCTATGTTGGATATTCCACCATATAACCTATCTGAAGAAATGACCTCTGCCCATAAAAGACATATTTTTGATCTGATCACAATATTTTTTAATAGACTGATAAAGGATCACTAAAGAATCATTCTAGTAAAATTTGGTTGATATCCATCAATTAGAAGCTGAGAAAATGATTTCCAAAGTTTACACTATATAACATATAGGGAAATGACCTCTGCACATAAAATATATATTTTTTATAAGATCACAATAATTTTTGCTATACTGATAAAGGGTCACTCAAGTAACATTCATGTAAAATTTGGTTGATATCTATTGATTAGATTCTGAGAAAATGATTTTCAAAGTTTTCACTATATAACATATAGAGAAATGACCTCCGCCCATAAAATACATATTTTTCTTCTGATCACAATGATTTTTTGCAGGCTGATAGAGGGCCCCTCAAGGATGATTGATGTGAAGTTTGGTTAATATCCATCAATTAGTTTCTGAGAAAAGCCACCTATTACCATATATGGAAATTAGCCACGCCCACTACAGCCATGATTTTCAACCGATTAAAAATCTTTGAAGGAATCTGATAGAGGGTCACCCAAGGAATATTCCTGTGAAATTTGATTGGAATCCATCCAGTACTTTATGAGGAGAAGATTTTTAAAGTAAAAGTTTACGGACGGACGGACGGACGCACGGACGACGGACACCCCGCCATGACAATAGCCCGCTGGCCTTTCGGCCAGTGGAGCTAAAAATGAACATTTTGTGAAAAATTCTTGAAATCAGTCCATAAATGTAGGAGAAGTTGCATTCACAATAATTTTTACATGAAGGCCCCTTTTTCCATGACGCGGCTGAAATTCACCAAACCATGACAATATGCCTTAGGTCAGGTGACTAGGAACATTTTGTGAAAGTTTCATCCAAATTGGTTAAAAAATGAGGGATTAGTTGCGTCACAAGATTGTAACATATGGACATACGTACATTGGGACGGGCAGACAGAAAGAAGAAGATGATACCTATATACATCCACCTTCGGTAGCGTATAACTAGACTGTCGTAAGATGGACTAATACACACATTCCCAAGTGATAGTCAACAAGAGGACCTTGAGGGCCCTAAATCGCTCACCTGATATTTCTAATAAATTATCATTAAGACTCCATTTCCTATGATATGGCATGAACCTTCCCATTTTCAACAGAGTTCATTCTTGTGACCTGGCAAACATTTTGATCAAGTTTCATGAAGATTGGACTATATTTGTGGCGTTTGGAGCTCTTACGAGAAAATTGTCATTAAGGCCCCTTTTCCCGTGATATGACACAGATACTTCTCATTTTCAAATGAATTCATCTTCATGACCTAACAAACATTCTGACAAAGTTTCATGTTGATTGGACCATATTTGTGGCTTCAAGAGGGTAAACAAAACAAGAGGCCCAAGAGGGCCTGTATGGCTCCACTGGCTTTAAAATCTTAAGACTTTCATTAAATAAAGCTTACTTTAAATGAATACATTAACACTCCAAAATCTCCTAAGACCTATTTAGTAATGATTTAATGGTTCTGGTCCATATTGCGCCAAAATACTCAATCACAATGAACCTGCAACCCTTGACCAATCTTATTAAAACATAAGGTTCAAAAGATGTCGTTCAAAGATTTCTGGCTCAAAATAGCCCCCACCTGACATGCCCATATTTATGGACCAAACAAATTTTCTTTAACAATTTAAGTAAATAGTCACCCAGAAACATTCTGGTAAAGTTTCATTGAAATTGGCTGAGTGGTTCCGGAGGGAAATCGTTCAAAGATTTTTGCCTTAATATAAGCTTCGCCCTGCCACACCCAAATTTATAGGCCTATCAAAATTTAGCAAATGATTTTTGAAAAGAGACACTCAAGGAACATTCTGGTAAAGTTCCATTGAAATCAGCTAACTGGTTCAGGAGAAAATGTCATTTGAAAATTTCGGGCTCAAAATAGGCCCGCCCTGCCACACCCATATTTTTAGTCCAATTAAAATTTCTTGAACAATTTAAGTAAAGGGTCATCAAAGGAACATTCTGTTAAAGTTTCATTGAAATCAGCTCATTGGTTCAGGAGGAGATGTCGTTCAAAGATATTGGGCTCAAAATAGCCCCACCCTGCCACACCCATATCTATGGACCAATCAAAATTTCTTGAACAATTTAAGTAAAGGGTCACCCAAGGAACATTCTGATAAAGTTTCATTGAAATCGGCCCAGTAGTTCAGGAGGAGATGTCGTTCAAAGATTTCGGGCTCAAAATAAGCCCCGCCCTGCCACGCCCATATTTACGGGCTTATCAAAATTTCTTGATCAATTTAAGTAAAGGGTCACCCAAGGAACATCCATGCCAAGTTTCATTGAAATCGGCCCAATGGTTTGGGAGGAGAAGATTTTTAAAGATTTCAAAGTGAAAAACTGCAACGCCCTGCCATGCCCATATTTGGGGGCCAATCAAAATTCTTTGAACAATTTAAGAAGGGGGCCACCCAAGGATCATTTCTACCAAGTTTCATAAAAATCCGCCCATTGGTTTTGGAGGAGAAGATGTTTAAAGAAAAAGAAATTTGTCATTAAGGCCCCTTTTCCCGTGATATGGCACAGATCCTTTCCATTTGAGCAATTTTCATAAGGGACCACCAAAGGAATATTTCTGTCAAGTTTGGTTGATTTTGACTCATAAGTTTAGAAGAGATGTCGTTTAAAGAAATTGTTGAAAAATTGTCATTAAGGCCCCTTTTTCCGTGATATGGCACAGATCCTTTCCATTTGAGCAATTTTCATAAGGGACCACCAAAGGAATATTTCTGTCAAGTTTGGTTGATTTTGACTCATAAGTTTAGAAGAGATGTCGTTTAAAGAAATTGTTGAAAAATTGTCATTAAGGCCCCTTTTTCCGTGATATGGCATAGATCCTTCCCATTTTCAATAGACTTCATCATCATGACCTAACAAACATTCTGACCAAGTTTCATGAAGATTGGACCATATTTGTGGCTTCTAGAGTGTAAACAAGAAATTTGTCATTAAGGCCCCTCTTCCCATGATATGGCACAGATCCTTTCCATTTGAGCAATTTTCATAAGGGACCACCAAAGGAATATTTCTGCCAAGTTTGGTTGATTTTGACCCATAAGTTTAGGAGGAGATGTCATTTAAAGAAATTAATATAAAATTGTCATTAAGGCCTCTTTTTCCAGGATATGGCATGGATCCTTCCCATTTTCTATAGACTTCATCCTCATGACCTAACAAACATTCTGACCAAGTTTCATGAAGATTGGACCATATTTGTGGCTTCTAGAGTGTAAACAAGAAATTTGTCATTAAGGCTCCTCTTCCCGTGATATGGCACAGATCCTTTCCATTTGAGCAATTTTCATAAGGGATCACCCAAGGAATATTTCTGCCAAGTTTGGTTGATTTTGACCCATAAGTGTAGGAGGAGATGTCATTTAAAGAAAAAGTTGACGTCGTGACGGACAGACGGACAACGATCGATCACAATAGCTCCCTTGAGCACTTCGTGCTCAGGTAAGCTAATAACAAGAGTTGTCCGCGGACAACGTAGCTCGCCCAAACAGCTGCTTGTCACAAACAGCGCTTGACCGAAGACCGAAGTTCAAAGTGGTTTCTTTCAATGTTAAAGTCCATGATCTAATATATATCTGTTTGAGTAGTAATTAAGAAATATAAAAACTTTTTTTGTTTTAATAGCATGTATACAGTTAGGGTAAAGTGAAAGCCTACAAGCAGATGAGGTTACCAATGGAATTTCTTTGTATCAAACATGAAGTTTTTCTTTAAAATTTTTCTAAGTCCACAAAAGGTCAAGATCAAGGTCAAATTGTGAAGGACCTTGGTCTCTGTAGAAGCCTATCACCTAGTGAGTATGTGTATGAAATAATAATGTCCCTGAGTAAAGCATTTAGAAAATATAAGCAATGTTAAATTTTTGATTAAAGTTTTTCAGTTTAAGTTTTTCCAAGTCCATAAAAGGTCAAGGTCAAGGTCATATTGTCAAGGCCCTTGGTTTCTGGTGAAAGCCTTTCATCTGGTGACTATGTATATGAAGTAATGAAGTCCCTAGGTTAAAGCATTCAGAAAATATAAGCAAGGTTAAAGATTTTGGTAAAGGAATTTCGGTTAAAGTATTTTTAAGTTTATAAAAGGTCAAGGGCAAATTATCAAGGAACTTGATCTCTCACAAAAGCCTATCACCTAATGAGTATGTATATGAAGTAATGATGTCCCTAGGTTAAAGCATTCAGAAAATAATAAGCAAGGTTAAAGTTTTTGGTTAAAGTTTTCAGTTAAAGTTTTTCTAAGTCCACAAATGGTAAAGGTCAAAGTCAAATTGTGAAGGACCTTGGTCTCTGGTGAAAGCCTATCACCTGGTGAGTATATATATGAAGCTATGATGTCCCTAGGTTTGAGCATTAAAAAAATAAAAGTTTTTTGGTTAAAGTCCACAAAGGGAGCATTAAAAAAATAAAAGTTTTTTGGTTAAAGTCCACAAAGGGTCAAGGTCAAGGTCAAATTGTCAAGGACCTTTGTCTATGGTGAAAGCCTATCACCTAATGAGTGTGCATATGAAGAAAGGATGTCTCTAGTTTAAAGCTTACAGAAAATATAAGCAAAGTTAAAGTTTTTTTGGTTAAAGTTTTTGGTTAAAGTTTTTGGTTAAAGTTTTTTTGAAAGGGTCAAGGTCACAGTCTAAAGGTCATTTCGACATGGATGTTGGTCTCAAATGAAAGCCTATGCCCTAATGAGTGTTTCTGTAAAAAATAAAGCCTCTAGGATAAATATTGATAGAAATAAAAACTTTAACCTAATGCGGACGCCGACACCGACGCTGACGCCGACAGCGACATCCGAGGGTATGACAATAGCTCTTCCGAGACTTTCGTCCCAAGCAAGCTAAAAAAAAGCCATTTTCCATCAAAGTGCCATAACTCTGTCTAAGGTCAATGGATCATAACTCAAATATCACTTGCACATCTCTGCTTGATACTGATCACAACTGTAAAGTTGGAATGAAAATTGCCCATCAATTGCTGAGAAATAGATCAGACTTGAAAGAGCTACAGATGGACCAAATGACAGATAGACAGACGGACTGACCCTATACATAATTTTGTGGAGTATTATTATCAATTAGAAGAACTAGAAATTGTGGCAAAGCAGACTCATACCTACCAAAAGCACTTTGTCAATAAGGAGGAGCCAGAAATGCATGATGTGTTTGCTGAGTCTTCTTTGAAATTTGAATGGTATGTTACCTTAAGGCAGTAGCCCCATAATAGTTCTGCAATGTTTCTTAAGTACATGTAATTAACTTTAACGGTGTTAACCAAGGTCGCCGAATGATTTTCATATGGAAACCTCAATTAATATTGATCATTAGTTCCAAAATGTTGCGGAACTATGACAGATCTATTACTTTAAGTT
The DNA here is from genome assembly GCA_948146395.1 of Fragum whitleyi. NCBI lineage: Eukaryota > Metazoa > Mollusca > Bivalvia > Cardiida > Cardiidae > Fragum > Fragum whitleyi. The sequence continues at coordinate 8,883,870 of OX411557.1, forward strand.
GTTGAGAAATTGAGAGGACAAGTTTTTGGATGTCACTCTGTCAAGAGTCGAAGGACCTTTACCAAAATAGGACATGCACATCTCTGTTAAGTACTGATCATATCTTTTAAGTTTGAATAAAAACCCTCACATCGATGTTGAGGAATTGAGCGGACAGGAAAAAGCTACAGGCAGAACAACGGACAATTGCATCAAAAGGTGATAATTTGTCGAAAGGCAATGGTATATGACTAAAATATGATATTCAAAATTCTCACTAAAACTTTGTCTATCTGTAAAGTTTGAATCAAACCCCTCCTTCAATTTGCTGAGAATTTGAGCAGACTGTCCATAAACAGAATAGAAAATGCACATTTCTACCTGATACTGAGGATATCTGTGAAGTTTGAATTAAATCCTTCCATTAGATACTGAGAAATTGAGTGGACACATTAAAGCTAAAGATAAAACAGCTTAAATTTTCCTCAACTAGCCATAATTCTGTCAAACCTCACTGCACTGTAACCAAAATTAGAAAGGCATATTTCTTATACCTAGTCATTTTAAAAGGTTTGAATCAAATCCATCCAATAGTTGATGTGATTGAGTGGACAGGAAAAAGCTAAAGACAGAACATCAAAGATTTTCATCAAATAGCAATAATTTGTAAAGAGGCAATGGAACTTAACCCAAATACATACATACAGCATCGACTTATACCAAGTCTCTCTGTAAAGTTTGAAACAAATCTGTTACTTATCATTAGTTGCTGAAAAATTGAGAAGACAATATTTTTCAACAAAGGGCCATGTGTCAAAATTCAATGCACTGTAACTGAGCAGATCTGTTAAGTTTGAATGTAATCCATCCATTAGCTACCGAGAAATTGAGCATACACAAAAAAGGTATAGTTGGACCAAAAAACAGACTGACCAACAAGCCTTCTCCTATGTACCTCCTAAACATAGTTATAGAGGGTAAAGTAATCATTTTATGCATGGAAATGATTAAAATTATATAGGGGCAAGCTACTATTGCAAAGGAAGCTTTGGTAGAGAAACTTATTGAAGTTGTCTTCTTTGCGTTCAGGGGCCTGCTTTACTAAACATCTTATGAAAATATTACTCGTAGGCCAAATTAACAAATTGCATCTGGTGTTTTTATTCATTGTTAGACTCTGCCTTGAAATTTCTCATTTGAATCGTCTCTAGAAGATGATTCCAAAAAAATGGTGCATGGCAGAATTCCATATTTATTTACTACTGAGTAGCAACTTTAATTTTTGACTTCTGCAAAAAATGATTGTAAGGTGTTTAGTAAAACTGGCTCCTGGCCTATTATGTAGAAGAGTGAAATGTGCTTACGTTTTATCTTTTTCTGTAAGTTTTGGATGTATATGGTCTGTTATAAAAGACTTGGAGCCTTTGTGATCCATTGAATATCGCAGTGGACAGTCAAGTATTTGTGATATCATAACAACCAAATGACAAGTGTAACCTAGTGATACCGAACACATCGTATCATCTTGACCTACAACAAATATAAAGAGGTTAACATTTGTCTATACAGTCAAATCTGTGTACAGCAGTCAGTCAATTGATTGAATGGGGTTTTACACCGCTTTCAACATTATTTCAGTTAAATCGCGGCGGCTGGAGCACCTAACAATGGATTCCTGGTATTTCTCACGCCAGTACTACCATTACATCCTTTCCTAGCCTCCAGCTGCTATCTCACATAGATCTACGATTATCGACCCATTGGTGAAAGACAAATAGTCGGAAAGAATGAGTGCTGCCATCGGGGATCGAACCCGTGACCTCTAGTTTGACAGTCCGACGCGCTACCAACTGCGCTATGACGGCGGCTCAGTCAGTCAAGGGAGAGGGCCAAATTGGCTGCTGTACACAGATTGGCTGCTGTTCACAGTATCCTTAGGGTGGCCATTTTGTCGTACCTCTTTTGCTGAGCTCATTACCAAAGTTTCATTTTAAGTGTTTTGCAGACGGATTACCAGATTCATATTCATGGAGAATTTCTCGTTTGCGTTTAGCCACAGTTTGGACATGCGTACGACCTACACCGAACTCATTAGCAATAATCCTGGAAGAACGTCCAGATTCAAGCATGCGTATCACTTTCACACCATCTTCTAGAGAGAGGAACTTACGTTTAGAGAGCAACATTATGGCGAGAATTGATATCAAAAGCAGGTTTTCGTCCATTTTAAAGACCACGAGAAATCAGTTTGCTAAATATGTAAACAACCTGTAATGCCCGAGATCATTTTATTTAAAGAGACCCAACAACTGAGAACTTCCATATCCCTTAATTTATAATCATCATTTAAGTAGATCAAATAAATAATAATGGCCAATTACACGTCATTTAATCGACAAGACAGGATTAAATCGATAATTGGTTCTTTATAACTTGTACATTACAATAAAGCGAATTCGGCTGTTTACTGTAGTGGTGATTATCGATTTTTCTAACACAACTAATTAAGTCGCATGTTTTGTCAAATGACGGTTGTATAGGTGTGATATACAGTTGGGATTAGACCAATTAAGGTGACCGCCGGCCGCATTTCAGGAGATCACGCTATTCACAGTGCAATTAAAGAAGGAATTTGCACTGGAGGAAATCGAGTGGCTGCTGTCGGCAGATTGGCCGCTGTGCATAGTTGGCCGCTCACACAGATTTGACTGTATATTATTGAGTGAAAATTTTATGGACATGTTTTCTTAGAGCATGTCACTTTGTATATGACTGTTATGCAACATTCATGATGAAGTCACTTATCTGACTTTGCTTAGACAATGTAACAACATAAGGTGAAATGAATGAAAGCCAGGTATAAGTTTTTGATAATTTACCTGTTAGGTGGTGAGTTTATCAAGTGATAATCTAATGTTATTTCTCGAAAATCCACCGAAAAGCATTTCTTAATTGTTTCAAGACTGTGTGTTACTTTCTCTTGACTATGTCATGTCAAGGGAGTTATATAACACTGTTGAATATTGTCGATACCCAATACCTCACAAGTGTAATTACACTAGTGGAATAACTATGCATATGAGCTCAGAGCATACAGTTTTCTTACCGGGAAAATGACGTCACAAGGGATCGCAAGATGTCATTTTACAGTAACACACATTCATACAGGTACAGTCAAAACTGTCAATAGCGGCCACACACGGGACATGTCAAAATCGACCGCATACCGGAGTTGGCCGCTTAACGGAAAATAAGAACAACATTTGGTCAACATCATAACTCGATCAGATGGCACACCGAAAATATAGTATTCGTGTCAAAAAGATTCCATTCAAAATCGGCGATAGGAGACCAAAATAATTGAAATATTTCTTGAATGGCGGTATTAACGATGTTTTGGTCATTCATGATCAATATGTTCTCACCTGGGGAATGTAAACAGCGAATGTATCAGAGTTGCATTTTGTCACAGGGACCAGAAAAGAATTAAATAACCTCCGTGTAAGAAAGATGATGTTTAAGGTTTTGACACAGATAACATTCCTGATAACTTAAGATATATCATTATTCATTAGAAAAAGTGACAATTTCTAGTTCATTCATGAAAGTAAAAATGCGCTCGAGATGCGACGTTTTTAGTGTTCATAGTTTTCATTGAAGCAAGAAGCGGGTTCCTGTGGATTTGGCGGCAATTTGTTTCACATGCCCGGGGTGTTTACAAAGTCCAGCTTTCCTGTATGCTTGACGACGTTAGTTGATGTCATTTGGAAAATCCCCAGACATTTCGATTATTCAACAGTATGAACCGATACTGAACAAAAATACGGCAATTTTATTAATCTGTTATTTATTTTTTCATCTGTATATCATTAAATTTTCCAAAGAGGACACGATTTTTGATGCAAAGAAGAGGAAAAACAAAAACGGTTTTTCTAACAAAAAAAAATCATGAAATACTTGCGGAGCTGACAAAGGGAAATCCCCCCGGAGATCAATCTGTCAAAAAAAAACAACTTTCCATAGTTCGGACAAACAGCAATGTTTAATAGGCTTACTAATTGGAATATTAATAATCTGCTACCATTTTAAATCAACTAATATGCAGGTCCCTCAAACAACACAAATTAGTAGACTTGTTGATTAGGCGTCACAGTAAATGCATACCATAATCCAAATGCGTTGTCGATTTTTCGTTAATAAGCGAGTCACCTGTCATAATTTGATGACTCGCGTGACCGCTTAAGGGGATATACAATGAGTGCAATCCCAACAATTAAAGGTGAGCGCCGGCCACATACGACAGATTGCCACTATTCACAGTAACTTAAAAGAGTAAATTTGCGCGGGCGGACCTGAGCTGGCTGCATACGGTAGTTTGGCTGCTATTCTCAGGTGACCGCTCGCACAGTTTTGACTGTATGTATAAATAACCTGTATAAGGTATCTCTTAACGAAATAGACATAGATGATGAGTAGGCTGCTCATGTAATTTGGTTGTTATGTTTTCATGAATCATACATACCTTGAAAATCTTCAGAATTTGGTAACCTGACACCACATATACATAACTCTTTCTTTGGAGTCTGAAATATAACCATGGTGTAATAAATATTTTCATGTGAACTTGTATTTAAAATTGATAAAACTCTGATGAAATCTATCAAAATCAATCACTACCAGTCTATCTTAAATAAACACAAGACACCATTATATCAATCTATAAATGTAGGAGGAACTGCCAATAACAAGATTTAGACAAACATATCGAATGGGTCAGTGTGAAACAGTTTTAACTCCCTATAAACACATAGGGAGTTACAACTGTTTTGCACTGAGCCCTTGATATGTGCAGCAGTACAGACAGATGGATAGAGAAGATTATTTCAAAACAAAACTACCTGGCAGCATAAATAAGTAAGGATAGCTACCACTTGTCAATTTTTTTTTCTCCTAGTCTTAACTACCCTTATATAGGTGACATCATACATGTTCTATACAACTGTGGGGTCATTTTTAACATATAGAGGATATTGAATGAGTGGTCATTGAAGTCATCTTAATTATTCATAATATGACCCAAACTTTCGTGAAAAATCGTAAAACACCCACAGCCTTGTTGTTATCTGTTTATAGATGAGTCGTTTAATAAATTTGGTATTCAATGACCACTCTATCAATATCCTCTATATCTTCAATACATGTATATCCTAAACACAATCAATGATATTGTCAATCAAATGGAATGATAAAACTGAAGATTGGATAAAAACTTCTGACAGTATTATTGGCAACATGAGGACTGCCTACAGGTGTCAACCCTCAGCTGCAGGTGCTTGATAATGCAAACATTCTGAGTTGAAAAAGGGGAATAACTCTCTCAAAAGTGCTGTAGGAGTATATGTCTTGATAACTCTTGTGATGGTGAACACGTAGGCCAAGCTTCATGAAGATTCCCTCAAAAACAAAAGAACTATGACAAAGGTTAAAGTTTGTCACACCAACACCTTAAACTACACCGACAAAGCTAAAGCTATGACAAAACCTCAGGATTTTTTTCTCTGAAAACAGCCAAGCTAAAGATACTTGAGCCTGCGCATGAGATTTCAAACAATTTATAATATGCGCAAAGCATAGACTCTGACCAGCCTGTGAATCCACCAAGTCTGACCAGAGTCTTCACTATGCCCTAAGTAGATAGATAAGGTCTCAAAGTAGCTGTAGACAATCAGGTAAGTTTATATTTACAGATTTTGGCTGTCAGGGCCTCTAAATGTTTACATATCATGAACATTTCAAATCATTAGAAATGTCACAAATAGGCTCAATAGTGTACTGCAAGCAAACCCTGCTAAAAAAGTTTCTCTTTACCTCTGTTAAAGGATAAATAAATGAAATCAGTTCACCAATTAGTTGTTTCCTTCGAATAATTAATTGAGCATTTTCTTTGATATAGTTCTCCCTGAAATAGATAAACAAAACTATTATAATTTAATTTGAGTTGTTTCTATAAAGGTTTGTTTATTCTGATTGGCTGTAAAATTAGTTTTATTCCTTAATGAAATGAATTTTGAGTGCATCTAGTTTGTGAGACTGCCCACAAAGTCCCCTAGGATATCTGTTCATTTATGGATAAATCCTTAAATGTTTGCTTCATGATATAAAATTAGATCTGTAAGATATGAAGAAAAAAAATTTTTTTTAATGGAGGTATGAAACTAAAATCTTAATCACACTAACCCATGAGTTTGCTTTGCAATACTCATAGTGTGATTAGATTTTTAGTTTCATACTTCAATAAACTAAAAAAAACTATTTTCTTAATAAAGATGAATCAGGAGTGAACTTGGTTCAGTGATGACACATTGGACTCCAGTGGCAGGGGACTCTTGTTTGATCCCTCCCTCCTTTAAGGTAGTGGACCCGTAATATTTCCGCAACATTTCGGAACTCATGATCTTTCACAATGTTAAGCGAGGTTTCCTAATGAAAATCATTAGGAAACCTAGGTTAGCATTTTTTAAGTTCATTACTTCAAAAACATTGCAGAACTATTATAGGTCCACTGTTTTAAACCAAATCCCTGTCTCCATTTGAAAGTAGTTGTTGAGTGAGACATACTACCCTATAGAATGTTGAAGAATCATTCCAAATATATATCTTTCTAAAGACAAACTATTTTCAGACTAAGCTTAGCCTACCCTGTCTGCTTTATATTTGATAAATGCCTGCAAAACTCGAGGCAGACATGTTGAAATGTTCCAATATTTGGCAATTATTTTGATTTGAAGTATATGAATAGGATTTAAAGTGGTTTTCAACAAAATTTCAGTCTTATTGCCACTGCAGAAGCAACTAACAATAGATTCCTGGTATTTCTCGCACCAGGGCAATTAGTTTGAAATTAATAAGATAAGGGTTTATTTGATTGATTAAGACAATGGGCCAACTCAACTCATTTCTTGCACAAACAGGTCCCGTTTTTTGTTGTTTTCAGCAAGGCTACAATTACAAACCAGCTCTGTGTTCAGGCTGACAAGATGTTGCAAACAGTTTTCAAATTATACTCTGCTTTGCACATGCACTTGTTTACAAAATGGGTATAATTTGAAAACTGTTGGCAACATCTTGTCAGCCAGAACACAGGTCTAGTTTCTATTTTGGCCCGGCTGAAAAAGAACGAAATCGGGACCCACTTGGGTGAGAAATAAGTTGGCCCAATGCAAAAACAATATGGCTTGTGATATAAAACAAGTACACAAAAATAAAGAGGATAACAAGAAGTTATTCAACAATGTTATCTTTTAAAGTTCTCCCTCTGTCCATTTCTTACCTTATTTGAAAATAGTTTTTCTTTTTATCTTGTAAATTTAATTGGCTAACTTGTAACTGGTCAAACTTGGATTTCAGTTCCTGCCCTGAAAACACAGAAAAACTAGATCTGTTGTGAAGCTGACTAATGCCCACCACAAGCTCTTTGTGCCAGGTCCATAAACAGTTTTCAGACAATTGTGACCTTGACCTTCATGAGAAATAGCAATAGGCCACATATAGGGTCAAGGACATCAATTGCCTTATAATTCTAGGTCACTTTTTCCTTGAGTGTTGTTTCTGTGTTTAATTGTCAATATCTTTTGGTATAAAGGATCGAGTTTTCTTGGATATTTTGTCATATAGGAACAGTGATGATGATAATGCTTAAACTGTAACAAAAAATCATACTTTCTCATCGGCATAATTATAGGCCTATGACTACAAATGTCCTCCTCTAGATTGCATGGGAAAATAATAATTTGCTGAATGACTCACGAGGACAATTTTGAAGAAACTTTCAAAATGATGATGAGCATGAATTTGACAAACATGCTCATTTGTTTTATGAATTGTTTTAAAGTCTATTAATTAATTTCTGATAATTAAATTTCTGTCAATAACACCTAAAATTGAATAAGATTGGCATACAAAAGGATGTGAAAACAAGTTGCCTGACTGGTTGAAACCTCATACAGGTATTCTTTATGATGAGTGAAAATGAAATAATGAATATGCACTGAGAGTTCATTTGCATCCGAACCAAAAGAGGTAAAAAAAATATGCGACCCTTTGCTTGAGGGAATGCAGTGAAATTTGACCATGGGACTTTGATTGCACATCAAGCAATCAGGTAATTGCCCATTTAAGTTAGTGCAGTAAAAGCCAATAACAAAATAGAGGAAGACCCATCAGGACCAGAAAACAAGCTTGAGCCTTTCCATGTTTGAGTTTAGCCCTCTCGAATGAGTGCATGACCACTGTAATAGAATTTCATTGTATGATCATTAAATCAGTGTATTGATGAAGTACAATTATCTAGCTGTAAACATTCTAATTATATGCAAGTTTGCAGCGTAATATTTAAGTTTCAAAGATCAAGGTCACAGGGTCATTGATCTTGGTCACAAGTTGAAGTCATTTTTCTTAAGTCAATAAAAGGTCAAGGGCAAATTGGCAAGGAGCTTGGTCTCTGGTGAAAGCTTATCACCTGGTGAATGTGAACATGACATGAAGATGTCCCTGAGTACAAGCAATTAGAAAATATAAGCAAGGATAAACTTTTTCGGTTATAATTTTTGGTTTAAGTATTTTTAAAAGGGTCAAGGTTCTTGTCTAAAAGTCATTTTTACCTAAGTGTGTATTTCTGTGAAATATAGAGCCTCTAGGAAAAATATGGAAAGATATAAAAAGCTTGAGTCTTTAACCGAATGTGGACACCTACACTGCATCGGAGGGCATGACATTTTCTCAAATTCAAGTGACAAATAAATTGTACACCAACCTTTTTCATTTCTAGCAGTTCTATAATTTTCCAAGACATCCTTCTGATGTTGTAACCTACTTATCTGCCATTCCATTTCACTTTTCAACTGAGACACTCGTAATAACAGATCCTCTCTCTGAGAAAGCTGAAACAAAGTTTGGCAGAAAAAGTTATTTGTCACCCAAAGAGTTACATTTTAAACAGTGGGGTTTAAAGCCACTTTTAACAGTATTGTGATTATATAAGCCTGTGCGTGACATTTCAAACAATTACAAATGTGTGCAAAGCAAAGATTCTGGCCAGTCTGTGCAGCCGCAGAGTCTGACCAGAATCTTCACCTAACACTATATAGAAGATGAAGTTTGAATACCTATTCTGGCGGTCAGCATAATAATTTTATTCTTATTGCATTGTATCCTTATCTACGCTGCTAAACGTTTGTTACTCGCGCAGAATGAAATTGTTGGAAATGTCATGCACAGGCTCATATGGCAAATGCTTGTCCATCTAGGCATAGTTTCCATTTGTTACTTAAACAAGTACAATATTTAATCTTGTCCATCAGCTTGCTATCCCACTTTGGTGATATTCTCATCATCTTTGTGTGCTTGTTTGGGGTTTAATACCCATTTCATCGGTATTTCATTTATGTATCAGAAGCGGGTGCACCCACTCAAGGAGTCCTGTCATTTCACACATCAGTACAGGCATAATATTTCATGCAAGCAGCCAGCTGCCCATTCCACTTGGGCATCGAGGCCGGAGATTATAAAACTATTCTCATTCTCAACTGAGAATTATCTCAGACTTAAAATTCAAATAACTCTATGAGCATAAAAGATAATATTAATAATTGTAATTAATATCAACTTATTAGTGTTTTCTTTCATAAACATACATTTATTACAGTATATTTATAGAATTACAGCTTTACACTCAATAGAAATTTGAGTAAATTCTGAATTGAGAAAAGTTTTATAACCTCAGGCACAGAAACTAATACAAAGAAGTCATATAACTTTAGCTTTTATGCTCATGGTACTTTCTGTACACAAAGCTTTGGCAGACAGCATAAACTAAAATCAGCCTGCACAGACATGCAGTTTGATCTTAGCATACACTGCATTCTACTAAGTCATTATGGAATTCACTGAGGCAGACTAATTGAAATGTCTCAAAATTTGGCAAATCGTTTGAAACAAAATTTTAATTCAGTAGGATAAAGGCTAAACTATCTTAGGAACAAATAGTCTGCGACTGAAGCACAGCTGAATATGACCTACACGGGCCAGTGTCGAACCCACACAGACAAGTTATATTGATAATATTAGTTTACAACACTAGAGTGCTAACCACTGAGCCAAAGAAGATCTTCCCTGAGGCAGGTGTCGAGCATTGTATTTAAACCTTAGAAGCCGTGCAAGATGGTGAGAGTGGTCTCCCATAACAACAATAATCAAGTTACTGATATAAAGATAAGAGCAGGCCCCTGTTAGTGTTTAAAACTGAGGAGTCATTGACTCCCTAACCATCAAATTCTAGGGTCAAAATTTATTCTAAAGGGGTCAAAACAACAGAAAATACAATTGCGAATAAAATTTTCTAGGTTTATGTGTAATTTGCCCTTTTCTTGTAATAATCAAAGTCAGATATTAAAAAGTAGGCAACTCTAAATAGTATACGAGATAAAACATTGAAAATTTTAGTGATGAAACCTAGTTTTGACCCTTAGAATCATCTGTCAAGGGGGTCAAAATGACCCCCTTGAGAGGCATTTCTAAGGATCAAAATAGGATATATTCAATATTTTGAGGGTCAAAACCCTGGTTTAAGGGTCAAACACGAGCCCTGTTAGAGTTGTTCTAACCTTCAAAGTTTTCTCCTGTGATGAGAGAAGTCTGTCCTCTATAGACCTATGGACCCGTTTAACAGATGCCTGCATCTGTTTGATGGCTCTTAGAACTGTGTGGATTCTGTAATAGAATTCTGTAAAGTTAAAGTTTGGTTTATGGTCTAATTCTATGTTATACATATTCACACAACTTAACACTTTAACACCCAATCATCATATTGTAAATCATCTATTTACATGTGGTGCCTTTGACTGCCACAATGCTCAGTTGTACAACTCTCATTGGTGACCATTGATAACTTTAAATCAATAATGCTAAATTTTCTCGGTATATCACAAAAACAGGGCATATTATAAACACAATATCAAATGTGTATTCATAAATTACCAAAACTATTTAACTCATCAAATATTCATTTTAATCTGTTTATATGAGACTTGTTTAAGAAATCAAATATTCATTGACCCTTTCAACTTAGCCTGATCACACCAACCTATTTATATATGCAGAATTACTTGGCAGAAATAATTTTTTGATAGAAATGTCAAAATTGTAGTTTATTTTATACCAGTTATAAAGTTTACTGCCATTAAATTTCAATAGCTAGATAACAATACACAACATTTAAATAGATTTGTGTAATCTACGTACGCAGAAAGTAGACTTAAAACTTTTAATACATGTAGTTTCTTCAATCTAAAAGATTGCAATTATAAGGACCGAGTATCATTTTCACTGTGTTTATTTGAGTATAAGGTATAATTGCCTTAGCACATGGTTTAAACAGACGTTTTATGCCATGTGCTAAGGCAATGGCACTGTATACCCCAATAAACGCAGTGAAAAACACTCATCCCTTGAAGATGCGTCAGGAGTGGAAAGACATTGAGCAGTTCTCTCAAGGACTTTACAATACTTTACCAAGAATCATAGCAACAAAAATAAACTGCTAACAGATAGTGCAAGAACTGCTACTATATATTGTCTTCTCATCCTTAGGAGCACCCATTTATACACCCAAATGAATTGGAGAAACTTTATGCTCTTAAATTTGACATATCACACACAAATGAAAACAAACCTTGACAGAGAGTTGATAGTGTAGGAATTCCTTATGGTGATAGAAGGATCGATTGTGATACAGTCTACCTCTGGATCTACAGGGATCTAAAAATAGAACGGAGATAAAAAAAGTTGATAGTGTCGGAATTCTTTAAATGCTAGCCTTATTGACATGACATTCTAATTTTACGCAAATTTTGAACTTTGACCTTTGAGTGTGACCTTGGACCTACAGTCAACATATTTCCTTGCAATGATTAACAAATGTGCCAAGCTATCTTTATTTTCACCTTTTATGCCAGAGATAGGCATTTTCTTTGGTGAACTACTTTTTTATGAACAAGAGGACCGTGATAGTCCTATATCACTCACCTTCACATCTCATTTAATAAACAAATTTTCCAGCAAAGTCACAATTGCACTTTTATGATATAAGGCCTTTAAGACTGTAAACAGGAAAATTGTCTTTAAGGCCCCTTTTCCTGTGATATGGCACAGATCCTTCCCATTTTCAATAGGGTTCGTCCTTGGGACCTGACAAACATTCTAACCAAGTTTCATGAAGATAGGACCATATTTGAGGCCTCTAAGACTGTAAACAAGAAAATTGTCATTAAGGCCCCTTTTCCTGTGATATGGCACTGATCCTTACCATTTCAACACAGGTTCATCCTTGTGGCTTGAAAAACGTTCTGACCAAGTTTCGTGTACATTGGACCATTGGACCTCAGCATGAAACATTTGAGCCATCTATTGGAAAATCATTTGTTTCTTTTATCACCAAAGAATTTCTGTTAAATTTAGACTACCTTTAGCCAATATCAATATAAGCAGATCATTTTATTCTGTTGCAAATTAAAATATCAGGTAAAAGGGACCATGTTAGTTAATATTAATTTACTTTAGTTTGATTGTGACCAAAAGCTTAAGCTAATGGAGTCACTCTCAAGCACTTTATTTAGATGAGGAAGTGGTTTAAACCCACTGCTACCCAATTTTATGGCTGGGTGAACTGGGGCTGATTTAAGTGTTTTGCCCACAAAAACACCCTGGCAACAGTGGGACTCAACCCCACAACCTCCAGGTCACGCCATGTTGGTAGTGAATAAAATGCTGTCCCTAGTCCAACTGGCAAGCTGAATTGGGGTGAAACTTTATATACTTGGATGATTTCGCGAGCTAGATTGGTTACTCTACTTTCCTATGAAGGATTTCTGAAATGAATCATCTGATTGACACTAACTGGAACCAATCTCTTTTTCAAATATTTATAAAATAGAGTTCCTTGACCAATCTCTTTTTTAAATATTTATAATACAGAGTTCCTTGACGGTGCTTATTCCTGTGACGGATCACATAGAGAATAATATGCTTGTGTCTAAAATATTAAAGTTTGGAGAATTTATCATGATGAGGCTTTGCCAAGTCATGATAATTTCTCACTGCCGTGACCAGATAACATTGATATTTTAAGACACTTGCATGTTGTTCTATTTATAAATCATTTAATTTTGCCCTTAATTAAAATAAACCCTAAAAAATCAGAGAAATTTGGGCGAAGGTATAAGCAAATTGTTTAAAAAAATAGACTACCTGATATCATGCTATGTTTTAAGACAGGTGATATCAGGTCACTGCAGGCTTCATTGCATGATAAAAATGGATAACTTACCTCTGGGGCAATAAAAAACTTGTCAAACATTCCTAGAATGACCATATTTGGAGAATATTTGTAATTGTCTTGTTGGAGCTGTAAACATAGAAACAAAACATTTGAGTTCTTTTGTTGTATTTCGAACAATTTTATGTGTAGTATGGAGACACATTGAACTCCTCTGTAGCCATGCAGTACATTCAAATTATTCTCAGATTTGAGTGAAAATTTCAAAACAAGAGATGTTTGTAAAACATTTATGCACCCCATAAAAGCAGGTCAATAGCCTATTCTTTATCAATCAACAAAGAGCAATAACTCATAAAATATGAGGAGTACAGTTATAGTTCTTGCGTACTGCACTTCTCCTCAATGAGATCTATCCACCTGTGAAGTTTCATGATTCTAGCTTGTATACTTTTTGTGATATGCTCCAGACAAAAAGCGGTCTTCAAACCTACCATCCGACCGACCAACCTATCGACAAGTGCATAGCAATTTACCCCCTTTTCTTCAAAGGGGGCATAATTATCATGTGAATTATAATTGATTTCACAGTAATTCCTGTTTAGCAAGTTACAAATTGGTAAACTGAAGTATTTGTCAAAGACTAGCTTTAAGATAAAATCAAATAGAGCACGTTCTTTTAGTAAATGTTGCGTTCAGGCAGAGCCAATTGATGAAACAAGAATACCATAAGTGGCTGTTAACACTCAGCTGTTAGTCGCTGGACTGTGTATGAAAAATCTCAGTTCCATAAGGGATATAATTCTAACATCAAAGCATCCCCCGTGATATGATAGATTGCTTTTTTTTATAGAACGAAGTACATTTATACAAATATTCAAAGTAACAATTCATTTCCTGAAGTCATGTCATACAAACATATTAAAAACATTGACAACACAGTTATAGCAGTATCTCTGAAATTCTACTTCGAGGGGTCAGCGCAACACTATTGTAAGTGCCTATAAATATAAAGGCACTTACAATAGTGTTGCGCTGACCCCTCGACTTATAAATACTGATGGGCCGAATATTTGAAGTATGTTTCATAATTTTTTATTAACAGCTGTTTATTTTTCAAATTAATTCAATCACAGGGCTCAAGATAAGTGGGACTAAATCTAAATCTTTTATTTTTCATCCAAACCCTATGCTGTTGTTACACATTAACATCATCTTGATGAAAAGATACAATTAAGAGTTGAAGAGAGTATTTTTAATTTCATTAAGGTATGAAACTAAACATATTTAGTGTTTTGTATGAAAAAAAATATCTACGAGGGTGGATCAAAATATGTGGACTTTTACTATAACTTTGTAATTTCCCCGACGGAAATAAATGAAATTTTGTACAAGGCTCAAATCATTTAATGTTGACATAATACCAAGTTTACAAGAGTCTGCTATGACTCTGATGAAAAAAATCCAACATTTGATATACCTGAGTAGGTGCCACCAGCACAACCCATTTTGTAACGTTACTTCCTGGTGTTACTACCCGTAATTGTCCCCTCAATTTGGACCAAACACTTCCAAACTTCGCCCATTTACATATTGACGTTATGTGCTAGGATACTTAAAATTTAAGAATAATCAATCGCTATTTTTGCATTCAAAGTCAGTAAGCTAAGGGCAGGCGTCAATTTTTGAACTTCAAAATGACAGCACCGGCACAGCCAGAGACAACCAGACAATTATAAAGTTCTACTGGACCCATGGAAAACCTAATCGAGAGGTTAAAATGATAAAATATGCTAAAAGATCTTCAAATGTAAGCAGATACCTTCTTTTTAAATGGTTTAAAAGGTTTGTTTAAGAATGGAGAGCATTTCTGAAGGATGATACTCGGAGATTGGAAAATGTCTCCTCAGGGTTTGATCTGTAATTGTCACAGAACACATCAGTTCAGTATCGTTTAGTCACATAATAATTTAAGTTCATCATTTTGGATCAGATGGATATGCAAACAGTAATTATTGAATGGATAGGCGATGCAGACATCGTGTTTATTATCAAGTTGAGTATTTTGAAAAGTGCTGACTTTCGAGACAAAACTTATCAATACCGTAGTGTCATATTGACATCGTTACCGTGCGCAGGTACCAAATGACTACATGTTTTAGAATGGTTGCTTCAGATTATCTACTTGTTGGATTTCATCCAAATTTACACAACAAAAAGAAAAATGCCGCAATTTAATGAAAATGTAGTATTCTCTTCAAAGACTGTGAAATAAAAATTTCTGCAAAGCTAGTCTACGTAATTTTTGATTCACCCTCGTAACAAGGTTTGGGGAATTGATAATTGTCAGGGCTCTTATATTTTCTATTTGCCTTGTTTTTTCGTTGATGTTTCTAACAGAAATGCAAGCTTCTAAAATAACCACATTATGTTAATGTTCTAAAAATATCCAAAACAAGAGCTGTCACTGTAAGATGACAATGCCCCCGACACCGCTTTGATTTTAAATTATGGCCAATCTATGTTGAAGGTCAAGGTCATCCAGGGGTCAAGGTCACCAAAGTATGTGCCTACAGAAAGGTAATGTACCAAGGAATGTTGTGGTAAAGTATGATGCGAATATGTTAAGTAATAAGGAAGTTATGGCCAATGTTAAAGTTTTTGGACGGAATGACGGACGGACGGACGGACAGACGGACGGACAGACGGATGGACAGACGGACGGACGGACAAGTCAAATTTATGATGCCTCCCTATCGGGGGCATAAAAATATCATATGGGATGTTATCATATGTATATTTGTATAGTTATAAGATATAATTCTTACCTTATCAGAGAAAAAGACAAGTCCTGACAGATTGATTGACAGTTCTACCAACAGTTTTGAATTATCTCCTTTTACACTGCTTGTTATCCATACTCTAACTATGAAATCTACCATCATGTTAAGGATTTTTCATTTAAGAACCATGTACATGTACAATACAACTGTAACCATCTTAGTCACCCTTTTGACCTGAAAATGACTAATATATAAACAAAAGTGCTTTAGTGGCTCTAATGTGCTCACCTGCAATGAGAGTCGTAAACAAATTCTGTAAATGATGACAAAGCATAAGTAATATTTTCAGTTAATTTAAACAGAAAAATAACAAAGATCCTTTTCAATCTGAAAATGCCAATCAGAGATACTATCAGATTGATGAGGCAAAAAAAGGGGCTATCAGAATTCTCCAATATTTTTTCCCTAAAGTCAAGGGTTTTTTTACCTGGTAAAGTAAGTTCTATGGCTGGAAACTTTTTAACTAAATGTAGGTTTAGGGTAGTGGACCCGTATTAGTTTCCCAACATTTCGGAACACCTGCTTTTTCACAATGTTAACCAAGGATTCCTAATGAAATCATTAGGAAACTTTGGTTTACCTTGTTAAAGTCTATTACTTCCGAAATGTTGTAGACTATTACAGGTTCACTACCTTAAACAGAAAACTCTGATTTTAACCATAGTGCTTTAAAGGATAGATGGCTAAGTATCAGGAAGTTTCATCCATATTCACAATGGGCTATTTTCATCCTAAATCTGTTGAATTTAAATTTTTTGTGTCAAACAAATAGTTGGTTTTTTTTTTACATTTCAACTACTGTACTTCAATTTTTCTAATGATTATTCAGAAGAAAACTAGCAGTATAGAAAAGGATCAGACTACATGTCTGTACAACAACAATTACAGTAAAACTTGTGTAAAGTGACCACTTAGGGAACCACTGAAAAGCAGTCACTTATGGGAATGGTCGCTTAATACGGTAACCCAACATTATCCCCTATGGTCTATGGACATTATCTTCTTCCACATTTTTTAACAAGGCAGATTTAATCCCCTTCTTAAAATAAACAGGGCGAACAATATCAGGTGGGATGTTTTCTGCAACATGAAAATGACAAAGGTGATAATGTCCGCCCTAACAATATTAGGAAATGGATAATGTCTGCCCTGTCAGAAATACAAAGGGGATAAGACGATTCTAATGGGTTCCAACAACATAAGAGTCAATACTAAACAATTTATGTGTTGAAAAATGTCCATTTTTCTAGGCTTTCGCTTGTGGTAGAGGGCCTTTTTTAGAAGGTTGCTTAATAAATTGGTCACCAAATAGAGGTGGTTGCTCGAGTAATATCGACTGTATTTGTGAACAAGATGAGAAAAGAAAGCAAACTGTAGCCTTTTTTTGTCATAACATTATCAACTGGCTTCACACACTGAAACCCCTTTATTTGAATTTCAAAAGTATCTTTTCATAAATCTTAATGGAGAGGCATAAAGCACAGTTTTTGGAGGAATGACTGCATGCAAAAATTTCCACAGAGTTTGCTATATTCAATCTATGGAAACTCAAATCATTAGGCTTGAACATATTTGAAGGCTGATCTTTGTACCAATACTTTAGCTAAAGCAAAAATACTTCAGGGGTTTAACCGTTTTAGAATGATTTTCAGCAGATAAGCATGACAGGGATTAATACGAGACCATAAAAAAATTTAAGATAAAATCCCTCACTCCATGAAGCACTCACTATATGACACATTTTGTTGATGTTCAGACTAAAAGCCTGTCTAAAGGATACATTTAGACTGTATATCAATCTGCTCCTCAAACTGACTGATGTCAAAACTTAACCATGATGGATTCTGAAACACAAACAAGAGATGTTGTTGGTGGGTGAAAAAATGCTGCAAGATGACCCAATCTAGTACTGAGTAGAGAAGCTTGTTGGTTGTTTAGGGTTTTAATTCACTTTCAACATTATTGCAGTTACACTGCACAGGCTAGTGCACCTTCCCATGGCGGCCTCTATCAAAGCCCAGTTGGTAATGTGTCAGACTGTCAATCTAGAGGTCCCTGATTCAATCTCCGGTGGCAACACTCATCATTTCTGACTTTTGTCTCTCAATGTTGATAACTGTAGACCTACGCGAGATAACAGCTGGAGGCTAGGAAAGGATGTAATGGTAGTAATGGTAAGAGAAATACCAGGAATCCATTGTTAGGTGCTCCATAAAACTGAAAGAACGTTGAAAGTGGCATAAAACCCCATTGAAACAAACAAACAAAACAAAACCTTCCCACGGTTTTCTTTTGTGTCTCCCACCAGTACAACTACAAGTTTTTACCTGAGCCACCAATTGCTCATGCCACTAAGGTGTACCACTATCATTCTCTCATTGATTGGAGACAAATGAAGCTTGTCACAATGACTTTTGTTAAATGTTAGATGAAAGTTTGTCGAGACGGGATTAAACTCATGATCCTTGGATTGACATTCCAAAGTGTTACAAATTAAGGAAGTGGACCTGTAATAGTTCAACAATTTTTTGGACAACATTATCTTTCACAATGTTAACCGAGGTTTCCTAATGAAAGCCATTCGGAATCCCCAGTTATAATTGTTAGATGTCATGACCTCTGAAGCGTTGCGGAACTATTACGGGTCCACTACCTTAAGCCACCTTGGCTGGGCAGGGATGAAAAAAACATTTACCAAAATATAATATGAAATTTTTTAAGTATGAAAAAAGACCTACAGATAGAGGGGGCATTTTGGTTTTCAAACTCTAAAAAATTAATAATTTATCCTTGGCTTACTTAAACCCTATGTTGTTGGTACTCATTTGAAATCTCTCACGAAGACAATTCAAATGAGTACCCACAACATAGGGTTTAATTGTGAAATAAAGATTTCAGACTGGCTTTAACCCCTCTTATCTGGACCCCTTTTAAAACTTACTAATGATCCAGATACAATTTCACTTCTGTAAAATTCTGCAAAAGAAAGAGAAAAAGAGATTTAAACTTAAGTATTTTTCAACACAGTCTTATAAGTGAAAGGTACATTTTATTTCTATAATCTAGTTTTTAAGCCACACATGTGTACTCACACCACTTTACATGTTAATAATTGAACTGCAAGTTGGCTGTTAACATTTGGCTGTTGCAGACCTACAAAGACCTACAATTCTGATAGGTACCTTTATACTGCATAGAGAGGAGCAACATGGAGTAAATCTTTTGCTCACAAAAAATTCTGTGGTCTGGACCTAATAACAGGGGTTAATTCTTCCTTTAAATCATTTTGCACATTTTTTAATTTATACATAATGACTCTAATCTGATTTATCCATAATGTAACATATTCCTCAGGGGGCTACTTTGTACAAAATCTTTCAAAATAGTGGAGCCTAACAATTTCTTTCATTGAGAAATGGAACCAAATTTTCAGCCAATTGGAATGCAAAAATGGTGAACACATAGAAAGTTGAATTATTTACAGGTGAATCTATCTTTGTTGTACCTTTTGATTTATCATCCATATGGAGGGTGAAATAAACTTGTAACTTGGTTATATCCCTGCCATGATAACTGCGACACTGGAGGTTTCGTAGAGTAATACTCCGTACATGACGCAATCGTCTCTGAAATTATAAAGATTAGCAGTGAATGTAGAAGCACTAAATGCATAGATGTATCTAGGACTTTCAAATTTATACACACTCAGAAGGCAACAACCAAAGAAAATATAGGATAAAGGCTATATTTGGACTGCGACAAAAGATTAATGCCCTCCGTCCCTGCCATTTTCATGATTTGGGCATTGGTGAATAATCAAAACATCGTAACTACAGCTTAAATAAGCTGTAGTTTCAATGTTATGATCATTCATCAACAATATTTTTCAACAGATGATTATTTCTTTACACACTTGCATAAATTGCGTAATGGGAGTTATGCCCTTGAAATGGTCATAAAATGTTTTCGCAGTTTAGAAAATTACTTATCAATCTTCATAACAGGAATTATAATTTAACCCTTTTCATGCTGTCCATAGTATTACTGATGTCAAGAGGAAAGACCTCAATTTAAAATTGGCATTTCTTTTCTGATAAGCATTTTACAAAATGAAAAATTCAAGCTAGCTTAAATAAAATAAAAAGATTTCGATAACAGAAGTTTTCTATGCCTTATCATGAGTAGGGGGCACTTGGCTTTGAAGCAGTCCTTAGGTCTTTCCCGAAATTTTTTTTTTTTTTTCTTAAATTATTATGTCTTGGATACCCCAACAGGTTAGGTCAATGTTTGCCGCTTGTGACATCTGTATGGCAAGACAAGACGTATTCGGCGTGTGATAACAAAATTTGGCTGCTTATGACATTTGTATCGCAAGGCAAGATGTATTTGGCATGTGATAACAAAATCTTTTTGCGGACCTTTTTATTGGGGTCTATTATTATCAATCAGTTATTTGAAATTTTGCTAGAAATCGCATCGTCCATCTTCAGGTCTCAAGATCAGTTAAGTCATTGCTGCCAATAGAAGGCCTAACTGTACTCTGATTTTATTGACTCTTCTTTCTTGAGATTAAAGCTCATGTCATTTGTTACAAGAGAGCTTTCCATGAAATATTAAGTCAACACAATGCTGTTATCTTTGCCTTTAAACCTGGTATGTAACTGAAGAGAACCTATGCGTTGCGTTGTTTGATGAACATTTCCGCAACCATACTAATAGGCCTTATATTGATAGAGAATGAACATATTCCCTTCCAGAATAGAGGAGTGGTATTGTTCATAACCTTATGTTCAAATTTCATTGTACACTGAGCAATTGACATGATGCTTTGGTTACCAATCCATATCCGTTTTGCATCCTACTGAGTGGTGCACACCTTAGAAGCTGGATAACTACTCTAGATCTTTCTACTGAAAAACAGTTCTTACATGTTCTAAAGTGCAATGGATCAGTTTTCCAAATATTGAATAAAAAAAATTCGTGAAATTTCGTAGTTTGTTAAATACCTCCCTTTCTATATGAATGAGGAATTTTATATTGACATTGGTATTTATTCCTGCATGTTAGACAGTATAAACAAAGATCAGCTTGCAAAGATATGTAGAAGTCGACACAACCTGGTGCCAAGATAGGTCAGTTGATAAAGCAACAGTACTAGTGTCATCAACGTTGGCGCTGTCGGTCGCCATTGTCGCCAAATGCGACAAAAATTTAAAAGTGGCGCAAGAATTTTTCATTTGGCGAAAATGCCTGGCGCCAACAAAAATCAAGTGGCCCCAAAAATTATCAAATGGCCCCAACTCAATACACGATAAGCAAATATCAATAACAATATACATAACCAGACTGCCCTAAGGGGATAAACTCGCTAATCCGTCTAGTAGCCTACACGCGGCACGCGTCATTCACGGGGTCTGATTATCGATTTTTTATTGACAGCTAGATTCATTCACATTTACCTAAGGCTTTAGGAATAGTTCAAACAAGAAATGCGGGTTGGTCGGCTTTTTCATTTTTCAATCTGGTCGTAAAATATCAGATTCGCCGTAATCGAGAATATAGGCCTAACGGTAACAATATCCAGTCAGAATAAAAGCTGGTTTGGAAATTCTTTTTATCAAGATTATTATTTGTAAGACGTGAATTTTAGCGACAAACAAATAAGACCGATCCATTCCTACGAAATTCAAGATACCCGGAACAGTTGAATAAAACAGGTGTTATCAAACAAGGCGAGGCAGTAATGGCGTAAATCTAATCCATAAGCGTCTAGAGGTACAGTTGTATGCGAAACATAATACAGTTGAAAGTTAAACACGTAACCAAGGAGACGCCCCGAGTCGCGTGTCGAGACCGTCTCAAATTATGTAATGACCGACATTCATCGACCCGAACACAAACCGTCTGTGTACATGTATAAAAGTTCGAGGCAGTGCGATGAAAAAAATATTATGCCGGTAGAGAATTGTCTCTTAAGATCAGAGGATTATTATCCGATGGAAAACGAGAGAGAGAGAGAGAAAGAAAGAAAGAGAGAGAGAGAAAGAGAGCGAGAGACGGCTCCAGTTATTCGCTTTCATACGTCCACCAACGAAACTCTAACGGTCATTCAATTTTCAATATTTGGAACGTCTGCCGTTCACTACCGAAATATCGTAATTACTTAGATTCCGAATATTATTTATTTCATAATTGTCGGTCTGTAAGCAAAATATCCTAACTACGGCTTTCGGTATCCTTACTTCCGATATTTCAGTCACTCGTCGTCTTTTTATTTGTGAATGCCGATCGGCGACAAAAACAACGTAACTCCAGTTAAACGAAGCTTGAGTTCTGATATCTAATTAGCTGGACGACATTTTGCTTCCCGTTTCCGCTGGTTTGGAGCCAAGCTGAAACTTGCGTAGAACTGATTCTATGCTGCATGATTTGAATATGGCATTGTTTTAGTGAACTGAATGTGTAAAGAGGAACATAGGTTTTAGATTGTTACTGCTCCGGATTTTCGTTCAGGATTATCTTTGTTATAGTTTCTTCAATGAGGTACGCATATTTTCTTGATGCATTTGTCGGGACTTTATCTTCCTCCTAGCTCCGTTAAAATGATGAAAGCATATATTTGGCGCATTTATCGGCACTTTAACTTATTCCAAGCTCTGTCCGCATATTCTTCAATATTGTTTAAGAGCCTTTACAAATACTTAAGATCGATTTTCACCATGAAATTGTGAAAAGACCCTAAATTTTCGGACACAGAGGAAAATATTTTTGTAAATATTCGGACACAAAAAATAATAATTATTTTTTTCCGTCCGAATATATCGGGCAAATACGGTATTGCGGGTAAGAGTAAATGAAAGTCGGCCATTTATAAATGGAATGTACCCAAGAAAATAATTACGAGTCAATTAGTTTTCGGAATTTCTGTAATGGTATTTAAGGTAAGTTTTCCAACGTTATTTCTATAATGCAATAATGGATCGCTATCTGACATTGCCTGTGAAACGTAAATCCGATGATTCGGATCTTGAAAATGGATCTATTAAATTTGGCTCGCCTTGTAAAGTGAATATGCTTGCAACATGGTTGCCTGAACAGCCACATGTGTACAAGCATATTCAACAATCTAATCACGGAAGTCTAGATATACATGCAATGAGTTAAGTCTAGGACAAACAAATTGGAACAAGGAGCAAATGATGGTTTCCACAATTCCTTTCTTTTGCCTCAATGTTTTCTTAATGCTTTCTGAAATATATATCATAAGGAAAACAGCTTATTAGGAAAAGAGTTGGGTGCAAAATGTCGAAAATTTTGTCTATTAGTACCGGCCCAGACACCCGAAATGTGGCCCCAATTTTCACCAGGTTGGCCCCAACTTTTTTCATTTGGCGAAAGTGATGGCCCCAACTTTTTGAGAGCCAGAGTGAACCCTGGTCATGGTTTCAAGTCCAATATCAGGCACATTTTTCCACCCTGAATTACTTTATTGGTGCCAGATATAAACAGCAAACATTGAAACTGGTAATGTACTTGCTCCAATTAGTTAAAGGGGGAGGTGTGTATTTGTCAACAATGGGTAAGATCACAACTAGGTGCCCTGCTAGCAGTAGCTCAGTTGGTAGAGTGACAGTGCTATAGTTCCTAGGGTTGTGGGTTTTCGAGTCCCATGTCAGTCTCACTTTTTTGTCCCAATTTTCTTTACTGGTGTGAGAAGAATGCTTACCATATGGAAGTAGTATGGTATAAGTGAAATGAGTGTAGGAGTAACAGATGGTAGAATCATGAATAAAAACCTGCACTGTGTTCAGGATGACAAAATGGTAAAAACTGTTAGCTGGCTTTATCCGCTTTGCATGTATATTAGCATACAAAGAGTGGTACAATTAGCAAACAGCTTGCATCTCTTTGTAACCCTGTCTTGAACACAAGGTAGGTAAGCTCTTTTGCTAGAGTGAAGTTCCCGGTATTCTGGTTTTGAGTCCAATGTCAGTCAGTCTTTTCTGTCCTGATTTACTTCATCTTTAATGTGTGCTTCCTACATTATCAATTTAACATGAGGAAAAATTGAGCTGGGCTGAGATGGCATTTGGTTTGAAACAAAATTTTAAACATTCAGGGACAAGATATGGAACTGGGGACAAGAATGGAAATAACATTTGGATTTTCCCATTTTTTTTGTATTTTTACCTGGTATGAAGGCAAATCATAAAGAGTCCTGACGGAACGAACGGTTTCTTCGTCCATGACAATAAATTATCAAGCTGACAGCGAATACTCGAGGGGTAAAGGCAATGATGTATTGATTTTTCTTTCAGCAGGAAGCTCGGCCCCCTACTTCATCCACCATGATGACCTAATTTGATATTCTCGTTCGGATCATGTGATCTGTTGATGAAAGGTCGTTACTATATGAAATTTGTCAGCTCTGAAGCGTGCCAGTAATGTTAAATACCATGATCTTATTCACAGATTCTTTTAAAAGTGTCTAAAATAAAACTAGTCCTTTCGTGCAATTTAAAATACCAATTTATTGAACGAGATTTATACGAGAATTCGGCAAAATAAGTCATGTGATTTTGATGAAAAAGTTTGTAAACAAACCGGGCTCACGGAAAAAAAAAACAGTTCGATTTTTAGGAGGTATACGCACAAATTACCGATTTTAAATAGCTTTTTACCAATTTTCACCTATCTGATACCCCGTGCAGTATATTAATCAAATGTCACTCACTCGAGATGCCTTTGAATGCGACCTGCTTCTTGCACTAAAAGTTTCCGTGTATCCGGCTTTTTTAGAATTCGGATATTCAATTAATTTATCGTTTTGTGAGTGTGTTTAATGGCTCTATCAATTCTTAGCTCTACTGACCAAAGAAGGAGAGCTATTGCAATACCAGTTTTCCCGTTCGGGGTCCACCCATATTGACATCTCTCCGCCTATCTGTTAACCCTTGCTTGTTAACACTCAAGAGCCAACAGTTTTATTGTAAACTTTCTTCACAAAACTTCTCTTTTATTAATGGATACATTCATTTGAAACTTTAACAGAATATTCTTTTTCCAATAACTAAGTGAGTTTGTGGCTTTTTAGTTATATGCTATGTCATGATAAAAGTGGCTTTTTTGTATTTTTTTTTGTGAACACAACCCCTTCATTTTTACATGGAAGTTAATGAAAAATTCACTTAGTGTTCTTTATCATATGACCATGTGCATATTGATGTGGTTAGTTGATTTCATACTGCATCATAGAAAAAGGGGTCTTATTATAAACTTCCTTTTGAACAAAACTCGCCTTAATTTTAACTTCCTTGTTTATGCAACTCCTCTTTTGTTTTAAGATACATTTATTTAATAGAATGTCCCTTATCAAGTGACTATCTGCATTTCACAGAGGTTTAGCGATAGTATGTAGTGTCATGAGAAAAGGGGCTTTATGTCATATTTATTATTCATTGTTTACAAAACTTCTTCATTTATGCATGGATTGTCATGAAACTTAAACAAAATATTTCTCATGAGTCAGAGACTAAGGCCACAACTTTGCCATTTGGTGCAATTATGCAGCATCATGGGAAAAGGGGTTTTAAGTAAATTTTCTTATCAATACAACTCCTCCTTCATTTATGGATATATTAGAATTTTATGAAACTATTTTCCTGTTAAATCTTGTATAACACTATCAAGACATAGGCTTTTCAAAGAGTCAGTAGAGCGGTCTAAGGCCCTCATGGGCCTCTTGTTTTACCCTTTCCCGTTTTAAAAAATTTTGGACCTGTCCAAATTCAAAGGTTTTGCAGACGAAAATTTAAAGTGGATTTAATTTGAAAAATAACCATTCAGTAGGGGAGAAAATAGTGTGGAAAAAGAAGAAATTGCTTGTCAGAAGCAATTTCCTTTTTTTCACAATGTTTTCTCAATCATAAAATCACAGGCACGTAAAAAGCAGGGATTAAACAGCAAAGGGTTAAAAAATCTATATTAGGGAAAAAGACTAACAACTTCACCCTAGGGCCCCTGACTGCCCAAATCCAATAAATAGCATCGGGATTTTTGCTCAAAGTTCAGGGGTCCAACCAAAAATCTTGGGGCCATGGTTAACTGGCCCCTGCTAGTCTTTCACCCTGTATATTACTTAATAACCAGATGGTACTTTTTGCTTGACAAGTCCCAAGTAAGAAAACATTTTGTCTTTATTACCATTCATTTCAGATAAGCAATGTCTGTACAACTTGACAGGATTCCAGACTCCCTTGGTTATTTGGTTCTCACAGAAGATGGTGCTGTAGTAAATGTATGTGTGACATTTCAACAATTTTACATACATGTTCACAATGAGCAAACTTAAAGTAGCTTTAAGTAGCAGAGATAGCAACATGATGCAAAAAGATCATTAATATTGCTTGCTGCCTTAAGAGAGATTAACCCTTGTCACTCTTAAATAAAACTTTCTTTTAGAATTGCACTCATATCATACTGAAAGCCCTAGAATCCAAGGGTGCAGGGCAATCTTTCTATTCAAAAATTAATTTTATGAACAACTCTGCCTTGAAAAGAGATGAACAGGTGGTGTAGACTAAGATCAGACTGCACTTAGGTGAAGGCTGATCTTTGACTTTACCTCCTGCCAATGCAGGAATATTCAAGGTTCAGCATGACAAGGGTTAAGACCTTGTCAATTTATACTGCGCAAAAGTTAAAACTCTAATCAAACTGTGCGGATGCACAGAGTCTCAGCTTTGCATACCAGTGAAATTGTTCGAAATGTCAACCACAGGCTCATATTCTAAGATAGATCTGTAGTAAAACTAAATGCATGTAATAGGCTTATGTTTGAGTTTTACTGTTTTCCAAAATAAAGACTGGTCCAAATTGAGAGAAAATGCAATCTGAGTCAGCAACAAATATTGATAGTGCTCCAGCTAGGATTCCAAAAGGGCAGGTTACAAAGTGTCCTGAAAGGGCACTTTCGAGTCGCAAAGCAACGAGAGGGGGAGGGTGTGGGAGGGGATGTCCCCCTCCCAGAAGAGGGGTTTTGGGGGTCATGTTAGTGGTCGCTTGATACAAGTTTTACTGTTTTTATAACTGGTTATTTACAGTATATTTCCGTTCGATCCCGATGGTGGCACTCATTCTTTCTTACAACAGTCGATATTGCTCAAGGGATCACCTCTATTAAGCCATCACTTTTATGAAGCGACATTATAAAAGTTCCCTTTATCGTAAGCAAAATTTCCGAAAAAGTGGACATTCTCAAACGAAAAGATGTTAACCATTGAAGCTCATGACGTTAGAACCCATTAGAATTGTCTCAATGAGATGATTCTTTTGGTTATAACATCATAGGATTCAGTAAGAATTATGTGATAATCTACATATTAGCTTTCAAAAAACGTGTCTTATTTATCATTGAATTTTGTATTAAGCGACCATTTCTATAAGCGACAGCTTTTTATTAGCTCACCTGAGCACATCGTGCTCAAGGTGAGCTTTTGTGATCATTGAATGTCCGTCGTGCGGTGTGCGTCGTCTGTTGTCCGGCATCAACAATTTAAGTGTTTACACTCTAGAGGCCACAAATATGATCTAATCTTCATGAAACTTGGTCAGAATGTTGGTCAGGTCACAAGG
This sequence comes from Fragum whitleyi, assembly GCA_948146395.1. Taxonomy (NCBI): domain Eukaryota; kingdom Metazoa; phylum Mollusca; class Bivalvia; order Cardiida; family Cardiidae; genus Fragum; species Fragum whitleyi. Next base: position 8,911,656 of record OX411557.1, read on the forward strand.
ACAAACCCTATTGAAAATGGGAAGGATCCATGCTAAATTATGGGAAAAGGGGCCTTATAAACGATTTTCTTCTTTAAACTCTAGAGACCACAATTATGGCCCAATCTTCATGAAACTTGGTCAGAATGTTGGCCATGTCACAAGGATGATCCCTATTGAAAATAGGAAGGATCCATGCTATATCACAGGAAAAGGAGCCTTATTGACAATTAACTTGTTTACACACTAGAGGCCACAAATGTGGCCAAATCTTCATGAAACTTGGTCAGAATGTTGGCCAGGTCACAAGGATGAATCCTTTATAAAATTGGAAGGATCCATGCCATATCACAGGAAAAGGGGCCTTAATGACAATTTACTTGTTTACGCACCAGAGGCCACAAATTTTGTCCAATCTTCATAAAACTTGGTCAGAATGATGGTCAGGACACAAGGACAAACCCTATTTAAAATGGGAAGATCCATGCTAAATTATGGGAAAAGGGGCCTTATTGATGATTTTCTTCTTTAAACTCTAGAGACCACAATTATGGCCCAATCTTCATGAAACTTGGTCAGAATGTTGGTCAGGTCACAAGGATGAATCTTATGGAATATGGGAAGGTTCTGTACCATTTCACAGAAAAAGGTGCCTTATTGACAATTTTCTTTGTTCACACCCTAGCCGCCACCATAGCGCAGTTGGTTAGGCATAAGACTTCCAATCTGGAAGTCGTGGGTTCGATCCCTGGTGGCGGCAAATATCCTTTCCGACGTTTGTCTTTCACCAATGGGTAGATAATCGTAAACCTATGTGAAATAGCAGTCGGAGGCTAGGAAAGGATGTAATGGTAGTACTGGCGTGAGAAATACCAGGAATCCATTGTTAGGTGCTCCGGCCGCCGCGATATAACTGAAATAATGTTGAAAGCGGCGTAAAACCCCATTCAATCAATCAATCATTGTTCACACCCTAGAGGCCACATATATGGCCCAATCTTCATGAAACTTGGTCAGAATGTTGGTTTTGTGTAGAAATTATCTCCTTTGTGACATCTGCCTATTTGATTGATGTGATGTCCCAGGGGTCAAAGAGACTCAGGTGAGCGATCTAGGACCATCTTGGTCCTCTTGTTGTTCCTCTAAGTGGTTGCTTAACGCAAGTTTTACTGTATTTGTCTGTCACCAATGGATTGATAATCGTAGATCTATGTGAGATAGCAGCTGGAGGCTAGGAAAGGATGTGGTGGTTGTACTGGTGAGAGAAATACCAGGAAACCATTGTTAGGTGCTCCAGCCTACGCAATAGAACTGAAAAACTGTTAAAAGCGGTATTAAACTCCATTCAATAAATAAATCAATTACTGTATATTTTCAGTCAGGTGGTGAGCTAGAGAATGCTGAATCCATGGCCACAGAGTTTATGAAGTTAGTTCAGACTGCGTGTTCCGTACCTCTCTCAAACAGTAAAAAGGACAAATTTAGAAAAATTACAGGTAAGGATGGAGCAGTTTATTTAGATCTATATCAATTAAACCATTATTGGTGTCACATCGAAATCATTTTGTGAATTTTTTTAAAGGAATGAATACATTTTATGTACACTACTAATCTGGATGTCCGTTGTCCGTCATGCGGCTTCAATGTTTACATTGTAGATACTCCAGAGGCCATGTTTTAGCTCAATCAACCTGGAAATTGGTCAGAATGACTATCTTGATAAAATAGGTCAAGTTTGAAATTGGGTCAAGTGGGGGGAAAATGAGGTCAAATCAGAAAAAAACTTGTAGACACTGTCAAAGCCATATTTTTTGCTCAATCATTCTGAAAATTCGTCAGAATGATTATCTTGATACAATCTCAATCAAGTGCAATATTCGGCTGTCTGGGTTCATGAGATCACAGGGCCAAATAGTGTAATAACCTTGTAGACACTCTCAAAGCCATAATTTTTGCACAATCAACCTGAAAATTTGTCAGCATCAATGTCTTGATAAAATCTAGGTCAGGTTGGAAATTGAGGTCACAGGGTCAAATCTTAGAAAAACCTTGTAGACACTCTCAAAGCCATTTTTTTGCTCAGTTAACTTGTAAAAATTGCCAGAATAAATGTCTTAATAAAATCTAAGTTTGAAATTGGGTCAAATGGAGTCAAAAATGATGTCACAGGGTCATATCTTAGAAAAACCTTGCAGACACTCTAGAGGCCTAATTTTTTGCTTAATCAACCCGAAAGTTGGTTTGAATTATAATTTCTCAGGAATATTGAAGGGTCATAGACCATTGCTTTCAAAAGTTGATCCCTTGAAAAACACAGGAAAAGGGGGCCTTATTGAATTTCACCAAATGTCATCTTGTGAAAAGTCAACAAACATTATTGGAATCTTTGAAACTTATGCAATCAATTTCCTAAAATATCGCAAGTTTTAGAAAAAATTAATAGTCAATAGAGTATCTCAGGTCCTGATAGGGCCTCTTGTTTCAATATTGATCAAGGATTAAAGATATTATTGATTGTTAATTGACAATGTTGATGATTGATCTAAACATGTATTATTATTGATCTTCCTTTATTACAGTGACGTGGGACAGTGTATGTTATGTAATCACCATTTCCAACCACAAGATTTATATTTGCAAGAGGAAATATCTGCCCCATGAACCTGCCATTGCATAGTTATCCTAAGAATATTCACAGACTAAAGAAAATATATGCTCATATATGCATGTACATTTTGTATATACATTTTCAGAGCTGCACGTAGAGGGATAAATTGATGAAAATAACTAGGGATGGTAATGAGTACCAATTTTACAAATCGATTACTTGTTCACCTTTTCGATCGAGTACTCCAGTACTCGGATAGAATTAAGGACATTCATTTATTCTGCGTATAAAGATAAACGGTATTTGTGCATATTTTCAGTCGAAGAGGCAGTTGAAATGAAATATGATTGCTTATTTATTTTAAGAAATGGAAAATTGTAAAGTGCATGCTTAGAGAGAATCGTTTTTCGGTAATATTTCCAGGCGATATTCATCGGTTTTCTATATAATTTTCGGTTGAGAAAGACCAAAAAACTACAACATTGATAAGATTGCGTTACAAGGTTTGGGAACGAGGCTGGAACATTCCGTTGATCGGAAGAACCAAGTAAATCATACTGTCCTTGATCAAATACCAAAATTCGAAGCTGCGAAAAGTTACAAAATAATGTGTATTGTTTGACAGCAAGAACATTGACAGTTGGCACTTGATTGCAAATTTGGAAAAATATTGATGGATAAGACAATAGGCAGGCGCCCAGGTGTTGCGTACATTATTTTTAGCCGAACAACATTTGATATGAAAGATCTATATTTAGGGAAAATATGAAAAAATGAGATTGGAAACGAATCTGCTAATATTCAATTTTTTTACCGATTAATCGATTAGTGAAATTGGTAATAGATAATCGGACATTGGATCGAGTACTCGATTAATCGAATTCTCATTCCCATCCCTAAAAATAACATAAAAATTCTAAATTCCTGTGTTGTGGGTACTTATTGAAATGGTCCTGTCTAGGTGATCCCAATGAGTACAAACAATGTAAATTTTCTTTTGAGAAATAGGTGTTTTAGACTGATGTTTCTCCCTCACCTTAATGTTTCCAATGTGATATGTGAGTTTAACACCATTCCAAGTATCTATGTTATGTAGTGTAACATTGGATAGTATAATTCATCTAGACTGGCTCCCATCCCATTTAAGTATTGTTGTGTGAGCAAAATTCAACTACAGAAATTGTAATTTTTAGCAGCTAATATTCTTTGACTGCTCTATAATTGTCAGTTTTTGAGAATATGTGATGTTATTTGGATAGGATGAAATAGTAAAACATAAGTGGTGTTGATCTATCTTATTAGTCCCCTACCAGCAAAAGCCGAGGGGACTATCATGCCTCAGTAGAAAACATGTGTCGGAAACGACCGTACGGTTACACTCCACTCAGACTTGTGGTAAAACACCATCAAATTAAACAACAACCACAGGGACTATAGGTTTGCGCTCTGTCCGTCTGTCTGTCCTTCTGTCAGTCCGGACACATCAGTTTTCTGGACTTTTTTTCTTTGCCCTGATTTTTGGTATGAGAGTCTGTATTAATGAGTTACAGAACAAGTTAGAGTTTGGTTCCAGTCCATTGATTTTTGTGGAAGATATGGATGCTGGACTTAGAAATTACCAAGAAATTTCAGTTTTCCGTACTGTTTTTCTCAACCCTCCAAGAAATTTCATTTTTCAGGACTTTTCTCCTAAACCCTTGGAGATATTGAGCTGATTTTTTACCCTACTGGAAAAGCCGAAGGGGACTATAGGTTTGCGCTCCGTCCATCTGTCCGTCTGTCAGTCCGTCCATATAAGTTTTCCGGACTTATTTTCCTAACCGTGGGAGATATTGAGCTGATTTTTGGTATGTGAGTCCACATCAATGAGTTACAGAACAAGTTACAGTTTGGTTTAGGTCCATTGATTTTTGTGGAAGATACGGATGCTTGACTTAGAAATTACCAAAGACATCTTATTAAATTTACATGCAAGTTGCCATATTTATAATTCGGTAAAATCATTCCAAAAAGAAAATCTGCTGTCTAAACCCTTTCCCACACAATCCTACTTTTTGTTGCCCAGAAAAGAAAAGGTTTGGTAAACATTGTTCAAGATGAAGAAATAGCTTATAACAAGTGATTTATTCTTTTTCAACAATGAATTCTTTCACAAACAGTCAGACTTTTAAATTTTTATCAGCTAAAAATTGCTGTCCTAACAATAAAGGATTAATTCTGAAATTGGTTTCACTATTTAAATTTCATTTACCACTTTTTTCAGTTTTGAGTTATAAGTGAAGTTATTAGTTGATCTTTGCATGAAGTGCTCAAAGCAAAATATTTTGATTATGAAAAAGCATTCATAATCCTAGATATATTCTTGAAAGCTTTTGCTCAAAGTTTACTTTATTCTCTAGGAACAGATGACTTTATGAAGTATCGTTCAGCAAACAACAGAAAGAGACGCCTATATTTTGTGTTTGTGTGTATACATGTGTGTTTAAGAATTGCTCATAGAATCTAATACAACTGTAATATTTTGTAGAGGTAGTAATACCTTTACCACCCAAAAAAGATACCACTCTAGGGATGTATATAAAGCTGGTAGGGGACTTGGAATTGTCATGCAATACTTCAGAAAGCTTGTTTATAATATGACCTACGTCACAGGAGAGAAATAAACCCGTTGAATGTTTTTATGCCCCCGATAGGGAGGCATCATAAATTGACTTGTCCGTCCGTCCGTCTGTCCGTCCGTCCGTCATTCCGTCCAAAAACTTTAACATTGGCCATAACTTCTAAATCAAAGCGGTGTCGGGGGCATTGTCATCTTACAGTGACAGCTCTTGTTGATATTACATGGGTGTTAATACACTAGTGGAATCACTATGCAAATGAGCTCAGAGAGAATAGCAATACTACTTTGTAACCGCGAAAATGGTGTCATAATGTTCTTGACGTCAGTTTCAAACGGTGTTATAAGTTTCGTGGAAAATAGTAACTTTGAATTTCAAGATTTTTACTATTTTTCTCAAAAATTGGGGTCATTTTATAAATAGAATGTAAAATTTGTGCTAATGAAAAACAGCATTTATTAAACTCGTCATCTATAAAAAGATAAAAACTCGGCGCAGCCTCGTTTTTATCTATTTATAGATGACTCGTTTGATAAATTCAGTATTCCATGACCACTCATTTGATATCCTCTATTTATTTTTAAACTGAAGGCTTACTGTCAGCTTGGGAGCCAGGCTAGTATTCATCTATCAGTCATACATGGTGCTTCTGCACTTTCACATGTGAGCCTCATTCGGAACATCACTCGGCTATTTCCGTGAACTACAACAGACCTCGGATGTATGTAAGGCGGATGGGTATGTAACAAAATTGTGCATTTTGTTAGGCGGAAACAGTGTAAGAAAAACTAGCGAACCGGTGCTATCTTTAGATTGACATTTTTTACAGTAAACAATGGCTGAAAAATCTCAATTTTTGAGAATGACGAATCATTCTCAAAAATTAAGATTTTTCAGCTGTTATTTAAGAATCTAAAAATATTTGTATAAGGATACGATGGTTTCATGTCAGTGACTTCAAACAAGTAGCGTAAGTGACGTCAAATGTTTTCACTCGAAGTTTCGAGGACTAGCACCATTTTAACTGACGTCATAGAGTTTTTCCAAGGTTTTCCTGTAATTTTTAAAAATAGTCCGTCTATGTACATCCGAGGTTGATCGTGTGATTGGCCGAGTGGTGTTCCCAATTATATGAGCCTGCGTGTGACATTTCCAACAATTTGATATTTTCATGAGGAGCAAACATTCAGTAGCGTTGACAGCCACATACTGTAAATGTAAAGTTAACTGATGGCCTACAGAAACTTTGAGACCTTATCTATTTACTAAATGCATAGATAAGACTATGGTCAGACTGTGCGGATGCACAGGCTGGTCAGAGTCTTTTCTTTGTGCCTTTTTGAAGTTGTTGGAAATCTCACACACAGCCTCATATTAAAAGGTGAAAGAGACATACTCTCTTTTAGTTCTGAATCTCAATGAGATTTACCCATTGCCAGTTTGTAAAATTTAGTTTTAACCTTTTTTTGCTGTTCACAGAATATTTTTGTTGTTCACAAAGCTTTTAAAGACAGTGCAAACCAAGATCAGCCCGCACAGACATGCAATTTAGCCTGCTATGTATCCTTTCTACTCAATTAGTGAAGGAATACTTAAGCAAGATTCATTGAAATGTTCTACAAATTGGCATTTTTATGCCCTTGCAGCATTCTCTCTCGGGGCATTTGGTTTTATTGGTTTCCAACTGTCTGTCTGCAAAACTTAAGAAAAAAAAATAACTTGCCAAATGCTCAAAGTCTATTTGAGATACAGTGCTGATATTTGACATGATGATAAACCCCTAGATATGCATCTACAGATAACAAAGTCAAGGTCATCTGATAAGGTCAAGGCCGTTTATCTGGGTCAAACTTGTGAAAAAATTACCATTTTGGGGGCATAAGTGTATTGGTGTTTCTCAAACACATCTTGGTCCTGTGTTTGATCCCCGACGGCGGTACTCATTGTTTCCAACTATTTGTCTCTCATCAATAGGTTGATAATCGTAGACTTATGTGAGATAGCAGCTGGAAAGGATGTGATGGTTGTACTGGTGAGATAAATACCAGGAAACCATTGTTAGGTGCTCCAGTTGCTGCGATATAACTGAAAAAAATGTTGAAAGCGGCGTAAAACTCCATTCAAGCAATCAATCAATGTTTAGATCAAATTTTGAATTCAGCAGGATAAGGGTGAAAAATGTATTTGTTAGGAGAAAATGATTTACAATTGAGCCTGGGTATTAATACTTATAATTTTCCATGCGTTCTTAGTAAAGATGAAGATCAGCCCTTGTACTAGTACAGTCTGATCAGAGCTTTCTACATGGTTTACATATATCTGTTAATTTTATATTTTGTTAATCCTATCCTGTACAATTCTGGATTTACCATCTCTGTGATTTTGTGTTTGAGTAAATACTAAAAAAATACCCAGAATATATTATGGAAGAGGAAGAAATAGTTTTTGCTTGAGTTTTTGACAAGCAATTTCTTCTTTTTCCAGACTATTTTCTGCCCTATGGAACGGTTTCTTCTAAAATACACTTTTTTCCTTTGCCTTTTTCGACCAATTTCTTATCACACTTTGGGCATAGTTGCATGAAGGTTCTTTGTTCGGGAGAATTTCTCTGACAGCTGCTGTCTGGATTATTGATGCATAGGGGTAACTAATTATCAATTCCCTTTTAGATTCCTTTAATGAAAGAAGCTGCTTAAAACATTATGGGAAATGTAGAAATTGCTTGTTACAAGTAAAAACACATATTTTTACAATTTCACTGAATGAGAATTTTCTTCTGCAACTCCTTTGATATTAGACCAGTCTAAAAATTTTGTTGTCTTGTTACCATTGGTAATGGGCTTTTAAAAGGGAATTGATAAAGGATTTTTGGCTAAAAATTGCAAGCTGTAATCCTATGATTGTTTTATATTTGATAAAGGCTTTATTGTATGTAACTTGTTATATTGAAATGTATTAAGATTAAATGTATTTATTACAATACTCATATAATTTATTGTTGTTGACTAGTTTAACCATTACCCTGCTGGAACTTGAAATTCCTACTTTGGCTGGCGATTTAGGCAAAGATTAATTTGCACATATTTGCAGTCTGATGTTAGTCTTTACCTCCTAATTTTCCTATTTTTAGCTTGAGCAGTTTTAAAATATTAAAGGTTCAAAACTAATGCCAAACGAGTATTTTATCTAGTCCTTTCAGGAATTTGATTTAGATGCAACCTTGTCAGCAAATGAAGGGTTAAGTTGCTTTCTTAAATGCTTTTTGGTGGTTCATCGAGAAATAACGGTAGATTATCACTTGAAAATCTCACTGCAAAAGCAGTGAAATTATCAGAAACTTATACCCTGCTTTTGTGCATTTCACCCTATCTGATGTTATTTATGCGGTGCAAAAAAGTGATTACATTGAAAATTGCATAGCAATCACGTGCAAAATGACACGCTTTATGAAAATATGTCCTAGAAATTTTACATTTTGTCTCATATTTGCATAAAAGAAATAGAATAATCGTTCGTTTTGAGTATGATCGATTAATATTTCATTTCGTGAACAACAAAAACTATATTTTCACTCATGGCTCTGTCACTCATGAAAATATAGCTTTTGTTGTTCACTCAATGAAATATAAATCGATCTTACACTGAAACAAACAATTATCCTCTATGTAGTCAAAGGCCATCAGGGCTAGAATGCTTGAGTGTGTCAAGTGTCCATCTGCGAATGTCAGTTTCTCATAGTCTGTAAAGATTTTTTTTTTCTTGTTGGAATACTAGCCCTGTGTTCAGGATGACAAAACAGTGTAAACTGATTGCAAAATATTCCCTTTATTGCTTGTGCACTTGCGTGCAAAACAAGGTATAATTTTTAAACAGTTCACAACGTTTTGTCATCCTGTTTTGTCATTCACGCAGGATATGAATTAATGGTAAATTTAACATTTGCTATCTGGATAAAGGTAAAAAAAATAGCTTTAATGAAAATGTAAACATGAATATGACTTCAATTGATTATTCTGTATTTAACTTTTTTTTTCAATGACTTTTTTCACAAGTTCTTATAATGTCAATAATGTATCTTTGATTTTTCTTCTTTGAGAATTCACAAGTGTTTTACTCAGTCATCTTTAGCTCAAACGGTGATTCTTTTGACGTCATATAACCCAAGACACGATTCATTCTCAGTGAAAACTTGAGCATCAAACGTCAATACCATTACTTACTTATAAATTTTACACCCAGAAGATGTAATTTTACACCCAGATAAGGGTATCAAAACCAATTTCTGAATTGTGATCTTGTTGAAATTGATTTAATTTTATTTTTAGCTCACCTGAGCACGAAGTGCTCATGTGAGCTATTGTGATCACCTTTCCTCCGGCGTCCGTCCGTCGGTCGTCGTCCGTCGTCTGGCGTCCATCAACAATTTCTTTAAACGACATCTTCTCCTAAACTACTAGGCCAATTAACACCAAATTTTACAGAAATGTTGCTTAGGTGGTCCCCTTCAAAAATAGGTAAAAGAATTGAAATCCATGAAAAACTCTGGTTGCTATGGCAACAAAAGGTGAAATTTTAAGAAAATCTTTAAAATTCTTCTTCTTCTCAACCAGTAGTCCTACAGACTTAAAACTTGGCATGGATGATCAGTTCATAGACCTGAATAAAAATAGCTAAAATCATATCTTTTGGGCCACCAGGTGCGGAGCACCATGGGGGAGGGGGTAGTACTCTGGGTAAATTTTGTAATCTTTAAGCCTCTTCTTCTTCAGAACCAGGAGCCCTACAGACTTGAAAATTGTCATGGATGATCAGCTCATAGACCTTAATAAAAATAGCTAAAATAATATCTTTTGGGCTGCCAGGTGCGGAGCACCAGGGGGGAGGGGGTAGTACTTTTGTGAAAATTTTGTAATCTTTAACCTTCTTCTTCTTTTGAACCAGGAGCCTGACAGATTTGAAAATTGTCATGGATGATCAGCTCATAGACCTTAATAAAAATAGCTAAAATAATATCTTTTGGGCTGCCAGGTGCGGAGCACCAGGGGGGAGGGGGTAGTACTTTTGTGAAAATTTTGTAATCTTTAACCTTCTTCTTCTTTTGAACCAGGAGCCTGACAGATTTGAATATTGGCATGGATGATCAGCATATGGACCTTTAAATAAATAGCTAAAATCATGACTGTAGATTCACCAGGTGTGGAGCACCAGGGGGGAGAGGGTAGTACTTTTGTGAAAATTTTGTAATCTTTAACCTTCTTCTTCTGAACCACAAGCCCTACAGACTTAAAAATTGGCATGGAGGATCAGCTCATAGACCTTAATAAAAATAGCTAAAATCATGACTGTAATGCCACCAGGTGCAGAGGACCAGGGGGGAGGGGGTAGTACTTTTGTGAAAACTTTGTAACTTTAACCTTCATCTTCTAATGAACCAGGAGCCCTACAGACTTCAATATTGGCATGGATGATAAGCATATTGATCTAAAATAGAATAGCTAAAATCATGAATGTAGGGCCACCAGATGCGGAGCATTAGGGGGGAGGGGATAGTATTTTGGATCAAATTTGATCTTTAACCTTATTCTTCTCCTGGATCAGGAACCATACAGACTTGAAAATTGTCATGGGTGATCAATATATTGACATTAATTAAAATAGCTAAAATCATGACTGTAGGGTCACCAGGTGCTGAGTGTCTTGGGGAGGGGGTAGTACTTTGGATCATTTTTGAAATCTTTAAACTTCTTCTAATGAACCAGGAGTCCTACAGACTTGAAAATTGGTATGGATGATCAGCATAATTATGGACATTAATTGAATTAGCTAAAATCATGACTGTAGATTCACCAGGTGCAGAGCATCTTGGGGGAGGGTGTGCTTTGTTGAGAATTTTGAGTCCCTACAGCCTTTATATTTGACATGGATTGATCAACTCATTAAAGAAAACTTTAACAGTCTCAGACTCAGCCTGTATATCTGGCATAGATTAGCTGATCACAGACCTTTTATGAAAAAAGCTTAAATAAATAATGACCAGGGGAGGAGCAGAGGGGGGAAGGATTATTTCAAATGTTATCTGATTGAATAAGTGAAAATCTCTTTTTCTGTGGTTGCATGGACATACCTAGGTAATGAAGCTTTTTATGCTCCCCGAAGGGAGAGCATATAGTTGCCGCTTCGTCTGTCTGTCCGTCCGTCTGTAATTCCGTCCGTCCGTCCATTTCCACCTATTTCTCCATAACCCTTGGGCCAAATAAAATGAAACTTACCATGTGATTTCCCTATGATATAGTGATGATGCATCTGTGATGGTTTTTGGATTTGAGGCCTCGTCACGGGAAAAGGGGACTTAGGGTAAAAAACAGTTTTTCCCAAATTTCTCCTAGTCCAACAGTCAGAATTTAGTGAAATTTCATATTTGAGTAGCAAATCAGATGCCCTTTACTATAAACAATTTGAAATTAACATAAAATAAAAAAAAAATCATTGAAAAAGGGGGCTAAAATTTGTTACCTTACGTTAGCATGTAAAATAGTAATTCCAACCGTCTGTCCGTCCCCACCTATTTCTCCATAATCCTTGGGCCAAATCAAATGAAACTTACCATGTGAACTCCCTATGATATAGTGATGATGCATCTGTGACGGTTTTTGGATTTGAGGCCTCGTCACGGGAAAAGGGGACTTAGGGTAAAAAACAGTTTTTCCCAAATTTCTCCGAGTCTAACAGTCAGAATTTAGTGAAATTTCATATTTGAGTAGCAAATCAGATGCCCTTTACTATAAACAATTTGAAATTAACGTAAAAAAAAAATATCATGGAAAAAGGGGGCTAAATGTTTGTTACCTTTACGCTAGCGCGTAAAATACAGTTATTCTTTCATTTCTCCTAGTCTCATGCTCAGAATTTGATGAAATTTCACATTTCACTAGCAAATCAGATGCCCTTTACCATAAGGTATTTGATATTTGTGTCTAAAAATATGTCATGCAAAAAGGGAGTTTAATGTTTGTTACCTTTATGTTTGCTGTATAAGACAACATCTTATTTGATTTCTTTAAATCTGACCCTAGAGCATATCTCCTAAAGTATAATAGCTATCAACTTGAAACCTTATGGGTGGATAGATCTTATGGAGGAGAAGTGATGTGCACAAGAACTGCAACTCTTGCTTGCATAATTTTGGAGTTATTGCCCTTTGTTATTTTTTATACTTAGATTATGTCTGGAGCATATCTCCTAAAGTATAATAGCTATCAACTTGAAACTTAATGGGTGGATAGATCTCATAGAGAAGTGCAGTGTACAAGAACTGCAACTCTTGCTTGCATAATTTTTGAGTTATTGCCCTTTGTTATTTTTGATACTTAGATTTTGTCTGGAGCATATCTCCTAAAGTATAATAGCTATCAACTTTAATCTTTATGGGTGGATAGATCTCATAGAGGAGAAGTGCAATACACCTGAACTACAACTCTTGCTTGCATAATTTTGGAGTTATTGCCCTTTGTTATTTTTATTACTTAGATTTTATAGGAGGCAAATCTTTGACAGTACATAGAATCTTTTATCTATTAGGCTTCAGTTTACTATCAAGCTTTCTTGGCGGGGGATGTCCATGTCCAACATGGCTCTTGTTTTTGTGACAATGCCTTATTCGGGGAGCATAATCCGTCTCTGACGGCTCTTGTTTCTCAGGTGAGCGACCCAGGGCCAACGGCCCTCTTGTTTGCATTGATGTGTCCATGAAAAAAGTCTGATGGGGGGGGGGGGGGGTTATATATAAAGCAAAATCCTTTGGCTCCTTTGCAGGATTTTTACCTTTTGCATTAAACTCCACCTTCATCAGTCTTAATTCAAGGACACAATAAAGCGAAAAAAAATTATTGCATAATTAGATTTTTTTCATGGTGGGGATATTTCTTCATATACATTATGAATGTACTTGTAGTCACCAGTATTTCCATTGGGCCATTTTACCTGAAATCAAAGAATGAAAAAGATAGAGAACAGTAGAACGATTAAAATAAAGGGAAATTAATCTTTTTCTACATTTCTCAGGCTCTTGCATTGCCTAGAAACATATCAGAGTATCTAAAGTTTAGATAAATAGAGGTTATTACATGGCCAGTCAGGGCCGAAAGTAATATCGGACTACCACCTTGGTATCTACCCAGAGGTTAGATTTCAAGGTATGGGCCAATATGACTCTTCGGCCCTTATAAGCCTTGTAATACCTGTTTCACAATAACTTCTGTTGTGTTGCTGACCCAAAATTTGACTTAAGTTCCAATAAAAGTTCTGAAGATCTAGATCTAAATGAAAGTATTTGATGTGATTCTGAAATAAACTTGGTCGAATATCAGCAATGACGTAGCTCATAATGTAACATATAGAATCATGCCAATGATTTAAGCAATATTTTGTGTGTAATGCTAGTTACTCTGTCGCATCAATCTTCTATCTTTACTGTGTACTCACCATATAGACATGTGGATCAACTGTTGTTTGTATGACTATACCATAATGCCCAGGCCCTCCATCCTTCATACCATCTTTCCACCGTGGACCTGAAAATGTTTAGTCATATTTAATCTTTTACAATCCAATCCTGTAAAAATATTGTTTGGAAACATTTAGGGAAATGAAAAAATAAGTAATGTCTTCTAATTGTGTCCTTATTCACAATAATATTTTAAGGCTAGTCTCAAAATTCTTTCATCTAATTATGGCTTAAATCACTTGTTTGTGGAGTTTGGCATTTACAACATGGGAATGATGCTCAAAAATGATTACAATAAATAATATAACGCAAATTTTAACTTTAACAAGAGCTGTCACTGTAAGATGACAATGCCCCCGACACCGCTTTGATTTTAAATTATGGCCAATCTATGTTGAAGGTCAAGGTCATCCAGGGGTCAAGGTCACCAAAGTATGTGCCTACAGAAAGGTAATGTACCAAGGAATGTTGTGGTAAAGTATGATGCGAATATGTTAAGTAATAAGGAAGTTATGGCCAATGTTAAAGTTTTTGGACGGAATGACGGACGGACGGACAGACGGACAGACGGACGGACGGACGGACAAGTCAAATTTATGATGCCTCCCTATCGGGGGCATAAAAAATACATCAAACAGAAAAAACTTTTGTAAAAGTAAAAGTCATTGCCTTATGTAATTATGGTTATTCAAAAAATCTGCGCAGTCTAGAACCAATGGCTTGAGTGACTTTACAGACTTGTATGCAAGACTTCAAATACAGGATGCATCATAATATAAATGATTTCTTGGCAAGATATTTTAATTACTATCCAAGGCTTGAAAAGCTTACATAGAAATCTTTTAGTCATCATATAACTAATGTGCCTGTCTCTGAATTTAAAGTACATGTTGTAATTTACAATGAATTTTCATGACTCATCTTAATAAAAATACAAGTTTGATTAGTTTAACATATTACTTATACCAAAGTATTACACAGATGCAAGTGAGACAATTGTTTTATCTATCTGAAAACCTGCTAACCTCCAGTGTTTGTTTTTTAACAGAAATAAGTGCTTGTGTGTGACATTTCCAACAATTTCATATGTGCATGATGAACAGACATTTAGAAAGCGGGTAACACCATACAGAAATCAAAAATATTTGAGACATGAAAAGAGTATTTGTTGATTTCATGGAGGTATGCACTGTATGACGTGTATGATTAGGTCTTAGTTTCATAACTCCATGAAATATCTTATAATTTGATAGGATGAGGCTAAAATGGAAGAATTTTTCCCATAATAAGATCGGTTTCTTGCAGTACTACTTAGCACACAAGCTTAAAAAATGCTGCATACTTTAAATTGTTTTTATTTACAAATAAAACAACTTTTTAGCCAATCAGAAGGCACAAAACTTGATGGACTCAACTGAAATCAAAAATCAAAATGCAATTAGAAACGGAGGCTATAGTTCCATAGCTATTCGTTAAGGGATTAGTAGATACTCTGATTAGACTGATAGGCTGATAAGAGTCTTAACATTAAGCACATGTGATATTGTTGGAAATGTCCCCCACAGGCTCATATAGAAATAAGGTGTACCTCTCATAACAGGGGTCCCTTGTTTCAGTTCATGCCTTGAAATCGGCCTTTGAGGGATAGGACTTGGTTTTGACTTTCTTTTTGCTGGGATTGGTGGGGCTTGTCTTGTTGGTTTTGAATCTGGTGGAAAGCAACATTAATTTGAAAATTAAACATCAACAATTGTATGACAGTTACATGAAGACCTACACAACAGTTTGTCTAAAATGCAATGAAAGATTTCCAGTGTCTACTGTAAATGTTAAAAATTTCAATACAGGCAACTTCCTAATTTCAGAAACAATTTAATTTTAGTTGAGTCAATTTCTTTGTTTAGAGGCTCACAAAATAAAAAAAAAAGTTCTTTGGCACTTAAACATACGAATTTTCTGAATTCCTGTAAAAAAAAACTTCGATAATTTTTTATCAAGTGTGAACAGTAATTGTACTTTATGAATATCACATCTATTGCCATGAATTACTCGATAGCTTTTCTGGGCAGAGACGTCAACGACAAATTACGCAAAATTCGACTTTCTCATTCAGCACGTTCAGCTTCAGAATCACTGAACAGTCCTGATAGCTCTTCATGAAGTTGTGAATGAAAAAAGAAATACCAATAATTGATTAATTTTGAAATTAAACGTCTAGGCACATGACTGTAATTAAACTTGTCCAGCGAATGGAGAAACAACGTCATAAAGTAATTAGTCGCTACAAGGCCGGCTCTATAAGACAAGGTGTTACAAATGAATTTGTTGTTTCTGGACAGACTATCTCTTACCCCTGGTACCACTATAGCGTGACTCATAGCGTTATATATAGAGTCAGACCAGTCTGACCCTGGAAAATAACGTTCATTCAGGACGTCGAATACCGCAACGATATTTGAGATATTTCACTCTAGCTGTCATTTCAACGACGCCTCTGGTCTCCAGTCAAAGTAGGATCTCCAGTCCAAAAGTTTGAAACAAGATACGAGAGGTCGAGTTTGCTACTATAGGACACTTGCGACGTAACATGCTTATTCAACGTGTTACAAGTCTTTGTTCAAAAAAGTAATTTTGTTTGAATACAGTGTAAAGATGCATTGCCTTTACATTTTTTAGCTCACCTGAGCACGAAGTGTCTGGCCATCGGTCATCAGTCGTCGCTCGTCCGGTGTCCGTCAACAATTTCTTTAAACAACATCTCCTCCTAAACTGCTGGGCCAATTAACACCAAATTTTACAGAAATGTTGCTTAGGTGGTCCCCTTCCAAAATAGCTAAAAGAATTGAAATCCATGAAAAATCCTGGTTGCTATTGCAACCAAAGGTGAAATTTTAAGAAAATCTTAAAAAATTCTTCTTCTTCTCAACCAGGAGTCTTAGAGACTTATAATTTGGCATGGATGATCAGTTCATAGACCTGAAATAAAATAGCTAAAATCATATCTGTTGGGCCACCAGGTGCGGAGCACCAGGGGGGGGGGGGGGGGGGGGGGGTAGTACTTTGGGTAAATTTTGTAATCTTTAACCTTCTTCTTCTTCGGAACCAGGAGCCCTACAGACTTGAAAATTGGCATGGATGATCAGTTCATAGACCTGAATTAAAATAGGTAAAGTCATATCTGTTGGCCCACCAGGTGAAGAGCACCAGGGGGGAGGGGGTAGTACTTTGGGTTTATTATGCCCCCGATAGGGAGGCATCATAAATTTGACTTGTCCGTCCGTCCGTCCGTCTGTCCGTCCGTCCGTCATTCCGTCCAAAAACTTTAACATTGGCCATAACTTCCTTATTACTATCAAAGCGGTGTCGGGGGCATTGTCATCTTACAGTGACAGCTCTTGTTTTTAATTTTTTTAACCTTCTTCTTCTTCGGATTATCAGCTTATAAATATTAAGTAAAATAGTTTAAATCATGACTGTTTGGTCACCATGTGCAGATCATCTGGGGGGAGGGAGGGGGTAGTGCTTTGTTGAAAATTTTGAAATCTTTTACTGTCTTCTGATGAACCAGAATCCCTACAGCCATTATATTTGACATGAATGATTAGCTCATAGACCCTATCTGAAATAGCTAAAATCATGAATGTTTGGCCACCAGGTGCAGAGCACCAAGGGGCGGGAGGGTAGCTTTTTAGAGCAATTCTTAAATCTTTAACCTTCTTCTTCTGGTAAACCATGTGCCCTACAGACTTGAAAAATGGCAAGGATGATCAGCATATGGACCATAATTAGAATAGCTAAAATCATAACTGTTGGGCCACCAGGTGCAGAGCCACTGGGGGGTAGTACTTTGTTAAAATGATTTAAATCCATAACCTTCTGATGAACCAGAATCCCTACAACCTTTATATTTGACACAGATGATCAGTTCATAGACCATATTTTACATAGCTATAACCATGAATGTTTGGCTACCATGTAAAAAGCATTTGGGGAGAGGGTAGAATTTGGGTCAATTTTGAAATTTTAAACCTTCTGATGATGATGAAGTAGGAATCTTACATGCTCTAAATTTGGCATGAGTCGTCAGCTCATATACTCTAATCAAAATAGATAAAGTCATGATTGTTTTGTGACCAGGGGCAGAGACCCAAGGGGAGGGGACAGTGCTTTGTGGTAAATTTAACAAGTGTTAAAATTCTACTGAACCAGAATTCCTACAGCTTTTTTATTTGATATAGAATAATAAGCTCAAAGAACTTAATTTGAACAACTATTATGATTGTTGGGCCACAAGGTGCTGAGCAACAGGGGGGAGAGGGTAGTACTTCAGGTCAATTTTAACATTTGAACTTTTTTTTAAGCTCACCTGAGCACAAAGTCCAGCTTCCGTCCTTTGGTTGTCGTCTGGCGTCCGTCAACAATTTCTTTAAACGACATCTTGTCCTAAACTAATGGGCCAATTTACATCAAATTTTACAGAAATGTTTCATAGGTGGTCCTCTCCAAGTTAGCTTAAAGAATTGAAATCCATGAAAAACTTTGGTTGCTATGGCAACCAAAGTTGAAATTTAAGAAAACCTTTAAAATTCTTCTTCTGGTGAACAAGAAGCCCTACACATTTGGAATTTGCCTAGGATGATCAGTTCATAGACCTTAATTATGATAGCATAAATTATAACTGTTGGGCCACCAGGTGCGCATTACTAAAGTTATCCCAGATATTCTCTTGTAAAATGATCATGCAAAAAAACCAGACTGATAACAGTTCCATTTTGGATCTTGTATTTTCAAACAGAAATAATAAAACTGAGACTGTGGAATCTTACTGGTCTGACCATAAGATTGTTTTCCTTTACACTTAAATTTGTTACAGTTCAATAACTTTATCATCTGAATCAAAAGTAATGCAAGTTACCCTTAGGTACTTTGACTCAGGTGAGCGGACCAGGGCCAAAGGCCCTCTTGTTTATTATAATTTTTTTTGATACACACATAGATATTATTGTCGAAGTTGAAAGTCTGCATATACACCAAATTTCAAAGAACTTTTTCGAAGAGTATAGATAGGATCTTGAAAATTGATTGTAAGTACACAATTTTAGCCAAAGAGATTGCACAAGTTGTGATTGAAACAAATTAGCTGCAATAATGTACCCCTCTTTCTGATATGCTGCCCTCCCACATCAGATTATCAAAGGAGGGATAAGTTATCGTATCTAGAAACAAATATACTTACCAGAACAAGGCCACTTCCATTTGATATTCCCCAAATACTCGTCTAAACAAGCAGTTTGTAATGTCACACAGTCTAGACCTTGTACTCGTGGTAATCTGTCATTTTCCTCGCTATCTAGTAGTGCTTCAATACTGGTAAGAGATAAAGGCTTATTGTATTTCTAAAATGTTTTCCATTTAACTGTTCTTTCAAAGTTGTATGTCATTTCACAAAGTACAATGAAAATACTGGTTTCGTTTAATGACGTGATTAAAAATATATTATTTCCTTTTGTAACGAGAGCAATATTGGACATGGCCATCCCCCGCTGTAAAAGCTAGATAGTGAAATGTAACTAGAATCTAGATAGATTTACTTTGCACTTTGATTTTTCTACATGAGTACTACTGACCAAAGAATCATTAATGACTTCAAAATAAAACAGACAAAAGTTGCGTTTCTTTTGCGTTGCACTTTTCCTTAATGGTGGCTATCTACCCTTGAAGTTTCATTATACTACCAGAGACATGCTCCTGACAAAAAATTTAAAAGTCTTCAAATTAAAAAAGGGAATTACTCCAATATCATCCAAGATGTAGTTGTGATTATTGTGTATTGCACTTCTCCTTCATGAGATCTATCCACAAATGAAGTTTCAAGTTGATAACATTTATACTTCATGAGATATGCGATGGACAAGTTCAATGACGGAATGATTCACCGAAACTGTTACTATATCCCCATAACCGAAACGGAAATAACACATGCTATGTTTGTTTAATTTTGTATACTTAAATAAAAATAAAAAATATTTAATCGTAATTGTTTACTCAGAAAAAGCATGCCTTCACCATTTCTTTAACTTGTTCCTTTAAATTGAATAAAATGTTGGGTAACTCCATGGACTCTCTATATCTCGTATACTTACCTGTATACACGAAATGGATTGTGCATTTATAAAAACGAATTTATAGAAAATAATGATGGTAAGCCTGAATGAATACAAGGTGACACTTTTTTCACTTATTCAAGAAAATTTCTCAGATGATACTTGTTAAGGAGGATGTCTATTTTTTGTTACACATACCGTTCTGTGACGACTGGCTGTGACTGAAAAATACAACAAAGTAAAATAATGAAATTTAAACAGAAAAAAATACTTGAATCTCCAATTAAGTTGTTGACTTTGATGTATTATAATGATAAGGTTTCTATTTACTATTATTATATACGATCTAAATGATCGAACATTCAATTATTATTTAGTATGTAAATATTTCCAATAGTTGCTTTACTATGTGATAATTTGTAAGTTCTTTTATCAAGAAGAAATTTTGACAAATGAGAATCAATAGACCTGCCAGAAGTCACCAGGAGAGCCTTGATTATTCTTTTAATAGTAAATGTAGGCCTCTATTTGCAAAATGCGTGTAGAAAGGCACAGGACATTTTTTTCTGTCCAGCCCTGAGTTCAAGATGACAAAACGATGCAAACTAATTGCCAAATTATCTCTCGCTTTGCGTGAGAGTGCAAAGTGGGGTATGATTAACAAACAGTTTGAACTTGTCGTCCTGGACGCAGGCAAACTTATTTGCCAACTAACCTTAAGAAGATGGCATTTGTCCGCCATAAGTTGTCTTTTAATTTCATTCATCATATCGGCAAGTTTTGTCTCTTTCTTTGCAGCTTGTTCTGCTTTTGCAATGTAAACTTCCACATCGTGCTTCTCTCTTGTTTCTAGTTCTCTTCTCAACGAAGTTTCCTTTCTGTCAAGACTTTCCCGTAGTCGATTGAAATATAAAGACAGTTCCTGGACCTTCTTCTGTGAATCCATCTTATGAAACAAATAACTTTCTTTCATTTCATGAACAACAAAAGCTACATTCTCCTAGGGTGACATTGATAGCTTGTTCACTGAATGAAAGATAAGTCGATGTTACACGGAAATGAATAATTTGCTTCTGTCTGAATTTAGTTTCATAATTTCACACATATTTGACTCGTCGCAAAAAAAAGACCACATGGGAACTCTGTAAAATGAATATTTAAAAAAGAGATTGGGTCCAGGATTGGTCAACCAGAGGTCGCATTTCAAAATTTCTTTCACAGAAAGGAAGATTGATTATTCTAGATTCAGAAAATTAGTAAAATCCGTAAAGTTTCGACCCTAGTCAGTCAGCGCAATCCGCACAGTCTGACAAGGGTCGACACTTTACGCACTATCCAGATGGCCTCTTTTCGCGTGACGATTCACATATATTAATTATTTTGCTTGCATTCTGATTGGCTGAAACTTTTCTTCAAGTGAGTAGCAAATAAAAGCATGCCCTGTACAAGAAGCGAAACTGCTAAATGGTGGGCACATACCTTGGTTACGGAAAACGAAACTCCTGCAAACGTCCCTGAAATTGTACACATCATGACCCAGTAAATCGTTCCTAATGCATGTTTAAGGACGAAGGCGCTCACAAGCCATTTGTTATTTTAAAAGCAAAGCTAGTTTGGTGATATATATACAAAATGGGGGTTCTACGAAATTTTCGCCCCCAAACAGGGCTCGGGACAACAAAAAATTGTTAAAAGCCCCAATTTTGTATATACAGTATATTGGTGAATTTAGGAAAATAAATTGTTAAAAATTACGTCCTGCTGATTATACATACCTGAAGCTTTTGTGCCATTGTTCGACATGATTTTTGCGTAGCTTTTAATAGACATCTGCGTGCTTCCAGATCTGTCACCGCGCCTTCGAAAATTTGCTGAAATGAAATTTACTTTTAAGTTGTAACATTAAAATTGATATGTGACTCGTGAATGAAGGGACCTTAGGTTGCCAGTTCATTGTTATTTTTAACAAATCTTGTTACGAAAATTAAATTTTAGTATGGTTTTCATACGCTGTATTCAAACCATTTTTTTTTTTTTTTTTTTTTTTCAAATAATTATTTTTTCTGCCGAATTCAAAATTATTTGTATTTACGAATTCCACTGACCGAAATGAACACGAAAAGGGTCTATTTTGTTGGTGTTTCTTCTTTTATGATTCATTAATGCATGTTGATGTCTCAGCGTGAAACAGTTGTTACTACCTATTTATTTATAGGTAGTAAAAACTGTTTTGCGCTGAGCCGGGCCATCGACGTATCCCTAACGATCTGAGCAAATACCTTGAATATTGCAATGCACATACAATATACCGTGTTCGTTTACTGTGCAGTATTGCTCATAAATATTAAATAAGATCATACCAATGTTTAAGATGAGCTTCTTCTATAGTTTGCAGACAATGATCTCTGTGTGAAAACACTAGACACTCCAAACGAACTACAGACCTTGTAGTAAGACATGAATCATAAAAGTTAACAGAGGTTTCCTACGGATTCCATTAGGAATCATCGGTTAACCTTGTGAAAGATAACGAGGTTCGAAATATTACGGAACTAGTACGGGTCCACTACCTTAATATACAACATTGCTCATGATAAAACGATATAACAAATGAGTCTGTGAGTGAGATTTCCAACAATTTCAAATATGCGCAAAGCAAAGACTCTGACCAGCCTGTGCACCCGCACAGTCTGACCAGAGTCTTCACAATGCATTAAGTGGGAAAAAAGGTCTCAAAGTATCTATAGACCATAAGGTAACTTTATATTTTCAGTATATGGCCGTCTATGCTGTTTAATGATTGTCCGTCAAGCACATTCCAAATCGTTGGAAATGTCAAGCAAAGGCTCAAATATGATAATACCGATGATTTTAAATGTGCGTCTTCAATAGATTGCCAACAATGATCTCTGTGTGAAGAGACGAGACACTCCAGACACACCAAAGTTCTACAGTCCTTGCAGAAAGACATGAATGTTCGAGAGTGTTTTTGGCACAGTTCTGTATCATCATCGACACTATGTACTGATGATGTAACCTTTATATCATGACCAATATGTTGTCCGTCTTGTAAACAGGAAACACAAATTGATCTCGTGCATGTTTCACATAATAGCTGGTACGTGCTTCTATGTTCAGAACATACAGAGAGTTTAGGAACCGCCACGTCGTGCTCTCGCCTATAACTATTAACGATACAACCAAGTTGAAAGTTTCTAGGCAAGCTATCAATGCCTCGCCTATCAAGTTGTGTGTTTTTCCTGCATTCGGGACACTTCAGCACCAAACTCGAGGAATGGATTCCGGCTAAACACCGGCGACAAAAGCTGTGCATGCATGGTAGTGCTATAGGGTCCTCGTAAAGGTCCATACAGATGGAGCAGATCACGTGATCCTCTATCCCACCCCTAGGGTCAGCCATGTTTGGTCTTTAGTCGTAATTGATCTGTAATCATGATAAGAAGCCAAAATAACGATTCAACATAACAAATTTAGAAAAAAATGTCTTGGGATCAGGACAAAGTAATGCCGATTGTCTGTGGTTGCCCGCTAAGTACATTATACTTTCGGAATAGGCATAGATCTTCGCTCGCTAAGGGCGATGTCAACTCACACGTGAAAATTCCTCTAATAATAGCACACTCTCTAATAGTAGCACCCCTACATCTTTTTACTAAGAAAACCCACTTCAAATGGCGAAATTTTAGAAACCTTTTGAGAATTCTTCTTTAATTTGAGATGAATTTCCTCTAAACAATCATTTATATAATTGTTTAAAGAAAATTCACCTAAAATTTTAGGGAAAAGGACTTACAAGACATCAATTTTAATGACTTTTTATAAAATCAGAAAATGCATACTGTAAAAAAGCTCCCTGGCCATATTATGTATAGCTCCGGGAACGTTTATTAGGAGAAATACGGTAAACGCGTAGTGGGCATTGTCCTTGGCTAGTGGAGATGCAGAAAAGGAAGCACGTGCAATGTTGGCTGCATTATCGTTGAAGCATTCTGGTAATTGTGATAATTTGCAAGAAAATGAATCTGTGCGATCGATGTCATTAAATTTTCAAAGCATTTGAAAGCTTTGTCGAAATGTACCAAATAAAGATCAGACAGCGTTTTTTTGTCAATAAAAGTTAGTTTTCAATGATCAAATATAAATCTGCGCTCTCGACCTTTATCTTATTGCGATAATATTCATGTCCAAAGTTCAGTAAATGCGGCTTTTGTCAAATGGTATCAAATCAAAATCAAACATAGATTCTAGGTAAATGATTTAAAAAGAATAGTATCAAAGAGGATGTTATTTGGAAAAAAATATACTTAACTGAATAACATCACAGATTTATGTTGTAAATGTTTAAATATATAATCACTTTCAAAAGTTTGAGCATTACACGAATTAAAATAAATAACTGAAATAAACTTAAATACCGACCTAATAAACAGTCGTATCAATAATCCGATTGACTTCTCTATCAAATCGACTTCTTCAAATAATCGAACTTTTACCTTTATAGTATAGTTGATAACACAGAGAAATTTCTCACAAGGCGCCCAGTCTAAGTAGCCCTACACCTCGCGCAAATGCTAAAAAAGTTGCACAGGAGTTTCGCAGTTTTGATTGCATCCGAAACTAATAGCGTACATGTATTTTTTATTGAAATTATTATGTAAATTTGGATGTGCCTTCAATGCACATTTCTAACTATGATGAATTTATGTGTCTACAACCGTTTGTACATGATGCGCTTGTACTTGATATACAACGTAGACAACGAATCAGTTTGTATAGGTGTATTTTCAAAACTGAGCTCTGACGTAGGCGTTTAATCCATTATCACAGGTATATCGGTTATTTTTAAAAAGCATATGGTACGTTTGTAAGATGATTTGTATCTTTTTTAGGTATTGTTTAAACCTATTTTATCTATTTTGAAAGAAAAGCACGGGAATTTAACCGTTAAAAGTAGATTTCACGGCTCACCGCGCAAAATCTACCTATACATACTTTTGTTTTTGTTTTTTGTCAATCCCGTGCGGGAAAAGGTAAAAGATAGAATGCCTCTGTTGAAAGTAATAAGGCGGCAATGACCTCATCGATATCGATTTTGTACCTGTGAGTATTGATTTTATTTGTTATGAACAAGAAACAATTACAGGGAGGTTACTTCAACGGGATTAATTGTTTCACGGTTATATACCCTGCATTACATTCCAGATAAACGAATTCCTACATAAATTGAATATATCAATTGATTTCAGTTATAAATATAACTGTAATGGATATATAGAGGGTCATCTTTTGTTTCAGCGTATGATCGCTAAATATTTCATTGAGTGAACAACAAACGCTTTATTTTCAAGAGTGGCAGGACCACTCATGAAAATACAGATTTTTTATTTTTTTATTTTATTTTTTTTAACAATAAAAATATCAATCGATCTAACCCGAAAAATAAACAATTATTCTATTTCTCTAATGCATTAGAGAAAATCTGAAAATTTAAGGGAAAAAATTCTCAAAGCGTGTCATTTTGCCCGTAATTGCTATGCAACATTCATGACGATGTCACTTACTGGGATCCGATAAGATGGCGTCAGGTAGGGTAAAATGATCAAAAGCGGTTTAAAAAATTTTGTGATAATTCTACTGACTAGGTGATTAGTTTATTAAAATGATAATCTATGTTATTCCTCGATGAACTACCGAAAAGCTTTAAAGAAGTCCGGCCAATTTATACCATATTTTGCGTCCATGGGCTGGACTGTAAGTTGTAACCTGATAGACCATTTAAAGTCGAGTATGAATTCAGGATCGGACTTTGAAACATTGTGTCAAGTCAAGAGAAAATGGACTTATTCGTGCATTTACGTTTACTGGAGTCGACCTTAAGTCAGACTGCGGGTGCACACGATTGCTGTAGGGTAGTCTATACCATAGGCGTAACTACGATTTTGAATTTTTTACGCACTCAGAGGGCGACCAACATAGAATTTATAGGATAAAGGCGACATGTGGACTGTGACAAAAGATGAATGTCCTCCGCCCGCTCCCCTTTTCTATAATTTGAGCGTTGGTGAATATCAAAACATCGTAACTACAGCTTGAATAAGCCGTAGTTTCGATGTTATGATCATTCACCAACGACATTTTTCGAAAGAGGATTTATTTCTATTGACGCACTTGCGTAATGTGCGTAATTGTATTAACGCCCTTGTATGCCTCAAGCACCGTAGCTTGATTTTCCGAATCATAGGCTAGAATGAACACTGTACCTTTTTGTAAAGAGTGTAATACATGCAATAGTTTATCAACTGACTTGCTTTGTTAAGGACATGGGAATTAAATTCTCTACTGAACTTCCGTCGCTTGTAAAAGCACCACTTTATTGAGCCGAACCGAGGATTGAACTATGGACCTTACGCCGAGTAGTCAAATCGTAAACCATTGAACAATCTCAATTTCCTCCAGATATTTATTTCGTCGCGGTGTCCGTGGTCTTGAAGTAGAGCGTCGGTCACAAGACCCAAAGGTGTGATACTATCGCGTTGTGTAATTAAATAAAGTCATAGTTTTTGTTTAACTAAATTTAATAAACATCAATTCACCAACTTCAAATCTACAATAAAAGTTCTAACTCTAAATTTACGTCAGCTTCCATGACGACTGTGATCTAACTTTATACTCTATCTACCAACTCCTAACTCCCCGCGCTTGGCGGCTTCATCCCTTTATATTTGAGAGCTTGGCCAAGGTCATCTGACCAAGGTTACCAAGAAACAGACTTCCATTCATATGTCACTCAAACCCTACTGACTCACTTGCTGGCGATAAACTAGATCAAGTATCCAGGTTATCAAAAACATAAAATAATATTGTCGGATAATTGGGTGTTTCCTAGAATCCAGGCAAACAGGAGATGTCTCATTAGTTCGTTAACTCGGAAAGCATTGGCGGCATGACATTATGTCACAAAGGTCCTGAGTTCGATTCCCAGGAGCAGCTATCGATATTGGTTAATTCATTGGACCACACATTCGGCGCGAGTACTGGGGAATTTTCCCGGAAGCTGAATCGAGAAGGATTAATCTAAGTTGTAAGCACTTGTTTTCCAATCGGTATAAAATGAATTTAAACCAACATTCATTTCGGTGTATCAACTCTGATGTAGGGATAAAAGGGAAATATAAGTCCAAAAATCTTTTATTTCTCAATGAAGCACTAATTTCTGGATACTCAATGACGAGACGGTCCCAATGAGTACAAACAGCGTAGGGTTTGAGGAAGTATAAATTCAAACATTTTAATCTTAAGTCCCAAATACACCCTCTATATATGTAGCTCTGACAATTTACAATAGTTTATGCAATGAAAATAATGTAACAAAGGTGGGATTAGGCACGGTCGAACTAAGAAGCTCTTGTGTATCTTTCATTGTGAAAATGTTTAGCGGGGGAAGTGCTTTAAGCGGATTTGGCGAGAGAAGAAATCTATAGATCGATATCCACCGATCGTTTACAAGTAGTTCAACCCATTAAGGTAGTGGACCCTTAATCGTTCCGCACAATTTCGGACTACATATTCTTTCACAATATTAACCGAGGATTCCTAATGAAAATCATTAGGAAACCTCGGTTAACATTGTTAAAGTTCATTCGATCTACTTCCTAGATGTTGCAAAATTATTACGGGTCCACTACCTTAACAGAAACCAAAATGTAAGGATACCGCCGCATACTGTCAGCCTGATTAGCACAGAACTTGGTAGAGTACCGGACTTCAAAACCATTGAAGTTCGACCGCGTGGGTTCAAACCCGGGCTGGCACACTAACAAACTAATTGCCTTTCGGGTGAGACGTTTAAATCGCTGTCCCATGAGACGGTACTTCAAACCGAGCACGTCAAAGAACCTTGGCGGATCTCAGCAGTAGTTTCTTCATGTTGACTTGCACTATCCTCCGTTACAACTAACCGTCTTGGGTGCGTCGCTCATATAGGCATATGCTACGGTAGCGACGATGTATAATCGAAAATAAACAAAAGCATTCTGCGCTCCAAATTATATGTAAATTCTTTTTTTAAAAGAAACTCATCTAATTCAATGCGCGACAATACTATAGAAACATTGTTTCTCTATGCAGTTTTTTCTGCTAATTAAAGTATTATTACGAACTAAACATCCAGTAATTGAATTTAAGAGGTTGAGTGAAGTTCTTTTTACAATTCAATGTGGTATGGAACTAAAAACATATTTCTTTGAAAATTGTTATCAAGCCGATATTAACATCTACATAAATTGTACGAAATGTTGTCTGTCAAAATTGTTTCAATTTTTTCACCAATCTAGCATTTGTCGTCTAACTAAGTGTAAATGCATACATTTCAATGAAGCGAAGCGAGTATTATGCATAATTATATTAAGTAAAAATATGTAACCCTTCGCGAAACACAAATCCTTTAATGTCAAAGGATTCAATTCAAAAAAAGAATTAAACAAAGCCGGATTTCAAGTATCTAAACCAATGTGATATAAAAATAGCATGATAATTGTAGACAGAATTTCACGACGTCACATCTTTCGGTATTCTATTCTAATGTTATTTCAGTGGTTTTAATAAAATAAAAACAGGTTGTTCATAAACCGCCCCATCGTGTCTACTTTGATATAACACTGTTCGACAACAAAAATATCGTAACTACAGCTTTTGTAAGCTGTAGTTACGATGTTATGGTCGTCAAACGACGGTAATTTGAAATTGAAAGATCAGCGAAGCGAAATCTTAGTTTAACAATCAATAGATGCAAGTATTCGATAACCTTTATACGATATACAGTAGTGTTAAATCTTCGCTGTGTCCAAAATATCGCTTAATATTCTCTATTGTGTTGGATGTTTGGACTTAAAGGACATTACATGGTGTTTACAGCGCAACTGTATGTAAGGTAACATTACTTCGTTTTATTTTGTATGTTTCTTGTTTCGTGAAAAATAAATCGGCAGACGATACCATCGTCTAGTACATGATTTGTAAGAAGTTGCAGTTTTTGAATCATTTCATTGTAAGCCGTGCGGTCAGAAAAAAATGAGAAAAAAGGAAGAACCCTCCAACCTCTTCTTTTCCCAATATGATTCTCATCTTAAGCGTTACTTAATACATTTAAAAATAATATAAAGAGAAACATGAGTTAATACGCAAAAGTACACGTAGAAAAAGGCATGGGCGGGTATCGCCCCAAAAGCACTTAAAATACTAGTACTTCAACGGGACTTCAAAGGTGGTTCTATTTCATAATTTGTTTGAGATCAATTTAAATATTTTCTCCTTTATAATCAGTTACCGTCCAGACCTCGGTTAAGATTAGTTTTGATGACTTACGCCTGTGGTATCGGTTATCTTCTAGGCCTCGGTGAAGAACGATTGTTTTTTTTTTTTTATTATTCCAACATATGATAAGTATACAATTTAACAGTCACTGAAACATAGAAACGATTTATGCTTATTCCATAGAGCATATTGACCTATTTTTTATTTTTCAATCTATTTTCATTTCATTGTTCATCAGCTCTGCGTTCCGGACGTAAAAACGCTTCGCTGGCCCCCAGACGATACCCCGCCTTGCACGCGCACATACGTGCAAAGCGAGGCACCATCCCGAAAGCGCCTCGCTAACGTTCCCATCCCGAACGCAGGGCAGGTTCTCTTTTTTTCTACTTATAGGTTTATAGATCTATTTAGTTTTTCTCAAATAAGCTATACTTTCTTTTATAATTGGAGCGTATGATATAGTATAAGTGTCAGTTTTTGTATCTATTTCAAAAATATTTTGTGTGTGTGTGTGTGTGTTTTTTTTTTTTTTTTTTTTTTTTAATTTTTTATGCAAATTTAGCTATGTTGTATTCTGAAGAAGGTCAATATACTTGGAGAATATTCATTATGGCCCTAATCTTAAACTACATAGGCATTGAGATGAAAAACAGTCCATAGAGAACAATTTAGCAAGCATCTAGTATTCAATAAAGAGCAAGAACTTTCAACAGGATTTCAGTTATATCATAGCTTGAAATGTATTTCACTCTTTGATCTATTTTCATTTTTTTATTTTCATACCAATCAGTTATCAATACATAAACATTATTTTTTAAGATACTTTTACATCAAGTTCTAAGCCTTTCATCACTTTAATTATAAATTGACTAAGTCAGAGATTGAATTGTAGAGATTGTTTTCTGAATTTATAAAAGGTACACCAAAAAAAAGGAAATTTTATATGAATAGATACATAGAGGATATTGAATGAGAGGTCACTGAACACCGAATTTACCAAAACGAGTCATCCATAAACAGACAAAAACGAGGCTACGCCGAGTTTTTATCTGTTTATAGACGACGAGTCTAACAAATTCGGTGCTTGATGAGCACAAATATATATTCTATTTATAATATGACCCTATATTTCGCGAAAAATCGTCAAAGTTATTAAAATTCAACATTTCAATTTTCCGCGAAACATATGACGCCGTTTAAAACTGGCGTCACAATAAACATATTATAACGTCATTTTCGCTGTTACCATACAGCGTTGCTATTCATTCTTAGCTCATTTGCATAGTTATTCCACTAGTGTAATAACACCCGTTTAATATAAAAAAAATATTCAACGAGTTATTACGCTCCTGCGACGTAGTTCATATTATAACCATGTATAAAACAAGGGTTTACATGTCTTATGGGTAAAATCATAGATTTATATATACTATTTACTTAGTAAAACATGGTTTATACATACATACTTTCATAATGTTGGATTTTTACCAAAATAACAACAACAAATAACATTGAAAAAAAGAAAATAAGTGGGTATCCCGCCGATATATGTCAGAAATTCCACAGTACAATATGTTAATGTTTTAAGTAAGAACTAACTTAGTTATTTATTGAATAGGATTGCTCCAAACCTCATCCAATTATTGACTCTCAGCCATGTTTCTCACAATTGCCCAAGTCTCTTTCTCTGCTGTGTTAGCTTCGGTATGATTTAGAATAGTCCAGGCCAGTGTTAGACTTTTTTTATATCCTCTTATAGAAGGGGTTATTCCATTCTGTTTACAAGTGTATATATATTTCTTAAATAAGAGAAAAGTGATATCGATTTTCACTAGTCTTTCACCACATCCTAACATGACGTCTTGACTTATAAGATGGAAATTAGGGTAAAAATGCCTTATATATCTGATTGTTTCAATGATCAAAGGTTTAACTTTAATGCATTCATAAAACAAGTGGATTAGGGATTCAACACTTAATTCACAGAAACTGCACATATTAGTTTCTGACAATTTCATTTTAAAGAGAAGTGTATTTGTGGGTAGGATTCTGTGGACAATTCTTAACTGTAACCACTGTAGATATCTATCTTCGGTTATTTGAAAAACATTTGTATATATATTATTCCAACTATTTTTTATATCTGAGTAAATTGAAAGCCATTTACTTTTGCTTGTGGGAATTTCAACATTATCTATTAGTATTTTGTAAACATACTGTTGACATTTTTTATTAGTTAATATTGGTCTAAAGTAACAGGTTATACTAGGATTGTGATATTCTTTGAGAATGCTAGGGTTTTTTTCAAGTTTATGTTTACATAAAAAGGAATTAATAGCCTTCTGAATTCCTATGTAGGTTAAAAAATTTACTTTAGTACCTGTCTGGTTTTGTACAGTAGCTAAACTCACAAAATTACCATTAGGAAGCAGTAGGTCTTTAATTAATCGAAAACCCTTTTCATAAAGAATTTTATAATATACTGACTTTGAATCAATAAGTACATGTCTATTAAAGAAAATAGGGGAATTTAATATATCCTGGTAGTCTTTAAATGTGAATTTGTCCATGTAGATAGCATACGCTTTCAAAACATCTTGCCAAAACATATTTTTAATTTTTTTTATTAATCCATTGCAGTAGTCTGTTCCCAAGTTTATTACTTTTTCCATATCAATAAAGTTTTGGGCAAGGCGATAACAAGTATTTTCACTAAATAATACGATATTTTTCAACCACTTCACTTTCATTGAATGAACAAAACTTTCAATTTCAGGTAGTTTTAGTCCCCCATCTGTGTGATCTTTAATAGCAACTGTGTTTTTTATTTTGGGTTTACCATCCCAAATGTAATTATTGAAAGACTCTTGCAATTTTTTGATAAAAGCATTATCAGGTGTGGGTAAACTTATGAAAAGGTGTGTAAGTAATGGTAAGAGAAGTGTTTTAACGACTGTAATTCTACCAAGAGGGGTTAACTTACGTTTTTTCCAATAGCTTATACATTTTTCTATGTTCTTAACTTTAGTTTCAAAATTTAGAAAGAGCATATTACTTAAATTAACATCAAAATTGATTCCTAGTAATTTAAATTGTGTTTCTCCCCAAGTGAGTTTCCACCTTGTTTTAATAGAATGGGTGCTATATTTCTTTGCCCCAATCCATATTACTTTTGTTTTGTCAAAATTTACTTTAAGACCAGATAAATTGGTGAAATCATTGAGTGTTTCCAAAACAGCATTTAAACTTTGTTCTGATCCATCTAGCAATAATGTTGTATCATCTGCAAATTGGGAGATTATATATTCTTCTCCATTTACTTTTATACCAGTGATATTCTTGCACTTCTTTATCTTGTAATTTAGAATTTGAGCACAAAGGATAAAAATATAAGGAGATAAAGGATCACCCTGTCTACAGCCGCGTTTAACTGTGAAGTAATCCGATAAAAATCCATTTAATTGTACACAAACTTCAGTATCATATAGAAATAGCCTTATCCATTTTTTTATCATTTCTCCAAAATTGAAGAATGAAAGTGTGTTTTCAATGAATCTAAATTCAATAGAGTCGAACGCTTTTTCAAAATCTATTAACATGAGTAGTCCTGCTATTTTTTTATCTTCACAGTATTGCATGATATCGTAGACCAAACGTGTATTTTCACCAATGTACCTATCCTTTATAAAGCCTGTCTGATCTCGGGATACAAGAATGTTCAAAGTAGTTTTTATCCTATTTGCTATAGATCCTGATGCTAATTTATAGATTACATTCAGCAAAGTGATTGGTCTCCAATTCTTAAGGAATTGTTTTTGTTTATTTTCCTTAGGAATACATATGATAGTCCCAATTTTTGTATTTTTTGAAAAACTTCCAGCATTAAAAGCTTCGTTTAATGCTCTTACAACAAAATGTCCTATTTTTGTCCAAAATATTTTGTAAAAGTTTGTAGAGAAGCCATCGCAGCCCGGACTTTTGTCATTCTTCATATTTTTTAATGTGGCTGTAACTTCTTCATAACTTAAATATCCTTCAAGTGATAATTTCTGAGTTTCACTTAGTCTTTGAATTAAGCAATCCTTGAATTCAATCTCAAGATTGGTAGGTTTTGTCTGAGCATGACTACTATAAAGCTTTTGATAATAACATTTCACTTCTTTAAGAATTTCCTTTTGAGAATTTATTATTGTGCCATTTTCAGTTTCAATAAAAGGCATATTCTTAGTACTTAGATGTTGTTTTTCAAGATTGCAAAAGTATTTTGTATTTCTTTCTCCATTATCGATCCAGTGAGCACGGGACCTGACAAAAGCCCCCTTTAATTTTATCTTTCTTAATTCTTGTAGCTCCTCTTGCAAATTCAGCAATATCTCTTTATTGTTTTCATCTAAATTTTCTTCAATTTTTTTTTATCTTGTTGCCAAGGGTTATTTCATATTTATTTTGTTCTTTCACTTTAAAGCTGGAGAATGAAATAGTCTCTCCTCTGAGTTCCATTAAGAGTAACTCTAAAAATAATTGATCATTAATAGTGAATATTATTTCTGATTTATCTATATTTAAAACTTCATTTCTATCATAAACTGGTATACAATATTTCAATATTATTTCGTCTATCTTCTTATTGATACATTTTACATATTCCGAATCATACAGAAGGCTATTGTTAAACTTCCAAAAACCTTTACCGTGTTCTAATGTTGAGAATTTCATATCCAGATCTATCATAGAATGATCCGATTTATAACTTATATCAATATTGCTATTTTGAAGAAATTTTTCCAAGGATTCAGTTAAAAGAAAAAAATTTATTCTTCCTTGCTGACAAGGATTAAGTCTTTTCCAAGTAAAGGCTGATTTGTCACCATTGATATGTCTATATGTGTCAATAAGATTTATTTCTTGTATTTTTGAGACTAAAAAATCTCGTGCATTTTTATTAAGATTTGTGTTCTTATAATTTTTGTAGTCTAATTTAGGATTAAGTACCAGATTAAAATCGCCGCATAGTATAAAATTATTCTTTTGTGATATTGTATTGATTGCTAGGAACACGTCTTGGAAGAAACTGGGACTATCTGTATTTGGTGCATAGATGTTCACGACATCGAAATCGACATCGCAAAAACTTAATGTTAATATAATAAAACGTCCATGATCATCCTTTTTCATATTCTTTACTTTGATTCCTGATTCTTTTCTTAGTAAAATTGCAACTCCTTTTGCATTAGATTTACCATGACTAAAATAGCATTCACCATTCCATTCAGAGTGAATGGTTTTTTCCATATCAGCTATAAGATGTGTTTCTTGTAAGCAGACAATTCCTGCTTTTTTCTCTTTGAATAAAGCAAAAAGATCAAAACGCTTTCTATTGTTATTAAGACCCCGGCAATTGTATGAAATAAGTTTGAGGCTATCCATACTTAATTTCGTTATTAATGAAAAACACTGTTTCAAACACTAATAGATGAGAGTCAATGATTGTACAAAGGTTTGAGCATAGTAGTTTAGGCTTAACATAAAACATTGTACAAATTTTGGAATTCAGAGACAACATAGAGAACTTAATATGAGATCAAAACACGAAAATTGCTTCATATATATTTGTAGTACAAATAATGTCTAATTTAGTGCTTTGGTGGTTTTAAGTATAAACTTCCTTTATTGATATCATAAAATTGACATTAATATCCAGCAAAAATCATTCTTAATCTCTCACTCAGGGCTCTATACTTTTATTCAAAACTCTCACTTTTATCGCTCAAAAATAATAATCAGAAATCATTTGAATTTTGTTTTTTAGTTTGACACTGCTTTTAACAATTTTTCAATTTTATTGCTGCGGCTAGAGCAACTTATAATGATTCAAAATGATTTCCTTCCATTCATATCCCTCAAATTATCACACAACATCATTATTGGCTAGTGTCGGCCTCTAAGCCTCTAATTGGTCTGGAAGACAATTTAACAGAAAATTTTAGAGGTGGTGGGGGGTATGTTTTGTAAACAAAAACATCAGCAACTTCATCCGTTTCGGGGAAATTGATGATATTCTGTCACTTCCCTTTAATTTCATCTAAAACTCTCTCCTCCCACTCATTATATCTTGTTCTAATATCATCTTTAAATTTATGCTGGTTCTTTTAAGAACATAGTCCCACTAAAAACAAGAGTTAAAAACCTCCAGGTAACAATCCTGTTTTGATCTGTCCCACAATAGCCATAATATTATGCAATTAATTTGATGTACTTCTTGACATTCATTAAATATGCTTACATATACCCTCTCATATA
This sequence comes from Fragum whitleyi, assembly GCA_948146395.1. Classification (NCBI taxonomy): domain Eukaryota; kingdom Metazoa; phylum Mollusca; class Bivalvia; order Cardiida; family Cardiidae; genus Fragum; species Fragum whitleyi. Next base: position 8,947,101 of record OX411557.1, read on the forward strand.
CCTATATTTACAAGTCATAATTGTTCAACATTAGCTTTCCCTTAAGCCAATACATTCATTTGCCCCTCTCCTACTGTTCACTGCATCCCATTTCTGCATCTTTGCAGACAGCCTAGACCAAAGTCACTCCACACACATGTGTAGCCCGACCTTAGCCCACCCAATCTGCTCTCTCCCTAGAATTATGTTTGCAAGGAATTAGATCAGATATGTAGAAGCCAATTCAAACCATCCAAAATTGACAATATATCATTTTTGACTGTTTGAATAGGGTTTTATGCCAATTTTAGCAATCTTTCAGTTATATTTCAGCAGCCAAAACACCTAACAAAGTATTCCTGGTATTGCTAACACCAGTATTACCCTTCCACCCTTTCCTGACCCCCAGCTGCTATTCTACCTAGGTCTACAATTTTAATCCCACTGGAAAAAGGCAGATAGTTGGAAATGAATTGAACCATTAAACCATTTTACAACCCTCAATATCTCCTTAGCACCATAATGCTAAATCAAACTTGGAATATCCTCATGTTGGAGCAGGAAGCACAGCCTGAGATCAGCATACACATGTGTGCAAGTTGATCTCAGCCTTTACCGCCCGATTTTAACCCTCAACACAAAACAGTTTGTAAAAAGTACCCTTTTTTTAAACAAAAAAAAATAAAATCTAGATGCCCATTGTGTTCATCAATTGTTTTCAGCATTGAAGTGTTATTTGAATATTCAATATTGCAAGAAAACACCATTCAATGGTGATTTGGCACAAAAACCCAGTGAACACCTAAAACATTTATAGACGCTCACGTTAGTCTTGCGCCAACATAATACTAAAACACCCAATCAGAGGATTTCAACAATCTATTGTTGAAAATTTGAATTATTCTCACTTGTCCTTGGACAAGTTTGCGGCTGAACTCCCATGTCCGACATGAAGAATTACTTGTCTGAATTTTCAGCTATTCTCCCCTTTAGATTGACAAATACATTCTATGTGAGGAAAAAAGTCCTTCCTTTATGCTGGAAGTAGATAATTGTTCTGAACATTGAGAAAAGAGGAGAAATTCTCTTTTTAAAGTAAATTCTCCCTTCCTTCCATGTTTCCAATAATAAATTCATACTTCAATTAAATATCAAATATTACTTAAACCTTGACCATGAAATCTATTTCCATGGTCTATAATTTTATTCTTAAATCAAATTCTACTCGTCCTTGGACAAGTTTCCGAACAATAATATACTTGTCCTTTGGAAAGTTGTTCCCAAAAGGAAAGAGAAAAAAAAACAAAACTTCTTGACATCAGACTAAAAGGCCCAAGCTGGCCATGTCGGACATGTGAATCGCCCCCCCCCTATCTAATGACCTAATTATTATAATATAATTTTAAATGGCTCTCTACTTGGAGCTATGAATTAAGTATTCTGTGTAATTAATGAACTGGCAGGGTGGGGCTTAACCGTGACGTAATTTGGCGAGTTTACTTTTCAATAGTTTGGGTTCTTTCGAAATTTAGTCGGTAATCATCGTTAACGCGTGCAAATAACTGTAACTTAAAACTTAAGGATTCACATGCTTTGAGAGAGTGAACACATTTTATCGTTTGGTTACCAAAGCCTCGTAACTTCAGCTTTATTAAGCTGAAGTTACGAGGATTTTGTCACCAGTATACGATTTAAGGTCTCAAGTTATTTATATCGACTCTCTTTAGAAGTAGGTTATTTAAGATAAAAGCTGGCTTCCCTTAACCTTAAGTGCAACGACCCGTTACTTAGGCTCCGCCCTGCCAGGGCATTAATCATGAATAATATCCATCTACAAGCAAACAAACTAGGTGTTTATCTAATATATACATGGTGAGTATCATCAACAGAGACTTTCGACCCTTAACCCTTTGCTGTTTAATCCCTGCCCTATACGTGTCTGTGATTTTATGACCGAGAAAAAAACATTGTGATAAAAGAAGAAACCGCTTCTGACAAGCAACTTCATCTTTTCCACACTACTTTCTACCCCACTGAATGGTTATTTTTCAAATTAAATCCACTTTATATTTTCGTCTGCAAAACCTTTGAACCCGGACAGGTCCAAAATTTTGTAAAACAGGAAAGGGTTAAACTACTGTTCTAAAGCCATTTTTGGTCTTTTAATTCATACATCCCACAATGTTCTTTATAATATTTCCATAGAGAACAAAAAAAAAAAGAAACATGTACATAACAGGGACTGTTGATTCCTATCATGCCTGGCAGCATTTGATACATTCATTTTAGTCCAGTATTTCTTTAATATTTCTCTCTTTCTTTCACAACTGCTTTAATTTATGAAAAAAATACAAAAATGAAAACAAAAGTCATAGCCCTGGTTTAGTCTGCACATATGTGCAGACCATCCCATGTCTATACCCCCTGCTTAAACTTAATTTCGGATATAACCCTCATAGTCAAGCACAACAAATGTTAATAATTCTACTATCATTTCCATCATGTTCCACCTCAAATGAAGCTCTGGCCAGACAGTGTAGATCAAGATCAGTCCACAGGTGAAGAACGATTGTAGTAATTGGGCCTGTGGTAAGAGGTGTCGCCCAGGCATCGGTTTATACACTTTGTTTCGAACGAGTTTGTGGTATCGGTTTGCTTTAAGACCTCGATTAAGGGCAGTTTTGTTTGCAAAAGAAACTGTGGTATCCAGGTCTTCTCCGAGGCCTAGATTCAAAGTTATTGAATGCCCCTATGTGTCCCTTATCCTCGGTTTAGATCTCTCAATTAATGTTCCCGTGGTGTCGGTTATCTCCGAAACCTCGATTTAGAGCACTTGTAGAATTGCGTACTCGGTCTTCGCTGCCTCGGTAGAGGAAAATCGTTCTAATTGCACCTATGGAATTGGTTAGGCATTCATTCTTGGCGAATTGTAAAAATTGAGCCTGGGGTATCAGTCATTTTCCAGACCTCGGTTTAGAGTAGGATAAATGAATCAATTACGCCGGTGTTATTGTTTTTCTTAGAAGCATCGGGTTAAACTTAAGTCCCTTTAAACAATGTATCTCATTCAAATTGCAATTAGGTTAAATAGGAATTCATAAATTAACGTCAGTTGTAAATGCTTAAATTCCTTCAGTCGTTTTCATATTTCTAAATATAAACTCGTCAAATATAATGCCCAATGCTGTGTATTAAATACCATGTATAATTTCATTTCATCTTTGAGCAACTCTTGGCATGATAGACAATCGCCTGATATTTAATTTTGATAGGTAATAATCCACCATTTCCTTACACACAATATCGTGGATTATTTAAAAGCGTTTGGAAATAATTTATAATGTCTAAAACGTCTTTTGAAACATCTTTCGTTTCAAATTCAACTTTTCTTAATATTTTCTTTTTCTTTCTTTTTTGATTTTGTTATACTGCCTTCATACATTAACACACAAAAATTACAGCCGCATTTAAAACCAGCCATATAGTATTGTGGAATTGAGAATATTTTCGATCCGGCTACCCTTCAGAAAAAAACTAGATTAACTTTTGAAATAAAAGTCAAATAGCATTAAATAGGTAAACGTGACTGAACATAGCAATTCGATTTAGAAGGCACACGGTCCGCTGTGAAGGTCCCAAAATATTGAAATCCTCAATTTAGAATCGATTCCTTTAAGCGACAACAAACTCGATAGTATAGCGCAAGGCTGTACAAAGTGTATATACATCGTATATACACTTAGTACAGTCTTGCGCTATACTCTCGAGAACTGTTTAGTTGCCCATACTGTATCAAAATCATTGACAATAAAATTGACAATAATGCCAGTAAGCACCCATTCATACCGTATATGGACAATATTTAGACATTTGTCTAAAATGGTATTGTTTTTGTATATTTTATTTCAATTTGGCTTAACGTCGCTTCAAACAATTTTACAGTCATACCACAGCCGCTGAGGTACTCCAAAATGGATTCCTTGTTTTTCTCGCACAAGTAATACCAAAACAGTAAAAAATGTAAAGCGACCACTTATGGAACTACTAAAAAGCGGTCGCTTATGGGAATGGTCGCTTAATACAATAGTTCATGATAAATATTACAGGTCATCATGATAGGATAGACAGATTGTCGCATAAGACTTACTGAATACTTTGTTGCTCGAACCCAATTGATTAGTCTTACCAAGACGATTCTAGTGGTTTCCAACATAAGTTTCAATACTTAACATTTTTTGTTTGTTTAATAAAGTCCATTTTCCTGGGATTTCGCTTGTAGTGAAGGGACTTATTTTGGATGGTCGCTCAATAAAATTGGTCGCTCAATAGAGGTGGTCGCTCGAGCAATATCGATTGTACATCTTTTCTACTATCCATCCATCGGTTAGAGACAATTGTCTGAAATGATACGTGACCCCAGCGGGGATCGAACCCGCGACACCCTTTCATTGAAGATAGGGAGTCTGGTACGCTATGACGGCGTCTTGGAAAGATTGTTTCGAATGCAAAATTCCAAACCTCGTTTGTCTCCCATCTGGACTGCGGCATATATCACATAACCTCTTATGCTGCGATTTTCTACTGTAACTTCATCTACTTTTGACTAAATGTAAACGAAATAACTCGTATATAACAAACACGATTCCTAATCAGTTGCCAAATGGATCTTGTAGCTGATGCTTTAGATCTTGATTTTTTATTTTTAAGTTCAACTTCGTCACTCAGACCGTTAGGAAGTTAATTGTATTGAAATCAGTGGGTGGGACATTTCGCACTAAATTATGGTGGTAATTAAAGGTCATTTTGCCCTCTTATACCCGAGGACATTTTTCCCGCGCTTAACCTTTCATTTAAAAAAAGGATATCAGAATTCACTATTTCTAGTATTTCCTCTCTTTCAGTGACCTCTGCCAATGGAAAAAACAACAGCATCGAATTTCTAGAATAACCTTAGGCGATTGTTGAACATAGTCAGATTTTCTTCGTATTGGTTATTATATAAGTCTTGTTAAGTCGTACAATAACCTACAGGTCTGACAAAACAATCGGATAGTGAAACATTAACCAATCATTAAAAGCAATATGTATGAAACTTTCGAGCAGTTGGTGCTTAAACCCAAATGTCAACTAAATTTTCGGACTAAAAATGTCAAAATGAACGATGAAATGTCGACTTTGATTAACAAATAAAGGGTTTACGAGAGTGGTGAATCGCCATTTTTCTCCTGATCAACTCACCGTGACGTCCAGTCGATTTTAATTTTCTGCTCTCTAATTTTCCCTTCACAATATCTCTTTAACCATCATATATGAAAATAGAGTTCATCGTATTGAGCAAGATGAAATACAACTGCGCATGCGCATGCCATCGACAAAGATGCCCTGTGTTCAGGATGTAAAAACGTTTCGCGAGCGCTTTGAGATGATACCACGCTATGCACGTGCACATACGTGCAAAGCGAGGTATCATTTCGAAAACGCTTCGCTAACGTTTTCATCCTGAACACAGGGCATGTTTTCGAATCTCCGTCTAACGGTTAAAGTAGCCAATCTAGGTTTTATAACTTTTATGTCCATTCAGAGTTAAATAAAAAGGAGAAACAGAAAAATGAAATATAGAAATTTAAAAAATAAAGAATAATTACGAACAAAACAGATGAAATTCGGTAATCATTTTTTTTTTTTTTAATTCAACTAGAATTACCATATTTCTCCCTTTTTATTAGAACATTAATGTAATTGAAACATTCTTCTCGAGGTCTCTTAAAATTCTAGCATCAAAATTGGTATTATCATTGCCGTAATTCTATGCTTAGCATTCATGAATGATCACACTCTAGTATGTCCCCGCTTCGTCACTGAAAGACAATGTTCAAGGTATTTCATACCATAAAGGCATGCAGTTCGAAGACTTGTCGTGAATCTATATAGCAAGTGTATAGGCCTTTATTAGTGTCAATACAATATATAGACGCTTATTACAGTCTTTCTCTCAGTTTGTGAAAATACTTTCGAGCAAAGTTTTAACCAAGTAGAGGCAAGGGTCGTTATGAATCTGTTGGTTACAGCTGAGTGAACAGTTTCATTTTAAACGAACACCATACTGGTTCAAAGTGCTTATTTAATGTATGAAATATTTTTTCACTACACGTTTAGTAATATTTATCATATTTATCAGTGTGTTTCATCAAAATTAGGGTTTAAAATACGAGGTAAATATTGCATACATTAATTTTAGTCTGCAGTTGTTGATTTTTATGGCCCCTTCATTCTTTGCCCAATTTGACATTCTTAAGATGTGTCGTCCAAAATTTTGCAAATGTATCCAGTCAACTATATTATTTTTGATTGAAAATTTAGGTAGCTCTTTGCATAAGATGCATTTTATCTCCCCCCATCACTTTTAAATGACTAAATGTTTTCTCTTAAATACTTGTCGTTTAACAACGGAGTCTGATATTGCAATATTAGCACTGAATTTCACTGTCCACAATCCCACTGTCTTGATTTGACATGTTGAAAAGCATAGCCGAAACAAAACATTTTAGATCTAACAAAAATGCACATTTCAAATCAATTTGGTCAATTAAATTCGAGATGTTTGGTGCGTTAGATCAAGTCCAGATTTCGAAAAAGCCGTTCATAAGGATTAAAGTAGATTCAGTCAGTTTAAGAAATATATTCATCGTTTTGGTCTACTCATAAAACTTGAGTAAGGTGAACGTCGCTGAAAACTTGAAAAATAACTAGAGAAAGAAGTATCGGGTAAGAAAAAAAAAAGATCATACAGTATATGATGGCGGTAGTCGATATTGAACAAGTTTAAATGTCTTAGGTTAAATGTCTTAGGCTACATCACACGGACGCAACCTGTTCGCATTTTATTATCTAAAACGTGTCAAAAATGTTGATCATTTTGTTATGGTGTTTTTAATGTCTGTTTGGTGAATAAAACATGTTAAGGTGACAAATAACGCATGTTTCGATTTTCTGTCATGAATCTTGAGTCTAGTAACATTCCATACAGGGTCCAGTAGTCTGGTCTCGGTTGTTTTCGGTTTTCATTTTAAGAAAATATTTTTGTTGTAGTTCGATTACAAGCCTCTTGAACCCAAGTTCATATGAAAAAGTACTAAAAAACTCCTTTGTAAATTTTAGTTTTGTAACGAGTTTATCGTTTACCCTTTGGAAAATATTACTGTTACTTTAGATGGATCTTGCAGCCAGACCAAGGGCCAACACATGATTATATGAGTAAAAGTCTACACCGCCAAAAGTCTTCCTAATTCTATAGGTAAAACGAGAGCAAGACTAGCTGAAATGTCTCATAATTTGCATTCTATTTCAAACAAATTCAAATTCAGAAGGAAAAATACAAATCTTTCCTTTAACTATGTCGTTGCATGAATTCGAAATGGGAGTGTATAAACCATAAAGAATTATCATCTTTAGAAGCAGTAGCAATATAAGTATAGCAGAAGGAGTATTTGTTCTTTTCTTTCCATTTTCAACTTAATATAGCAAGTGTCTGCACTGTGTTCAGGATGTAAAGGCGAGTGAGAGAGTGCTTTGAGATGATACCCCGCTTTGCACGTGAATATACGTGCAAAGCGAGGTATCATTTCGAAAACGCTTTGCTAACGTTTTCATCCTTAACACAGGGCTGTTGCCTTTTCTAGTAGTTACCAACAGAACTATGTCGTAAACAATATGAGAAGGCTTTATCACTTTGGTGTAGAAAATTTCATTGAAGCGAATCAATTAATTATTCCCATCTCTCCATTTCAGGTGTCAGGAAAATTGTCAGTAAATTCACAATGTGATGAAAGGGCCCCATTTTTCGTAGATTTTAGTGATTTTCGTTCGTTGGATTTGATAGTGAATAAGTATATGTTATAGGAAAAGTGAAGTAGTCTTAAAAGGTGTTCTGGAATAAATTTATCATCGGATACAAGACAAAATGACCGCGGTTCAGAACGGAGAATTGCCCCATTTGTCGATGACCAGCAGTTCCCGCTGGGTCGAGATCCAAAAGAACACATTCAGGAACTGGGTGAATGAACAACTTAAGAGTAAAGGACTTTCGATTTTCGATATCCGTACGGATTTTGACGATGGGGTGCTTCTGTCGGCCTTGGCTGAAGTGTTACAGAGAAAGAAGATACCTGGTGTCGTACAAAAACCCTCCCATAATCATGAAAAGTTACATAATATCACAATAGCCTTAGACGCCATTGCAAAGGATAATGTTACTCTTATAAACATAGGTAAGTATTTCGAGAGATTAGCAAGAAACCATTATATAGACAGATCTACAGATAGATTGGGTATCTATGACTTCAAATTAAAATGTTTCAACAATGTAAGCACAATTCTATATTGTGGGTAGTCATTGGAATCGTCTCGAGGAGACGATTCAAATGAGAACCAACAACATAGGGTTTCAATGAGGAATAAAGATTTTAAACTTGGAATACCCCTCTTATCTGTGCCTCTGGTGGATATAAAAGTTAATGTGAGTGATCGAGGGTAAATTTTGTCTATATACAGGTATTAATAAAGTTGATCTTTGATCACTCAAGGAAACTTGTACATCTTTTGGTCTTATATTCTTATAAGTGAATATATATTTTTTTAAGCATTTTCAATAGTTTTACGCTATCCATCCTTATGAGTTTAGAAAGATGTCATTATGCACATTCAATTTTTCTAAACGCTATTTTCATGTATTAACCTAAAAACTATTAAACCTAAGGCCATTAAATCAATGACAGATAGTTGTTGACACGCTTTCCAAGATATTTTCTCGGACTATATCTATATATACAAAGAACTGTGGGTAATAATGTCGGTCAGTTGTATGAAAACAGGTTAAATATCTTAAGGTAACTGCGGACACATAGAGGGTCATTTTAGGTCCAAATTTTAAATTGTCTGCAAATCATGCCTATTGCGATAAAACTGAACTTTGACGTACCCGTTTTCATATTTCGGTCATATAAAGGAATTTCATAACGTAGAGTTGACGTCATGACGTCATCAAGGGGCCGACCCCTTTTTTAGGGAGCAAAATCAGTAATTGTCCATTTTTTCGGAAATAATAGACCGATTTTCATCCCGAAAACGCCATTTGCTTCGTTTAAAGACGTCTGATGTTATGTTTTATTGATATGAAGATACAAGTGTAAGAAATACAATTAAGTGTAACGTATTAAATGTTAATGCCTTCTGCGTTGCTGTTTTAGAGTACAGTCACTGGAAATATTGCCTTTTTTCTCGAAAATTTGTCCGGTGACCTATACTGAAATTTAGATATGTTACTGTCGTAGCATTCCGCTGAAGAAATTTGAAATAAAAACCATGTCTCTTCGGGTTAGATTTTTTGTAAAATTCGATTCCGCGAAGATATCGCAAATCAAAGGATATTTCAACGTCGCGTCAAATGTTCACAAAAGCTGTCTTTTTAAATGGATAAAACTTAAGTGAATTTTTGCATTTCTTAAAATCACATTCAGATTTAATACTTTTTAATCATATTTTTTACGATAAAGCTTTATTTCAAATATTTAGAATACGTTATTGCACGGAGATTGGCGCCAAATAAGCATAGTGCCGATGGTTTTGGTGCGACGTCGAATTCGACGAAAACTGTTTCAACAACTTCACAAAATTGAATTTAATAAAAAATCTAACCCGAAGTCATATCATTTTTATTTGATTAATACAAAGTATATTCTTTTCGCTACAAAATAACAAAAAATCAGCATAGGGCACCGGACGAAATTTTGAGAAATCGCTACTTATTTACAAACTAGAAAGCCATGAATGGCTTGAGGCGCTCCACAGGCTTGAAATTCTTGTAAAAGCAAATAAAGGTTTTGACTAGATTTTTTAGATATTTTGGGTTCTACTGATGATGAAAATGATTTTCAAAGTTTCAACTATATAACAGATAGAGAAATGACCTCTGCTATTAAAAGACATATTTTTCATTAAATAAAAATAATTTTTGGCTGCATGATAATGGGTCACCCAAAGATCATACCAAAAATGTTTGATTGATATCCATCAATTACATTCTGAGAAAATGTTTTTCATAGTTTCCACTATTTAATATATTGAGAATTGACCTCCACATATCCAACAATCAGATTTTGAGAAAATAATTTTCAAATTTTCCACTATATAACATATAGAGAAATGACCTCTGCTATTAAAAGACATATTTTTCATTAAATAAAAATAATTTTTGGTACACTGATAAAGGATCACTCAAGGATCATTCCAAAGAAATTTGGTTGATATCCATCAGTTACATTCAGAGAAATTGATTTTCAAAGTTTCCTATATATAACATATAGAGAAATGACCTCTGCCCATAAAATGCATATTTTTCATCCAATCACAATGATTTTTTGTACACTGATACAGGATCACTCAAGGATCATTCCAGTGAAATTTGGTTGATATCCATCAGTTACATTCAGAGAAATTGATTTTCAAAGTTTCCACTATATAACATATAGAGAAATGACCTCTGCCCATAAAACGCATATTTTTCATCCAATCACAATGATTTTTTGTAGACCGATAAAGGATCACACAAGGATCATTCCAGTGAAATTTGGTTGATATCCATCAATTACATTCTGAGAAAATGATTTGCAAAGTTTCCACTATATAACATATAGAGAAATGACCTCCGCCCATAAAATGCATATTTTCCATCCGATCACAATGATTTTTTGTAGACTGATAAAGGGTCACCCAAGGATCATTCATGTAAAATTTAATTGGTATCCATTGATTAAAATCTGAGAAAACTCACTTTTTACCATATTTGGAAATTAGCCACGCCCATTAAATCCATGTTTTTCATTGGATCAAAATTTCTTGAACAACTTTGAAAGAGGGTCACCCAAGGATCATTCCTGTGAAGTTTGGTTGAAATCCATCCAGTAGTTTCTGAGGAGAAGATTTTTAAAGAAAAGTTTACGACCGGACGGACGCACGCACGCACGCACGGACGGACGGACGCACGACGGACACAACGCCATGACAATAGCCCCAGTGGCTTTCAGCCAGTGGAGCTAAAAATGAATTAGAAAAAAGGAACGTCAATTCTTAAAATTCGCGAAAAAGTTAGCGTTTTGGGCCTATTTTTCTATTTGAATGTGCACAGAAATTAAACGAAAAGCTCGGGCGCTCTTGGACTTGCAAAATGATTTTTTTTTTTTGTGAAAATCGGCCAATTAATTCAGAAAATATTTGCAAATAATGATTGTGGCGGGTCGAAAAGGGGTTGGCCCCTTAATGACGTCACGACGTCAAATGTACGAGCTTCAGACCCTTTTCACTGCGTGTTCGCTAATTCCCGCACTTCAAATATAAACCTCAGAAATAATTGTGAGATTTTAACGAAGTCGAAAATTCGACCATGTTATCTGTCCGCAGTTACCTTAAATTGCTAGACCCATACCCGGATTTATAACATTTAATTGAAGTAGATATATCACTGACCATCTAGGTACTAAAATACTTGAACAAAACCATAACCAAAACCCCATTAATCTTCATTTATTTGTCATGAGCTATCACCGTCATCGCTACTTTGCAAACTTAATATAGCTACCCTGTTCAGCTACAACGAAGATGAGCGATGGGAAGGTTGCTATGCATTTGAAATAATATAGAAGATGGAATTTATAGGATGTAGTAGTTTATTACTTATCAAGAACTTAAATACTTGAACAAAACCATAACCGAAAACCCCATTAATCTTCATTTATTTATCATGAGCTATCATCGTCATCGCTTCTTTGCAAACTAAATATGGCTACCCTGTTCGGCTACAACGAAGTGAAGCGATGGGAAGGTAGCTAGACATTTGAAATAATATATAAGATATAGTTTATAAGATGTAGTAGTTTATTACTTATTAAGAACTAAAATACTTTTACAAAACCATAGCCAAAAAACAATTAATCTTCATTTATTTGTCATGGGCTATCACTGTCATCTCTACTTTGCAAACTTAATATGGCTATCCTGTTCAGCTACAACGAAGGGAAGCGATGGTAGAGTGGATATTCATCAAAAATAATATGTGACCCGTCACGCAAAAAGGGGCCATTTGGAAACTGTAAAACGAATTTTCGTAAAAGAGATCGGGTCCAGCATAGGTCAACCAGAGGTCGTATTTCAAAAATTCTTTGACTGAAAGGTAGATTGGTCTTTCTAGATTCAGAAAATTAGCACATTGCGAAAAGTTTCGATCCTAGTCAGTCTGCGCAATCCGCGCAGTCTGAATAGGATCGGCACTACGCATTTTCCAGATTGTCCCTCCTTGCGTGACGGGTCACATAATAAGACGGAGTTTATAAGATGTAGTAGTTAATTACTTATCAAGAACTAAAATACTTGGATAAAACCATATCCCAAAACTGTTAATCTTCTATTCTTTTTCATGAACTATCTCTGTCATCGCTACTTTGCAAACTTTATTTTGCTACAACGAAATTAATGTTCAGATTTTACACTTCCATATTCTATTTCCAAAAAGCGATAGGAAAATAGCTATGAACTCGTAAACAGGTATTCATTTATAACGGTGTCTATAAGTAGAAATCTGAAATATGTTAAACAAATCCATTTACAGAAAGCATTAAATGTGATTTACGTGTATCTGTCATGAGATACCACCATCAACGCAACTTTGCTTCCCTGTTTATCTACAACCATCTTAATGGCCACGTCTTTTTGCATCAAATGATGAAAAACAAATTGAATTGCTCGGCTTTGTTGATACAGTCGCTCTTGTGTCCAGAAAGCGATAGGATTTTTTGTATATGTAGCTAAAGTTTGTCCCTATTAAGCAGCGATTGGTTTAATGCAATATTTATTTCGCTTTCAATGAAATAACAAAAAGAAATAATAAATCTTTTTATGATAGGGGTTTCGTATTCCTAGAAAATTATAGAAAGTAGTTGTGAAGTAAAGAATGTGCAAAAAAAATTACATATAAATTTTGTTATTCTAAAAGGTAAATTGCGGTCATTTCAAGCCAGCCTTCGATTTTTCACTAAAACAAAACTTTTCTCCAGTTATAGTCCACCAAAATGAAACCGAGACATAGATGAACATGCGCAACGGCCCAACGTCGTGTTATTTTTTAAGTCGACTCATGGGAAATGTCGACCATATTTTGTTGTCTCGGCTCAACTGAAAGGGCAATCGTTACAAAAATATAATTGCAACTGATCGGTGAGGGGCTTAGATATATAATGCGTATTTGTTACTTTATTTTTGTAAGGTATTAATAGTCAGTATAATAAGTAAATATTTTGAAAGAGTTAAAATAAACGATCAAAGCTTATTAAAGCAAAACTGATCTTCTTGATTGTGGTATATATACCGGGGTTTACAGTTTGAAAAGAATATACTGGAAAACAGTCTTCTTTAATTGTTCTTCCAACAACAAAACTATCTTGTATTAACTGTTCATGAGGCATAAAATATCAATAAATCAATCAATTCTTTAGGCACAATTATATATTTTCTACAGAACCAAACCCCTTGGGGGATTTGATTCTTTAAAAATGTTTAAGTAGTACCTGTATCTTATATACAGCAGACAAAGGTAGTTCGGAGGAAATAATAAAGAAGGAAATAAATATAAAATAAATACAATTTATACAAGATCATTTTTTTCCGGTTTTGAGAAAAAATGGATTGACACTCCCAAGGACCAGAAATTAACACAAAAATGCATTTTTGCAGCTACTCAGTAAACAGCAGCTGCAAGATTTCTTCTAAGACTGTTCCCTTTTCAGTGTTTGGTGCAAAAAAACCCACGTACTTGAACATATCCGGTAATATATGTCTAGTAGACAAAACCTTTATCATTCAAGACCTGCCCTGCGTTCAGGATGAAAACGTCAGCGAAACGCTTTCGAAATGATACCTCGCTTTGCACGTATGTGCATGTGCAAAGCGGGGTATCATCTGAAAGCGCTCGTGGAACGCTTTCACATCCTGAACACAGGACAGGTCAAACATTGTCCTCGATTGACCCTGTCGGGTACATTACTTTTGTTTTTATTTTGGCGTCAAGCGTTTCCCTGATTAGCCCTTGAAATATATCAATAAAACAGAGTCACATTTACAGCTTAAAGGAGAAAATATTTGAAATGGACAAAGTTCACAAACTATGAATATCAGTCCTGTAGAGTCAACTGTCTTCGAATTATATGGCCTCATTGAAATCTATGCTTCTGAGTTTCTCTGAACACCGTCTTTTGAAAATGCATAGAATTTTTTTTTAACCCATGTTAATATTTTGACAAATATGACAATGAAATTACATTTAATCGTTGCAAATGCCAAATTTTCCTGAAATTTGTGTTTTTAACAATAAGAAAATATGAATCCTCTTTCTAGATACCTCCGTAATTTCACCAAGTAATCGTTACACGTTCTTGGAGTTTTTCGTTTTGACACTCAATGCAACAACAAAGTTTTTTGATAGTTTAGACATTTTCATATTTAGACTATTATCCCCCCCCCCCTCTTTTGCACCCCCCCCCCCCTTTTGCGGGAGAAGGGGGGGGGGGGTGTCAACATGAATAAGGTATTGAAATATGCCTGGTTTGCAGGGCCAATATTTACTGTTTATGAATTATATCTTTTTGTCCTCTCTTTAGGCAATCCATTTCGCGGATCATGTTCATCTTCGCATAATCAAATTTTACATAAACATTTTTTTTTATTTCGAAAAAAAAAAAAAGGGAACTAGAATGTTTTCCAAAGCGAGCAACGCTAACAATTTCAAACATTTATGTCGGTAAATTTTGCGCACTGAGGCCCTTGCGATTTTTTCGAAATACATAAACAGGTTAGATCTGAAACAGCAGTATGAAAAGTTCTATGATTAATGTTCGAAATGGAATTGCCTAATGGATTACCGTAATATTTACTGGTACGCCTTCTTGCATAATTGGTGTAAATAGATCTTACAAAGGTGTTGCGCTGACCCCTCGAAAGGTAGCACACAAAGTGCTGTATAGAGTCCTGCATTACTTCGGTCGAATAAAACTCTACTATATTCGTTGCATTGTACATACATTAAATTATGTAAGATTATATTTAAATTGTCAATGACTGCGTATGTAGTGCACTTACCAAAATCAAGAATGCGGCGTTTGGCAAATTTAAAGGTGTCCAGTCTACAGAGATGTTGTTACTGACTTCCGGTCGATTCCTGTCGTCTGAAGGTCTTCAGAAAGCGGGAATTGTATATATCTCGTGCATTGTAACTTAAATGAGGGAAAGATTCTTAGCAGGCACAGAAGACCTGGGTTGTAGGGCGAGATAATATATATGGAGCGGTCCAAGGTCTACCCGGTAATTCACAAAATCCACAAAATGAAAGGATCTTCACATAGGCGTATCTAGGACTTTGAAAATTATACGCACTCTGAAGGCGACAACCAGACTATATATCTGTTAAAGGCTAAATGTGGACTGTGACAAACGATGAATGTCCTCCGTCCGCTCTCTTATTATGATTTGAGCGTTGGAGAATAATCAAAACATCGTAACTACAGCTTGAATAAGCTGTAGTTTCGGTGGTATGATCATTCATCAACGACATATTTTTTCTACTTATGATTGTTTCCTTTACGCACTTGCGTAAATTGCGTAATGGGAGTTACGCCCTTGCTTCACAAATTGCAGTATTGGATATTTTTTCTTTTTAATTCAAATCACATCTCGCTTGACTGTATTTGTTTGAGAATTCCAATGTCCTTTGACATGGTCAATGTGCAATTCAAAAGTATGGTTACCCCTTGCTGTTTAATCCCTGATTTTTACGTGCCTGTGATTTTATGATTGAGAAAACACTGTGAAAAAAGAAGAAATTGCTTCTGACAAGCAATTTCTTCTTTTTCCACACTATTTTCTACCCTTCAGAGTGGTTATTTTTCATATTAAATCCACTTTAAATTTTCGTCTGCAAAACCTTTGAATTTGGACAGGTCAAAAATTTTGTAAAACAGGAAAGGGTTAAATTCAGTCTGGAATATTTCCTTGCTCATGATGATCTTTTTCTTCTGAATGCTTGATCTAGACTTCGATGCATGTATCTCAAGCTTATTCAAAAACTCAAATTATTTAGATGATAGAGTATTATTGATGTGCAAGCAGTAAGTAAACAACTGAAGTCATTTCCAATTTCTCATTTACTTGAATAGATGAGGATAGTCGTTGAATCTTGCATGTTGCTCAAAGTAGCATATGAATTTGATGCAAAAGTCTTCATGGGCTTTAGGTTCATAATGTACTTGTAATGCTTTGAAGTCTTACAATTAAGAAGCTACTATAGAAAGCTATTTATGTCTACAGACAACAATCTTGTTCATTTTACTTAATTGATTTTCTTTGATGAGCATTGTCTGAGACTCATGAATAAGTAGCCATGACTCTCAAACTATCTGGTGTTAGTCCCTTCAACATTCTGAAGGCTTTTTCCAGAGAATATTCCAATTTTTAACGAAACACAAGGAAACATAGCTTAAAAGAAATAGTCTTTTTTAAGATTTTTAGCTCACCTGAGCTTAAAGTGCTCAAGGTGAGCTATTGTGATCACTCACTGTCTGTCATCCGTCAATCGTCTGTTTGTCCATCCGACCGTCTGTCAACAATTTCTTTAAACATCTTCTCCTCCTCCTACTGGGCCAATCTAGCTGAAATTTAACAGGGATGCTCCTTGGGTGAAGCTCTTTAAAATTTGTTAAAAGAATTTAATTCAATTAAAAACTCGACATGCCCTGGTAACAGAAAGGCCAAAAATTGCCGAAACTTTGATGATCTTAGAAAAAATACTTCCCCTCCCAAACTACTAAGCCAATCAAATAAAACTCGCAGGGATGTTCCTTGGGTGAAGCTCATCAAAAGTTGTTAAAAGAATTTAATTTCATTGAAAACTCTGGTTCCATGGTAACGGAAAGGCTGAAAAATGGCAGATATTGCCGAAAATCTTAGAAAAAATCCTTGTCCTCCTAAACCACAAGGCCAATCAAGCTGAAACCTTGCAGAGATGATCCTTAGGTGAAGAGCTTCAAAATTCTTAAAAGAATTGAGTTTATTCATTAACTCTGGCTTCCATGTTAATAAATAGGCTAAAAAAGGCCAAAGTTGCCAAAATTTTAGAGAAATTGTCTCCTCCTAAACCACTAGGCCAATCAAGCTTAAATTTGGCAGGGATGTTCCTTGAGTAAAGCCCTTCAAAAGTTGTTAAGAGGAATTAATTTCATCAAAAATTCTTGTTTCCATAGTAACGGAAAGTCTGAAAAATGGCCAAAATTGCTGAAAATCTTAGAAAAAATTATTCTCCTCCTAAACCACTAGGCCAATCAAGCTTAAATTTGGCAGGGATGTTCTTTGAGTAAAGCTCTTCAAAAATTATTTAGAGGAATTAATTTCATCAAAAATTCTTGTTTCCATAGTAACGGAAAGTCTGAAAAATGGCCAAAATTGCTGAAAATCTTAGAAAAAAATTATTCTCCTCCGAAATCACTGGGCCAATCAAGGTGAAATTTTGCAGGGATGGTCTAATGGTGTTGGTCTACAAAAGTTGTTAAAAGAATTCAATACCATCAATAACTTTTGTTGGCATGGTAAAACAAATGTTGATAATTTATCAAAAATTAAAAATAAAACCCTCAAAAACTAAAGTTTGATTCTTTCAAACCTCCCAGAATGTACATCAAGCAATTTTCTTGTCTTTTTTTAGCATGATTCACAAGTTATGAGTTGCCTTACTCAAAGAGCAATATAGGACCATCACGGACCTCTTGTTTAAGCATGGACTCCCAAATCTTATGCATGGACCCCTATGATCTTTTGAGTTCTTGGAACCTCATTTTATTGGTATCAAACTAAAACCCTTGCATTTTTATGTGAAAAGGTATAAACTTGAATATGTGTAGGTAGAGTTAATTTTAGTTGAAGAGAATAGAGTGAAGTTTTGTTATTGCCCTGGCCCAGTGTGACATTTTATCACTCTTTTTATGAATATTTTCTTCCCTTTGAAATGTTTTTGACACCCCTGTTGGGAAAATGATTAAACTACATTCACTATTCACTGTTTATTTTTATGGCCCTTTAAACATCTTTTTGTGTAAGAAGTCTTAAGGCATTGGTCATTTGACTCGTGACCAAACTTAGAATTTAAGATTGGTGTTCGATGCAGAGCTACATATAGAGGACTTTGGGAAGTGCATTAAAGGTGCTTTGTCCCAGATCCCCTCCTTTATTAAGCCACCTTTGAAAAGTCCAAGCCATACAATATATTTAGCAGGGATTAATTCTCACTTTAACAAAACTGGGTCCAAAGGACTCAATTATTAGAAGCTTATGGGTCCTTTTTTAAAGTTTGGGAGCCCTGCTTAAGATGTAGACTGTTTCTATATTAAACTTATTTGACTTTATTTTAGAACTGTTCAATGGTTAAGGGTAGTGAGAGTGTAGGATATAAATTGACAATTTGGGGCTCAACTTCAGGAAAGAATTGAAGGCTGTTTTAGACAGTCTTAGACAGTCTTCAATTCTTTAATGAAGTTTATCCCCAAAGGGTCCTAGGGACTCTTTCAAATAGTTTTTAGGGTCCTGAATACTTATTTTTGGGTCCCAGACTTGCAAAACCCGTATCCCATGAAACCTTGATATCATACAGGCCTAAATTTGATTTGTCTTAGTGGAGTTAGTCAAACCTGACTCAGTGACCATTCTTAAGTAAGCGACCACTAAGTTCCCAAATGAACCAATTGGACCTGTATTAAGCAAGCGCCTGTCTTAAGCAAGCACTTTTTGAATGTCCCTTGGGTGCTTGCATAAGACAGGTTTGACTGTAATATATATCTATTAAAAGCAATGTCTTTTCAATTTCTTTTTCCAGATAGTAGTCATATTACAGAAGGAAACACAAAGATGATTCTCGCGTTGCTATGGCAGCTGGTTCTCCGATACCAGATAGGACTGTCCAATATAAACAATAGGAGCTGGCTCCTAGCCTGGGTCCAAGCTGTCATACCAGAATGCCATGTGACCAACCTCACTATAGACTGGAACTCTGGCATTGCTCTACAGTAAGACTATTGAAATAATTCCTAAAATAATAAGAAAAAACAACAGGAAGAATGAAAACTGTTCTCAAAGTTATATTTGTAAGATTACTGAAAATATTACAAATTTTTACTAGATTTGATATTTCATTAAAATAAGGGCATATCTAACCTAACACACATTACACAAGGGTGTGTTTCAAAATAGTAAATACCTCTGTCAAAAATCATTGTTCATGAATGATCATAACGTCATAACTACAGGTTTTCAAGTTGTTGTAATGATGTAATGACCATTCATCCATATTTAAATCATTAAAATTATACCTTGGAACCCCTTGCTCTATCTCCCATTTCTTGCCAAGAGGAGCTAAAGGACGTCAGTTGAATTTAGGTTTTCCCTAATGGCTCTTCATTTTCGGTGGTCACCAATTTTGTGTGAATGGATTTTAAAATCCTTTGTTGTGCCCATATAAAATGCACCTGCATATTGACTATTCAACTCTGAGACTGTGTTCTGGAAAAAAAAGAAGAAGCAAGCGGCACAGAAATGGTACCCTGCATTTTTTATTTAAAACATCTAGTGCATGTTTCAAACTTGAGGACCAGCTTGTGCTTCAATAGTCTGCATGTAGGTTTTGTTAGATATGGTTCCTTTGATGAAATATCAAGATGGATAACAAACTAATAGAGCCTCAGATAGAGGGGGTATTTAGGATTTTAGATCAGAGTATTTCAAACAAGAGCACCGCCTACAGGTGCCTATGCTCAGCTGTCGAGAGCTGGATGGTCAGAAAAATCTATACCTCGTGTTTTCTCTGAAAACCGCCGAGCTAAAAATTTAGCACAAATCAAATGTTGTTGGTACTCATTGGAATCATCAAGTCAAGACAATTCCAATAAGCACCCCCATCTTAGTGTTTCATTTGAGAAATAAATTATGGAAACACCTCCTATAAACTGTACCTCTGAATTAAGTTAAAGATAAGTATGTTACTTTTATTTCAGTGCTTTGTTGGAATTTTGCAAGAAAGGTTTAAGTCCAAATTGGAAAGGATTAAATCCTTTAGATGGGTAAGTTACAAGCTTTTTTATTCCAAGATAAATTCAAAACTATTCTTGATGATATACAGTAGTCTTACAAAAGATCCATTGAACTTTAAACATATGACATTTCTAGCTTATTTAGAAGGAAAAAATAGAGAAAAGCTTATTATAAGTCTTCTAGTTGGTCTAGTCGTAGTTTAAAGCTTATAAGAAACATCATAATTGAGCCAGTGCTTTACATTTTCAATAATTCCAACAATTCCAAATACACACCAAGCAAAGACTCAGGCCAGCCATCACACAGTCTGACCAGAGTCTTCACTAGGCCAGCCATCACACAGTCTGACCAGAGTCTTCACTATGTGCTCTAGGGATAGAATCGGATTTGACCTTTTTTTGACTCTCAGGAAACCTAATGATTTAATTATTTGGTTGTTAAGGCTTTTCAATGTATGTAGGCCTACATAACAAAAAATTGTCAAAATGTTGGAATTGTCACACACTGGTTCAATTCTTGTTGCCACTATATTCATATGAATTACAACACCTGAATTTATCAATATTTTAGTAAAAAGTGAAATGCAGTTGCTGTAAAAAAGGAACTGTTTGTTTGTTTCATGCATGAAACCAAATGTTCTTCATTCTCCGATGTTTTTTGACGAATTATTGAAAAAAAAACGGTAGATTTTCATTTGATAAACTAATCAGTAAAAATATCAAAACTTATACCAGACTTTCATTCATTTCCACATTATCTGATATTATCTAAGCTGAGGCCAATTAGTGACGTCATTGTAAAAGTTGGTTGCTATCACATGCAAAGGACATTTTGTCCTAAAATTTTAATTTTTGTCCCATATTTGCTAAGAAATAGAATAATTGGTTGTTTTTCGCGCAAGATTGATTGATATTTCATTGTGTGTCAACAACAAAAGCTATATTTTCATGAGTGAAAATATAGCTATTGTTGTTCACTCAATGAAATATTAAGCCATTTTACAACAAACAATTATCCTCTATGTAAAATATTTGCTTTTATCAGGGTAATAGAAAAGTGATTTTGCTGTAACTAGAATTATTTTTGCTGCTTTTAAAATGTGTTGAATCAGTCTGTAGGAGGCATTTGAAAGGTTGCTCTTGTCAACTTAATTTGAAAAAAAATGAAAATAACAAAAAATGTAATACAGTATCAATGGTGTAATCTAAGTGCAAATATTTGAAGATAAGGGGTAATTGAAAATCACAAAAATAATGATATGATTTACAATGACTAATGGAGTTTTATTGTGAAATTTGAACAGTTGTACTTATTTTGGTTGAGATAAAGCATCAAATGAAGGAAAATGAATTTTTTTTAGCATGGTTATTACATTATTTGTGAAAGATAAATTTTCAAATAATTTTCAGCTTTAAGGTAGCAGAAAATTTAAAATAAAACTAATTCTTTTGTATGTAAAGTATAGGAATTAAAGCCACTTTGAAAAGTTCATCTATTTCGATTGTACCTCACCAACTGGTTCACCAACCTCTTCTTGTAGGTTTTCTTATAACTAAACAAATATCCGTGTGATAACATCCCATGTGATATTTTTTATGAAATCACATGAATATTTTTAGAACAATGACATTTCTGTTAGAAACAACGGTGAAAACAAGGTTAATAGAGGTTATAAAATAAAAATATAATACATACTTAGTGTCTTTTATGAAAAAATATAAAACTAGGTAATGCCTTGTTTGCGTCCATGTTTCTAACAAAAATGAAAGTTTCTAAAAATAACCGCATAATGTCATTGTTCTAAAACTATCCATGTGATATCATAAAAAATATCATATGGGATGATATCACATGGCTATTTGTATAGTTATAAGATAAAATATTGACCATGGGGGTCAAACTCAATTACAGGCTTGACAATGTGTATCATTTCTGACCTTATTAAAAAAGAACAAAACAATAGTACATGGCAGAAATTTCTGTTTTATCCCGATGTTGTTGTGATTATGCTCCCTTGTGTGTTTATGGTGTGTTTCAATGAGTAACAAGTGTGAATATCCGTAGATTTCAGATACTCAAAAACAAAACACATTTATTTTGATGACTTGAAATTCATTCCAGTATTGTACAACTTATGTCAAGGTCACAATTGTAGGTAGCATGACAAAAACTTACTGGGATGCTACCTTTGTCACACATTCCTGGTCCATCATTACTAAACAATACATAGAAATAGGGGGGTTATTCTGGTCTAGGCATTGGCATGGGCGTCGGTGTAATGCCTTGATTATGTTTTTATGAGCAAGTGTTCCAAATCTCTGTTCCTACTAAAACTGTTGCTTTGAAACTTTGCAGATACTTCTGTGACCATAATATCAGCCTCTAGACAAAGGTTCATTAATCTGATATTGAATTTAGTGGAATTTTAATCCTTTTTGTCTGAGAAATCTAGGTTAAGTCTTCATATGCAAATGATGTAATTTCTCTGTTTTCTACTAATTCTTGGAACCCTTGCACATGCCTCTCAGTGACTATAATATCAGCCTCTTGAAAAATATTCATAACTCTGATTTTGAATTTAGTGTAATTTTAACCCTTTTTTGGACTTAGAAATTCTTGCTCAAGTTTTTGTGAGCAACTGGTTTATATCAATAATATCTCTGTTTCTACTTAAACTTTAAAGTTAAATAATCGAGCTTTGCTGTACTCTGACAGCTCTTGCTTTATGTTTCTTCTCAAAAATAAGATTTCAAGAAACATGAATAATGATAAAACACTAAAAACACTGTGGTCAATGGGGTATAAAATGATGTCACTATGTGGACAGAGGTTAGAAAATTGTAGAAAGGAAATTTTGTAGATGGTACACTATCAAATGCCCATTATTATACAATTCAACTAGGATTGAGTTGAAATGAAGGATGAACTTGAGCTGTTCGTCAAATTCTTCACATCCTTTACCCTTGTTATGCTGATCCCGTAATATTCAGGCTTTGGTGGGAGGCATAGACAAAGATCAGCCTGCACATATGTGCAGTCCACATATGTACAGTCCGATCTTAGTCTTTAACCTAGACATATGTGCTGACTGATCTTAGTCTTTACCTCCTTATTTTCATTTTTAGACCAGAAAAGTTTTAAGAAAATAATATTTCCAAATTAAACACTGGCTCTTAATAAGAGCATTTGGTGTTTTTAGCAGTTTGATTTCAATGCAATTTTGCATACCATAGGTTAAAACCCTTACCTGCTATTTTGTGCCTCTTTTTGATGAGCATGGTTGCTACAAGCAAGACTTAATATTGGTTGCCATGCTAGCACATTTTTGTGTCTATTGAAGGGCTAAGTTATTTCTGACCCCAGGCGAGTATTGTTGCCCGCTGTACAAGACTATCTCTTAGACAGCAGGCTTCCAGTCTCAGACTGATCCAAATATCAACTAACAAAATAGCCTAGAATAGGCTATCCTAATAGTTGACAGTAGGCCAGTCTACGCCCTGGTAGGATCTGTTCCAGAAATAAGGTTGGCTCTATATAGAGTAACAGGTTCAAACAAGGGGTAAATAACTGCATTATGTGTATCAAGTATTTCAATTTACTAAAGAAAATAAAGTAGATTGGGTTAGATGATACCACCAGCTTAAAAGATTCATATCTTACAATTGCTATGTGAAAAATTATAGCCGTATATGAATTTTGTCTCTCAGCTCGTCCTCCCTCCTTTGCAGATACCGTATTTACCCGAAGTATTCGGACACCCGAAAAATTCGGACACCATTAATTATTTTCAAAAATAATTTATTTTTTGTCCCTAAAATCGGACACAAATGGAATTGTCCGTCCCTTAGTTTTCGGACACAAATTTACGTTATATGAATCAAGTTGAAAGGCGAAGTACGCACGCTTACCTTTTGTTTAATTTACAGTATCGCTGATAATCCCAGTAAGGTGTAATCCATTGTTTGACATCCGATAACCCTTGTTAATTTGATAGCCGCGTGGCTAATTCACACCCAATAACGTTATTTTTAATAATCACTACATAAAAGGTTTAATTAATAGCTATCTACATCGGGAGATACGGGTTTATGCACAGCGATCTTTCGTCGA
Organism: Fragum whitleyi; assembly: GCA_948146395.1. NCBI lineage: Eukaryota > Metazoa > Mollusca > Bivalvia > Cardiida > Cardiidae > Fragum > Fragum whitleyi. The sequence goes on from OX411557.1 coordinate 8,971,359, forward strand.
CTGCATACGTGACGTATAAACTGACTTGCGATGCATTGGTAAGGCTTTAGGAATAGTTCAAACAAGAAATTCGGGTTGGTAGGCTTTTTATTTTTCAATTTAGTCGTAACAATATCAGAATCGCCGTAATCGAGAATATAGGCCTAATGGTAACAATATCCGGTCAGAAACAATAGCTGGTTTGGAAATTCTTTGTATTATTATTAATATGTAACGCGTGAATTTTAGCGACCAACAAATTAGACCGATCCATTACTGCGAAAAATCAAGATACCCGGAACAGTTGAATAAAACACGTGTTATCAAACGAGGCGAGGTAGTAATGGCGTAAATCTAATCCATAAGCGTCTAGTGATACATGTGTATGCGAAACATAATAGAGTTGAAAGCTTAACACGTAACCAAGGAGACGCCCCGATTCGCGTGTCGAGACCGTCTCAAATTATGTAATGACCGACATTCACCGACCCGAACACAAACCGTCTGTGTGCATGTATAAAAGTTCGAGGCAGTGCGATGAAAAAAATACGTTAGTTAAGAATTGTCTCTTAAGATCGGAAGTTTATTTATTATCCGAAGGATAAGAGAGATAGAGAGAAAGAAAGAGAGAGAGACGACTTTGTTAAGCTGCAGTTATAAGCTTTCACTCGTCCAACAGCGAAAATCTAACGGTCATTCAATTTTCAATATTTGGAACGTCTGCCGTTCACCATCGAAATATTGTAACTACTAAGACTCCCAATATTATTCATTTTATAATTGTCGATCTGTGAGCAAAATACCCTAACTACGGCTTTCGGTAACCTTACTTCCGATATTTCAGTCACGCCTCGTTTATTTATTTAGAAATGCCGATCGGCGAAAAAAAACAACGTAACTCCAGATAAACAAAGCTTGAGTTCCGATATTTAATTAGCAGGACGTTTTACTTCCCCATTTTGCTGGTTTGGAGTCAAGGTGAAAAAGAATGGCGATGATAAGGGATAAACTATAATAAACAAAGTTTTTCCGTCTTTTTTTTTTTTTTTTTTAATTTCATTTTTTTTTACTGTGCTTGGAATTTATTTGGGCCTTGGACTTGTTGTCTGAAAATAAAAAATTAAAATGGTTGAATTAAAAAAAACATGAATTATTGCTTCATCCCCAAACTCGTTTGCGTAGTAAGATAAGTAAAACGTTCGCAACCCTTTGCTCGACAAGATGGATTTGAACTTGTTATTGTTTTAGTGAAAATGTGTAAAGAGGAACATTAGTTTTGGATTGTTACTGCTCCGGATTTTCGTTCAGGATTATCTGTTTGAAGTTTCTTAAATGAGGTACGCTTTTTTTTTTTATGCATTCGTCGGGACTTTACCTTCTTCCTAGCTCCGTAAGCATATATTTGACGCATTTGTCGGCATTTTACCTTATTACTACCTCTGTCCGTATATTGTTCAAAATTGTTTAAAAGCCTTTACAAATATTAAAGATCGATTTTCACCATGAAATTGTGCAAAGACCCTAAATTTTCGGACACAGAGGAAAATAATTTTGTAAATATTCGGACACCAAAAATAATAATTATTTTTTTCCGTCCGAATATATCGGGCAAATACGGTAAATGACCAACTAATTTAATTATCAGAAAAACATTAAGGTTAAAAGATGAAGTGACTTAATTAAGCTTCCTTGAAATTTTAATTTTAGGGTGAAAAGGCTTTATACTTTTCATGCTGAACTCAGAATATCTTTGTTTTTAAAGAATGCAACTAATACATAGATCAGTCTGATAGTATTATTGTTTGATCTCAGTCTATATCACATGGTTGTCCCTTTGAAAGCTTAAAAACTCAGTTCATTACCCATTAGAGTTCTCCAGTGAAATCACCCCTTCAAACAAAATGCTGGAAACAGATTTTGCTCAGTATTTCAAATACTGTCATGTATTTTATAAGTTTTATTTTATCATATTTGGTATGTTGGTCAGATACATTATCAATATAATTGACCTTAATATTTTTATTGACAATAATGACCAATCAATCTTTTATTGTCTCTATATTGTCAATCATATTGTCTGTATAATAAATTGACAATTTTATTCATTGTATATGACCAATATTGAAGGTTGATCAATATATCCTTTCAATTTTTAGCTCAACTGTACACCTGTACTCAAGGTGAGCTCTTGTGATCATTGAATGTCGGTTGTTTGTCTTCCGTCTTCTGGCGTCAACAAAAAAATGTTTACACTCTAGAGGCCACTTGATATTATTGACAATTTTATTGATTGCAAATTCGCCACCGTTTTAGGAAAGGATGTTGTTTAGCATGACCATTTTATGGCTAAATAATGTTTGTTTACGATATTTGATATGAAACATTTAAGTGGACACTGTAACATTATGAATGAACAAGGATTTCTCTGTCTAGGCCACAGGAATTTTGTTTAGTGGTTTTTATACCACATACATCACAGAGAGTTGATGAAATATAAAAGTTGTTAAACCGGTTTTGGATGCAGTCGCCTATATTAAGATAATGTATCCTTCACAAAATGAATAAAGTATGGAAGTATTTTACCCATTAAAGTTATACTTAAATGGCCCTTTCATAATTAATTTATTGACAATGATATTATATAATACATACTTAGTGTTTTGTATGAGAAAAAATATCTAACCAGGTTGGGAGAATTGATCATTGTCGAGGCTCAGCTGAGACAATTATCAATTCTCACAACCGAGTTAGATATTTTTTCATACAATACACTAAGTATGTATTATATTTATCTTATAACCTCTATTTGTCTTGTTTTCGTCGATGTTTCTAACTGAAATGCAAGTTTCTAAAAATAACTGCATTATATCATTGTTCTAAAAATAACTATGTGATATCATAAAAAAATATCATATGGGATGATATCACACGGATATTTTTATAGTTATAAGATAATAAATCAATATATTGATTGATTTTTCAATTTCATCTTACTCACTGTACATTGACAATATTATTTACCCTGTATGGGCAATAACTAAGATTGATTATAAACAGTTCAAGATTCTTAAAAGCTCTAGAATGTTAAGACATCCCATACAAAAAAGCTCAAAAACTGGTTCTTGATCATTCTAGAACATAGAAAAGTTCACATTTTATTGAACTTCTAGAACTTGTTCTTGAACTTGTTCTAGAACTTGTTCTAGATATTCAAGAACTAATTCTGAAAGTTCTTGAATTGCCATAAGTTCTTGAACAGCCATTCAATGTTCTAGAACATTCAAGAGCCAGTTCTTGATCTTTTTCACATTCTAGAACATTCAAGAATCAGTTCTTGAACTTTTTCCACAGGGGACTTAACTCTAGTGTCAGATGTCCTTGCTCTGTCATGCTCTGCTTCCACAGTCTTTCAGATGAGACTTTAAACTTACTGTATGATAGTGATCAGCAGATTATTCGATTATAATCGATAATCAGTCTTAGACGACTATATACACAAAAACTATACTTTTATTCTAAAAGATAAGCTTGACTTTGTCATACCAATATTTGATAATCCAAATGATTATGACACAATGATCTAAATATAAAATAAATGAAATAATATAACTTGATGAATATAAATGACTTGCAATATTTAGGACTCCAATTTGAATACCGCTAATATACTGCTATTGCTAATTAAAAGTTATCATAGTATTTAGACCACGCTTGAAGTGAATCGGCCAATCAGAGAAAAGTATTTCAAAAGTATATATCACAGATACAACTCCTAGCGTTGTATTTACAGATATACAATTGTAGAATGTCTTGCATGTGAATCTCAACAGGTTTTGGGGGCCAAGTCATTTCAAAAAGATGATGAGCATTTTATACAGCTCTTTTTGCCTTAAGACTTTCGAAAGTCGCAAAAGTGCAAAAGATCTGAAAATGGTAACAGATATAGATTTATAAGTGATTTAAACACATTCACACACTTAGAGTAATATCACAGCGAAATTTACTCTTTTTCATTATTAAGAGGTTAGGATAAAAAATACAGATAGTGTAAGAAAAGTGTGGTCTAAGTCAGATGGACTATCTCTTGCTGCGGTTTATGGGGAATAGACACTCGCTAACACTTGTGTCTATTACCCATATATCAAGACTGTCGTTTTCTATCCTATACTTAATATTGCAATGCTCTGTATCTAAATGTTAATAAACAATTTTGACCAGTATAATCTTCAAATTTAATAGCTGTTGTCACACATCATGCATTTTTATAGAATTTAAATCAAGGTTATATTTCTTGCTACCTTTACTCTTCAAGATGTTAAAATTTTTACATAATACATATCATTGTTTCTATTTGTTTTTTCCTATTATTTGAAAGCTGGAATTATGGCTACAATAGGTTGCTTATTTTCTTCCAGAATAAGTATTTCATGAACAAAATAGCCAGCCTCTGGTGATGTTGGTTAAAAAGTCAATGCCTCTTGCTCAGGGAAGACATGCTCTGAAGGTGGTCATTTTTTGATATACTCTTATTCATTTGTCTGTCTGTCCATCTGTCTGTCCAAATTCTTGTTAATACAACTCCTCCTTCAATTAAGGACAGATTTACATGAAACTTTGACAGAATATTCCCTATCAAGTTACCATGTCCTTATTGTCTTTTTTTATACTGTGCTCCCCCCTTCCCTGATAAAAAAATAGATTTTTGTAACAAATGTAAAATGATTCTTATTATCGATAATTTGAAAATGTGAGAATGAGTCTAGGGACTTTAGAGTATCAATTTATCAAAAATTACAAACTTAATGATGCATAAATAAAAGTGCTTACTGGTATACATTTTTTCCACCTTTTTGCTAACATTTTTTGTGCAATTTTTTACTTTATAAATCTGCTGTTGGACTAAATATAACAAAATAAGAAAATACAGATTCCCAAATGAAACAACTTTACAAGGAACCTTGGTGCCAAAATGTACTTAGAACTAATTTTGAGGCAAAAATTGGCAACTTATTATTCATAAAAATGATTTTTTTTTTTTTCAGGCATGAATTAATAAATGAAAAGTATTTTGTAAATGTGGTGGTCAAAAATATGGCCTATCATCAGTCGTGATTAATAGTTCAATGTTCTATAGTACAGTGGTCATTGCTAGCCTTAGGGATAAAAATGAGCAACCTAATCTACATATTCACTAATTATCATTACACAATCCATGGTCAATGTCGAAAGAAAGCCTTCAATGTTCTACAAGAGAAAATTATTGATTTTTTTATTTTTTTAATTGAAAAACTTTTTAATTCATGACCTTTCAAGGTCATTTTGGTATCATTTTTAGCTTGCCTGTGAATGATGACTTCTGATACCAGTGATTTATTTGTGGTTACAGACAGGATGAAGAACATTATTTAATTTGCTTAACTATTAGTTTTATCCTTGAAACAGTGGATTTTCATAGACCTAAGTGGGATGAGCGAATGACCAAGTTTTCAGAGTGCTTGAATGGCCTTATTACTTGACTGGTAATATACATGTATATTCAAATTAATGGCTGGGCAAAAAACAGTTGTAACTCCCTATATATTTATAGGGAGTTACAACTGTTCTGTGCTGAGCAATCAAAATAAGGATTTCTTGTTGGTCAGTCAATTTCAGGGCAACAATATGGGTGTCATTTCACTAATGTACATTAGATCTGTAGATAGATGGGGTACATTTTATCTATATAACACCTTGGGTATTAATTTACACCACACCATCTTTAGTTAACAATCTATCTTCAGTATTGAAATATCAACCCTCAGGCAAAACTTGTCCTTCATTCATCTTATCAGTTATCCATTTAAAAACCATTATTTGATTTACAGAACTTAGGCCTGATACAAATCTTTTGTAAACATTAGACTCTTTGGCCTGCGGCCACAATGGCCAAGTGTCAAAGTTCTGTAGGTACTTACCAGTAGTTAGAATTATCAAATTGTATTTGTAGGCAGTACACAAATAAGTTGGCATCAGTATAAACCTGGTTAAAGCCCCAGTCTGCCTTTAGAGTAAAAAAATCAATCTTTCGTGAATACTCTTTTAAAAAAATTTTCTTGATTTATTCTTATGAAAGATGAGTAACATAAAAATACAAATCAATCGACAAACGGTGGCTTTTTCGTGAAATGCATTATATGCTGTATACAGTAAAATATGTAAGTGAATTTTGGTCATGTGAAATTCGCCCATGTGCAGGAGCGGTATTCAAATTGGAGACAGAAATGTTGCGGGTAATATATATTCATCAAGTTAGGCCTATTTTGGATCATCGGTCGTGATCATTTGTATTACCGAATATTTGAACGACAAATTTAAGCTTATCTTTGAGAATAGAAGTCTATTTTTTGTGCACATAGTTGTCTAAGATCATTGTCTTGCGTTTCGGAAATGTTCGCGAACATTGACGAGGGCTTTAAAGGACAGCAGAAGGACAGAAGAGCCTGTATCATTTACTTGCATCCTTAGATCTTGAATCTGAGTTTCAAGGCAACTATAAAGTTTTAAGCTTTTATTGTAAGCAAATTAAAATGAATTCAAGAGAAAAAGATTAAACCTTCATGCTGTTCATATTAAAGGTGAATTGTTAGAGGCATTGCCAGCACATCTGTAGTTGTACTAAACATTGTATAATTTCAAATTTGACTTTAAATTTTGTTTATATGATCACAGGCATGCATGTTTAAAGGTCAAGTTTCTTAAAGAAGTCTGACCTCCGGCTATATATGTGAATGAATTAATATATTAAATTCCTTATGATTGCATATATTTCAGAAAGAACAACTGTATAGAAGCCATGAATCTTGCTCGCTACCATTTTGGAATTCCATTAATCCTGAAGCCAGAACATTTAGCCAGTCGAGAATTAGACGAGCTTTCATTAATTACATATTTGTCTTATTTCACAAAAGTTGGAGCCCCAGGATACAACGGGACTTTACAGAGAATCCAGCCTTTAATCAGGAATTATCCCGTCTTTAATTTTACGGTAAGTAATTTTCATGGACAGTAATTTTATCTTGCTTAAGGGTACTATTTTAATTTTGTTTCTTTAAATGTTTGACCTGATGGACTGCATATTTCAATGGATTTGGGTTAACACACAGTTATCTGTATATCAAAGGTATAGTAAAACTTTTTTTTATGATATAACAAAATTTTTATGCCCCCGTATCGAGAGATCGGTGGCATATTGTTTTACTCATGTCCGTCTGTCTGTCCGTCCGTCTGTCTGTCTGTCTGTCTGTCCGTCCGTCTGTCCGAAAACTTAACCTTGCCAATATCTTAATGCCGATTCAAGATACAAAGCTAATATTTGGCATGATGATAGATCTCAATGATCTGCATCCGCTGGTACCAAAGTCAAGGTCATGTGACAAGGTCAAGGTCATCTGTCAAGGTCAAACTTTGAAAACTTAACCCGAAAACTTAACCTTGCCAATATCTTAATGCCTATTCAAGATCCAAAGCTAATATTTGGCATGATGATAGATCTCAATGATCCCGTCCGCTGGTACCAAAGTCAAGGTCATGTGACAAGGTCAAGGTCATCTGTCAAGGTCAAACTTTGAAAACTTAACCCGAAAACTTAACCTTGCCAATATCTTCAAGCCTATTCAAGATACAAAGCTAATATTTAGCATGATGATAGATCTCAATGATCTGCATCCGCTGGTACCAAAGTCAAAGTCATGTGACAAGGTCAAGGTCATCTGTCAAGATCAAACTTTGAAAAAAAATGCCATTACGGGGGCATTCGTGTTTCACAAACACATCTTGTTATATCTTAGAAATGTTGAGCTTTGCAGAATAAAGGACCTGTCAAGTATGCAATATTATTTCAATTGAATCAGGAGCATACTCAAAATTTCTGCTCTGTAAGTCTGTCTATTTGTTTGAGATTTTGCTTGTAAGCTAAATGAATCAGACAAAATTAATGTGCACTTACAATAGCTTTGCGCTGACCATCTTAATTTATTGCTTCAGACTGACTGGAATGATGGTAGAGTGTTATGTGAACTGGTGACAGTATTTGGAGGAATCATACCTTCATGGCCAGATCTCAAGGGAACAAGTTTAGAGAGATTGAAAGAAGGTACGTTTACTGTCTTACATTTATTTTAGTAGAAATTACAAGGAGTAAGTACTATATTTATGTCCCTGTATTAAAAGATCAGGGCCCAAGGTTATAAAACTTTTCTCAGGCTCAATTCAAACTTTCCTCAAACTTTGGACCCTGGTGCATATTGTTGTTCTGTTGTCTATCTGTATGCCATTCTGTCTGTCTGTTTAGCAAGACACAAATCAAGAACTTGGGTAAATGAATACAATGGCTTAATAAAAATCTCATTGATAGGCATCTACTTACATCCAGATTAAATTTTCATATAAGGTCAAGGTCATCTTTTGAGGTCATGTGTTGGCAAAACTAAACAAAAAACTTGCATTGTCAATTTCTTTTACTTTATTCATGATAAAATGCTCTTATTAGGCATGATGTGTGATACATCTCATTGATATCAATCTGCTGATACTAATGTCAAGGTCATTTGTCATTGGTATTTTTAGCTATCCTGAGTACATCATGCTCAAGGTGAGCTTTTGTGATCATTGAATGTCTGTTGTGTATCGTCCGTCGTCTGTTGTCAGACGTCAACAATTTAAATGTTTACACTCTAGAGGCCACAAATATGATCCAATCGTCATGAAACTTGATCAGAATGTTGGCCAGGTCACAAGGATGAACCCTTTTGAATATGGGAAGGATCCATGCTATATCACAGGAAAAGGGGCCTAAATGACAATTTTCTTGTTTACACACTAGAGGCCACAAACATGGCCCAATCTTCATGAAACTTGGTCAGAATGTTTGTCAGATCACAAGGCTGAGCCCTATTATAAATGGGAAGGATCTGTGCCATATTATGAAAAAAGTGGCCTTAATGACAATTTTCTTGTTTATAGTCTAAGAGGCATCAAATCATAAAAGGACAATTATGACTTTACTGGAAAATATGATTTATTAAATGAGACAAAGATATGAAGGTGAGCGATATAGGGTCATCATGTTGCTCTTGTTTAAATTAAACTGTATTTTAAATCATACTTACAGAAATTCATTGTCAAATTTCCTTCAAAGTTCTGATTTACAGCATTTGATGATGGCCTAGTTTAAATAAGTGCTGAAAAATGTTAAGATCCTCAACATCAAATCAAGGATATGTTTCTCTTTTAAAGAAATATAAACAAGAAAAAATGAGTGCAAAGGACCATGTTTAAAATTTGATGTTATTATTTTCACTAAATTAGCATAACTGGTTTACTACCCTAACATTCCATCATAAAATATAACCTTAGCCATATGTATCAAATTACAAAATTTGTAAACATTTTCTGAAAGAAATTTACAAAGTGATTTAAAATGAGCATGAATTTTTCATACAGAAAATTGGATTGTATCACTTTTCTGCCGAAGATGTTTGTACATTGGCATCATCTACTCCGACTGTACATCCATCTGTATTGAGGGTTTAGTGCAAGACTATACCAAGTGTCTATATAGTCTTCAGGGTTTGACACAAACTTCTTTTTGTCACCAGACCGAAGGACCTGTTAGAGAAAAATGTAATAGGTCCTCCATGATAACAACAAAACTTGCATGAAAACATGTTTGATTTTTAGCAATTGAGGGGATAAATTACAAAGGAAAACATCGTTGGAAAAGAAGAAATTGCTTTTGACAAGCAATTTCTTCTATTTCTACAATGTTTTCCATTTTGGTAATGCAAATAGCTTATAATTTTTCAAAACACGACAGATCAGAAATACTAGGTACTGCCATTAACAACAAGCCTGAAGGACCTGCAGCATGGCTACTTCTATCAGTCCTTCCCAAAATCCACAGTTCTCCGGCCTGAGGATTGGGGTTAGTGTCGATCTCTAGTCTTGTGCTGAGCCCTCAATATGTATAGTCTTGTGCTAAACCCTTGATATGTACATGTACCATCATTTAATGTTAATAATCATGGAGAGATTTGCATGAAACTTTTACAGAATGTTTCCAATCATGTGACCATTGGCATATTGTCCCCATTTTATGATATCATGCTGTGTCATGGAAAAAGAGACATTCACGTAAAATTCCTGTGCCTTCCTATATCTTGGCAATGGCACTCTTTCATTATTTTTACACATTTTTTGTTGATTATTTAAATCTCAATTAAATCTCAATTGCTAATTACATGAAATTTATGCAGTTAAAATTTCTAATTGGAAAATCATTCATTAAGTTAGTTAAGTTTATTTTGAAAACATTCTTTACTTTATATTACCGATCGCCCTAATTTTTCAACCAATGGTCGACCGCTATTTCATTTGAAATTCAAAAAATATATCGCATAACCTGACAATCTGTTCGAATAAGTGTGCTACATGACTTTATGTCATTATGGGCGGAGACTTAAAAAGAAACCAGACAGTGACGTCATATCTTGTCTGGTGATCAGTTTCGAAGGACCCTTTACTTGTAATCGAGCTTACGAAAACGCTTATTGAATAAACTATTTCTGTGGGTTTTAAACAACCCTTACATTCAAACGATAAACAAAAAAGAGATTTTTTATGGATTGTATATACATGTACATTTCAACCAATAGAGGGAGGAATAAACTGATATACTAATTCTGATTTTAAAATTAACTCAAATCGAATCTACCTGTAACACCTTTTTAAGTTGACATAAAAAATACGACAGTGTTGAAATGATATAGAATCTAAATTTTCGTTTTAAAATGAATACTTTTAATTTGTCTATTCTTCAATGCACCCTACCCTTCTCTATGCTGAGTTGAACATATTCATTCATGACGGGTTACGCGACAATTTGCCATACATTCGTAACATGGATTATCCCTGTGGGCTAAAAACTCAACATACACCATGTATTTAGTGGGCATATCGTCCGCGAATAGCTTGCTATATATAAAATACATTTTTATAGTTGCAACCACAAAGTATTCATCGCCAAACGCGACTAAAGGGTAATCATTTCATGGAAACCGTCTCGCCAAATGACGAAATATAAATGAAAATTGGATAATTCGCCCCTCCCCTTTTTATTTGCGGCGATTTGATTGAATAATGTATGACGCAACAAAATTGACTGACATCATTGATTGACGTAAAACTCACTGTAGCTAAAGTTATTGGGTGAAAATTAAGCCGATCGGTAAAACAGTTATAGTTCATATTCTGACAATTTACGCGTATAACCTTGCGCTCCGCTAACGCTCCGCTTAGGTTATATCGCGTAAATTGTCAGAAATGAACTATAACTATTACTTAAACCTTTACTGGTTTACTATCTGGAAATGGTATCCTAAAAAATGAAAGAAAAAGATGGTTATGAAATTAATAGGTATTTTTTATTTGCTTAATGAGTTTTACAACTATCTATATGGAATTAAAATCATTACAAAGAAAACTTATGATTAATCCAAGGCTTCATTTCAGCTAGAATATGTTTTTAATTTTCATCAATGGGTGAAGAGTGAAACTGACTTTAGGGGACAAAATGTTGATCACATAATTGATATTACATCCATTATCCCTTCTCAAACTCAAAATTCTGAAACAATATTCCCTTAACAATTATCTGCACTTCCTTGTTCATAGTATTAGAGGAATACAGTATGAAAACCATTTTTTTAGTATAAAATTTTCCTTGCATTTCATACTGAACGTTTTAGTTTAATCAAACTGAAAATATAAGTCTTGATCAAGTTAGGGCTACTTTAGTTTTCATTGCAAAGAACGGAAAGAGTTTATGGTTTATTTTTTGCCATTTGTCTTGTGTTTGCATACAAAAACTAAAAGCCCATTTAATGTCGGAAATTAGTCAGGTCTTGTTTAAATGATATTTTGCTGTTTGAAGCTTTCAGTTTTGTTATAAAGTGCAGTCTATGCTATGGATATTTCAATATATATTTGAAATTTATTACAGAATCATTAATTTGTATTAATTGATAAAGTTAGTGATTAATTTGATATTTGTGTAATTAACTTGTCCAGGTTGGAAAAAATAGTTGTAGAAAACTATGTTTTGTAGAAAGTATTGAGCAAGAACTTTTTTGTGAATGTTTTTTTTTTATTCTCTTTTGCCACTGCTTTGATTGTGAAAGGTCAAAACATGGAATTACCTACTAATGTGTGAATACGAGTGAAATACTGTGAAAAGAGAGAGGAGAATAAGTGTGTCCAAGTTATTTTCATTTCTTTGGACTATGAATATTCCATGATCAAACCAAGTAGTACAATGTATTATAATCTTAAGGATTCTGAAATTTTAACAGTAATGTGAAAACTCAGACTGACTTAAGCCTATGATAAAAGTATTTTGTTGATCTTAATTAAATTTACGAAAAAGATTTTTGTGAAATAAAAGTGTGTAATTGTTGAAAATGGATGTACCTACCATTGACTATGAAACTTATGTTAAAACTCCGCTACAAATGTATATGAATGAAAATCGTGCAGTGTCCACCACAAGAAAACAACAATATGTGCATGATGGACAATTTGTTTGGACTGAACAAAAAATTATACAGAAATTTAGTGACAATTGGAAGAACCCATTTTATATAGATGAGGTAATTATTTAATTGATTTTGCCCCCTACGAAGAAGAGGGGGTATATTGGCTTCACCATGTCTGTCTGTCTGTCAATCTGTCGGTAGACCTTTTTTATTTCCGGACTCTAACTCAAGAATGATGTGACCAAGAATCATGAAACTTTATACACTTGTTGTCTGTGACCCAAGGAAGTGCCCTAGTGTTTGTGGGTCATGAATGTCAAAGGTGAAGGTCATATTTGAACTTTGTCAGGAACAATTTCCAGAACTGGGACAAGGTGCTGATGGGGGTATTAGTCCACTTTGTGACAAATCTTGTTTGATTAATTTCACCCTTTTTATCTTTGATTTTCATACAATTTTGACTTCTCCAGACTAAAAGAGCTGGAAAAGAAGAAATTGTGATAAAAAGTTAATAAAGGTGTGGCTTTAAAAATGGTATCGTGCTTAAATCTGTTAAAAGATGGTGTAATGCTAAAAAAATATAAAGCTGTGAACAATCTTATCTACTTGATTGTCAAAAATACCTTTGCTAGTCTATCATAACCCTTGTCATGCGGAACCCAGAATATTCCTGCTTTTGCAGGAGGAACAGATATGTAAAGTCTGATCTTAGTCTATACCACAGAGTTTCCTGTTAAGGTAGTGGACCTGTAATAGTTCTGTAACATTTCACAATGTTGACCGAGGTTTCTTAATGAAAATAATTAGGAAACCTCGGTTAACACTGTTCAAGTTCATAACTCAAGAAACGTTACGGAGCTAGTACAGGTCCACTACCTTAAATCAAGAAGTTTGAAAACTGTATGTCCCAAATAAATATTGAATCACAACTTTTGCATCCAGTGCTTTCAGCATTTTGATTTTAATGCAATTTTGCTTGGGCTTTTATTCAGTGTGATAAGGAATAAATAATACTTTTAGCATTTTTGTTTTAATGTAATTTTGCTTGGACTTCTATTCAGCAGGATAAGGGATAGATAATACCTATAATTTCTCTTTAATCGCCAAAGTTGAAGTTTGAAAGAGCAAATAAAACAATGATTCTATAAAAAGTCTGAGAAGGCTAGTGATATAGCCAAAAGTATGAAAAAAGCAAAACCTGGTCAATTGTCTTAGAGAACACCTGATAAAATAAAAGAAATCTGATGAAGCCACTACTATTTACTTAAAATATTCTGAAAGAGCCTGATGTATCTTAGAATTAAAAAGCTTAGAATCTGACAGAGCCCATCATAGGTTGAAAGAGCCCATGATGTAGTAAAATAGAAAAAATTCAAAAGCCCATGATAGGTTCTTTCATTGGCCCACACATTCTGTGCAAGTAGTGGGTCATCCTGCAAGAAAGCAGAATTGAGAGGGACTACCCTTTAAGAACTTTAGCAGAATTGAGATGGATTATGATGAAAGAACTTTTTTTCCAATCATAGAAAAAAAAAGTTCTATGTGCATTATTTTTTCTGTAGGTACATGCGTGTCTTTAGAAAAAGATCTGTATGTGATGTGAAGCATTTGTATGCGAATTATGTACAGCAGTACATGAATGGGCTCCCTGGTTCTAACCAAAATCTTATGATACAATCATAGTCTGACAGGGGACAAATGTCATCAGAATTGAAAAAAAAAGTTGTAGAGTGTGCATCATCAAATTGACTGTCTTCTGCAAGATTAACATCAGTACTTATTTGACACAAATTCAAAATCAACTTTCTGATTTTAAGGTAATTTAGGTTAAGGTCTGAAACATATTTTTCATTGGAATTTATATTTTGATATTATGACATATTTTCAGAACTGGTTATGATCTTAGATAGAAAAAGGACATATCCATGGCTCAGCATAAAATGGTTGTAACTGACTATATATTTATAGACAGTTACAACTGTTTCATGCTGAGCTATCGATATTTGTTGCTGTATGCAATTTTTGGCCTTATGTAAAACAATTTTAATGAAAGAAAGAAAAGTGTACTCTTGCATTCATGTAGTGCAAATATACTCAAGCGTAACACCATAAAATTAAAGCCACACCTGAGTTTTATTGCTCCCGACAGTCAAAATTGAAAACATATTTTGTTAGGTCAGCGCAATACTATTGTAAGTGCCTATTAATATATAGGCACTTGCAATAGTATTGCACTGACCCCTAGATTTGTCCACAGGTATAGAAGGGGCCAAAAGGATCGGAGTTTCGGAGCTGTTATCTGCAGAAGAAATAGTTGACGAGTCAGAAGAGCACTTAGGCATCATGGCCTACGCTGCTCGCTTTCTCACGCTGTCAAACGGCGTTGTTATATATCAACATGAGTATAAAGATACTAAGGTATTGTCTGATAGAGGAATAGTTTGATGTCCTTGCTATTCTTATTATGAGTTTCCAAAAGTGTTGAAAACAATTCAAAGGGTCGGTTCAAAACAATTCTAGGTGCCTGTGAGTATTTAGGCTCGTACAATAGTTTTGTGCTGACCCCTGAAAATGGAGACAGAGTAGAGGTTGTGCAAAACTGTTGCTTGTACTATTAAATATCATGGTTCTTTAATGTGCTCAGTGAAAAGCATCGTCTCACGGGACCTTGGTTTAATGTCTCATCCCAAAGTTTTGTTAGTGTGCCAGCCCATGATCGAAACAATGTGATTGAACTTCATTGGTTTTTAAGTCCGGTGCTCTACCAACTGAGCTAATCGGGCTGACATTGCTCAAAACATAAATAAGGAGGACATGTATTTTAAGTTGAAACCTGTTGTAAGTGCTCTTTGGACAGTGTAAAACTGTTGTAAATGCCTATATTCATAGGCACTTACAACAGTGTTGCATGGATCCTCTCAAATAATTCTTCGTTTCTATGATTAGGAAGGGTAAAACTCTGATTATCTATCAATTTAGCATTCAGATTTTACTGGTATTAGACAGATTGCAGGAAATATATAAATAATCTTACTTGACTTAACTTTTTAAAGAGAAAAAGTAGATAGAAACAATTTGAATCATGAAACTTGTGGTACAAATTATGAAACTTGTGGTATGACCAACCATTTACAACCAAACTGTTCCAATCCTTTCAGGTGCTGTCAATAGAAGACAGTGGACCCAGGGATACTTCCTCGTTGCTGAGAGAGAAGGAATCTGCTCCTCTCAAGTTGTTGAGTAATGGATACACCAATCATAACCATAAAGATAATGATTCCACATCAACTCTCAGGTATTTTTATGACATCCTTTCCAATGATCAGGAGCATATCATTTTTTTTATCCCCCGCCGTTCTGCAAAGGGGATATAGAAATGGTCTCCATCTGTCAATCTGTCATTCCATCACTAAACTTGTCAAGAGCATATCTCCTAGAGTATAAAAGCTATCAACGTGAAACTTTATAGGTGGATAGATCTCATATATATCTCATGGAGGAGAAATGCAGTGCACAAGAACCACGACTAGCTTGTGGTAAGTGTGACATAATCATCACTACTACAAACCCGTATTTTCATGTAAGTCATAAGTTGGTGCAATTGTACAAATTTGTTCAGCATACCGTATTTCTACTGATAAACACTCCAAGAAGCTATACATAATATGGTAAGTGAGAATTTATTTGGTATGAATTTTCTGATTTAAAAATCATTAAAATTAATGTCTATTAGGCCCGTTCCCTTTAATTTAGGGTGAATTTGCTCTAAACATTCATTTATATGATTGTTTAGAGTAAATTCATCTAAATTAGAGAAGAAGTCTCAAAGAGTCCTAAAATTTAGGCATTTAAGGGGTTTTCTAAGTAAAAAAATGTAGGTGTGCCACTATAATTGAGGGCGCTATAATTAGAGGAAATACTGTATATCTCCTTTATCTATGATATTTCACACAATTGTTACCTACTTTGAATAGATTGGCTACTGAAGGTCATGTTCAAATTTTTGTGCAGAGCATAACTTCTAAATTTATCGGTGAATTTCATGATAATTTAGCATAGATGTTCCCCCTGAAGGTTCAGAAGTGCCACTGTTATGGCTGAAGCTTAGAGGTCAAGATCACATATCAAGGTCAGACATTTGTGTCCTCAACAAGTATTTTCCCTGGACAACAAATCCAATCACCATTGTTGGGTGTCAGTATGTCTGTGCTAAAAAAAAAACCCTTAAAGACTCCAATTTCTTCAAGCCTAATCAGGATACAAAACTCCTATCTTACTAAATGATAGAATATATTTGAACATATCTGTAGATATCAAAGTAAAGATGATATAGCAAAGTCAAGGTCACTTGTCATTGTCAATTGGGAAACTGGATAAAAAAAACTTAGAAGTTGTTGATTACTTTAAGACTATTCAAAATACATGGCTCATGGTGATAGAAATCAATAATGATAATTTGCAGATACCAAAGTCAAGGTCATGTTTCTAGGACAAACTTCTGCAAAGTTAAATAAAAAAATATCATTGCCTATTACTTGAAGCTTATTCAAGATATGAAGATGATATTTGGCATGAAGATAGATGTCGATGTTGTGCATCATTCTGCAGTTGAAAAAATCAAGGTTGTATTGCAAGGTCAATTGTATGGAATCCATACAGAGATCTCAGAATTCCAAGTGTCAATCTTTTATTTTATAGATACTAATTGGAAATGAACCTGTGCATGATATTTCCAACTGTTTCAAAATGCACCAAGCAAGATCCTGACCGGGCTGTGCATGCACACACTGTCTAACTAGAGTTTTCACTTTCTTTTTGTAGAAAGATAAGGTCTGAAAGTATCAATAGGCAATCAAGTTATTTTCTCATTGCGCTATCTATGCTGCCCAATGTTTGTCCTTCAAGCTTGTATCAAGTTGTTGGAAATGTCAAGCACAAGCTTAAATGTCTTCCAAACATTTTTTTTTCGTCAACATTTTTTTTGAGCATTCATGTCTAGGGATTCAGATAAAAAGTAGCAGAAATAGATTGTTGTCACTCTCACATACTTGAATCTCTGTTCATATTGAAATGTCAAACATAGGCTAGAAAATGATGACTCAGTCCATTACAGTTGTAACTGCCTATAAGTTTATAGGCAGTTACAAATGTTTTGTACTGAGCAATCAAATTGTGAAATTTCTCAAACCATTTCAGTGAGCCAGGACAACAACAGCTGGAGTATACCTTTGTTCGTACCCCATCTTTACGCAGAAAACAGAAACAAGATGTACACGCTGCCGAGGGTGTTAAAAAAGATACATATTCTGATGGTGTGATCATTTATGCAACTGTAAGCTTCTGAAATTTATTATCTATAATCTTTCAAAAAACACACAAAAAAACGAACTTACATTCATATCAAGTCTCTGTGATATAACTCAAATTGATGTCAGATATTTTAAATATTTTGGCACCTTTCTTTAAGTGTTTGTTTGATAGCATAGAAGCCCACAACTAAGATAGATTGCAAACTTCCAGCCTGCAAATTCGATTCGACCATGATATATTAATGTAATAACAACATTTTTTGTGTGTGTCTGACATGTAAATCATTTAATAACATTTGAGGAGAGTAAAGTTTTTGGTCTTTAGCATACCAGAAGACAAAAAAAATATTGTTAGTTGAAATTTATTAATTTTGCAAATCTAAGCAATCAAGAAATAGCTTCTGGTGGATGATATTGAGTTATTTATTAACCATGGTTTAACATTTTCCATTTCTAGTCCCACACTGTAGTGTCTGTAGATGACATTAGACTAGAAGCTGAGTCCCCAACTGGAAGACTTATCAAAATGAATGGAGATGCTCAGTACCATGCACAGTTTGGAGCAGATGAAATTGGTAATTATTTATCATTAACTTCGTTGATTGTTGTTTTACTTTCTACTTCCTGTTTTACAACTAAGTTTATTTTTTGACTTAACATGGTACAATGGGAAATATCTGTGGTACTTTTCTCAGCAATTATTTATCCCTAAATTCAGTGATTGTTGTTTTGCATTCTACCTCCTGTTTTACGACAAAGTATATGTGGACTTAAAATGGTACAATAGGAAATATCAGCATGAAGCATTTTTGAAGCAACTATTAATGACACAACTTCGAACTTATAGTGTATCAGATAGGGATCCCATAAATATTATGGCAAAATTTCTTTGCATTTTTCTCTGCAACTAGAATTTAATGAGTTAAGAACGTATAGCAACACTATAATATTTTTGTTATGAAAGTGACGTCATATTGTGTTTGCTGACATCCTTTTGCAAACAATGTTTTGTGTTTCAGTTATAAATTGACTTTATAAATTTCTTGAACCTTCTTGATTTATCAAAAAATCTGTTTATAGATGACTTGACTAATAAATTTGGTATTCAATGACTACTCATTCAATATTCTCTATTTCATTTAAGGAACATGGACTGTAACTCTCTTCATAAATGATAAGGTAGTTGACTCTTGCCATGTGGATGTTTGTGATCCCTCACAGGTCATTGTGTCTGGATTGAAAGCTGGCTTAACAGGACATCCTCATCAATTCTATGGTAGGTGAATTATTATTTGAGCCTGTGCGTGAGATTTCGAACATTTTCAAATATGGGCAAAGCAAAGGCTCTGGCCAATCTGACCTGATTCTTCACTCTGCCCTTTGTAGATAGATATGGTCTGAATGTATCTGTAGACCATGAGGTAACTTTATTTTTACAGTATTTGGCTGTCTATGCCTCTCGATGTTTGAACCTCAACAACATTTGAAATTGTTGGAAATGTCACACATAGGCTCATTTCTCACAGTATGTCTTAAACCTTGTCATTCTGAATAAATTTTGGCTAAAAATTTTCATCAACATCAAAGGGCAAAAAACACTGAAAGTTCCAATTGTAGGTCAATTTTTATTTGAAAAACTAAATTCATTGACAATTCTGGTTTGAAAGTGAGAAACAGGTGGTGAAGACTAACATCAGACTGCACATATGTGCAGGTTGATGTTTGTCTATAGCTCCTGCCAAAGTAGGAATATTCTGGGTTCAGCATGACAAGAGTTAATTACCTAATATCTGGTAGTGATTGTTGTGTGATTTTCCTCAAGTCAAAGTGTTGGGACTGACAGCTGTCTAAAGGTAGTGGACCGGTAATAGTTCTGCAACGTTTAGGATGTTATCTCTTTAACAGTGTTAACTGAGGTTTCCTAATGATTATTATTTGGAAACTTGGTCAACATTGTGAAAAATCTCATAAGTTCTGAGAAGCTGCGGAATTATTATGGAACCATTGTCTTAAAATGGTTTGGATTTCTGCATTATAAAGAAAATTGTAGCAAAATTCTGCCATCGTTCTTTTCAATTTTTTCAAGTATTGCATTTGATTTCAGTAAACAGGAAACATCAAACTAGAAGTACATATGTTATAACAGTAATGTATGATGTTCCCCCTCAAAGAAATCAGAATATAAATATAAGATAGGTAAACTAGAAGTATGTATGATGTGTTTGTCAGGAAATCAATGTGCCATATTTTCAGTCACAGAAATCAGGCAAGAAATATGTGGCCAGCTTTATTGTCTAATCTGTAATGCAGGGAAATTTTAAAGCAAACAAGAAGTATATATGAAATACTCAGACAGAAATGTACCATGATTCTTGTTAAAGATTTTATTCAAGATATAAATGGCAAACTTTGTTGTTCAATTTATATACATGTACTGTACTTTAGTTATGCATGAACAAGCACAAGTTCTCGCCACAATATGCCATGCTTCTTGTCAAAGAAATTTTGAAATATGTGGCAATATTTGCACCACTACAATTAAGACATTTACTCACCATGTATCATCAATATATTTTACAGTTGACTGCAGTTATGGTAGAAATGTCCCATGTTTCAGTCACAGAAACCGGGCAAGAAATGTCATCCGCTATACACTGAGTGACGGACATAATCTCACCATTTCTGATCTGTATATTTTGTAGTTGACTGCAGTAATGCAGGGAAAGGCAAGCTAGAAGTAGATATGACGTGTTCTGGCAGGAATGTTCCATGTTTTCTGTCACAGAAATCTGGCAAGAAATATGTGGCAAGTTTCACACCTTTTCAATCAGGACATAATCTCACAAATTCTGATTTGTATATTTTGTAGTTGACTGCAGTAATGCAGGGAAAGGCAAGCTAGAAGTAGATATGACGTGTTCTGGTAGGAATGTTCCATGTTTTCTGTCACAGAAATCTGGCAAGAAATATGTGGCAAGTTTCACACCTTTGCAATCGGGACATTATCTCATCAGTCTTACCTACAACAAGGCAGAAATAAGGGGTAAGGGATTTCTTTCATCTCTGTCACTGTTTCATTCTTTTATATTTTGTAAATTTATGTATTGTTGAAATGCCAAGATTTCTATTGTGGTCAAACGAAAAGGAAACTAATTGTAAATGAATTAAAGTGTTGTTTTAAAATGGAATTCATATAGAGACTGTGTATGTTACAAAACAAGTGCTACTTAGTACTGTTAACCCTTGTCATGCTGAATGAAAATCTTTGCAAAATAAATGTAAAATCAAAGTCCTAAAAGCACTTGAAGTTACCAAATGTGAGTGAGAATTGATTTCGGAAATGCATCGTTTGATACACCTGTCTGGTTTGAAAATGAAATTCAGGTGATATGAACTAAGATCAGACTGCTCATATGTGCAGGTTGATCTTTGTCTATACCTCCTGCTAAAGCAGGAATATTGTGGGTTCAGCATGACAAGGGTTAGCATTCAAATATTTGAAAGCACATAATACTGAGTATTGCCGCATTTATAGTTCAGATAGTAAAATTGTAAAAATCTTTGAGACAATTATTTTGACCAAAATACAGATATAGTTTTGAAATTATTGGTTCCAGGTTTCCCATTTGATGTACGTTTAAGAAGAGGTAAAAGTTTGAATTAACCAAACACTTGCATGTGTCGGTTACATCTAACAATCTATTAACATTTTTTTTGTATCATTCAAGCAATTGTCAAATAATTGCCATTGAAAAAAATGTCTCACTTTCATCAAAATCAGCTGAATTATATTGATCAAACTGAAATGCAGGAAAGCACCTGAACTATAACCTTCTTGGACCTCAATTAACTTCATTTATTATACCCCTCACCTTCGAAGTATGAGGGGGGGGGGGGGTACATTGGTTTCACCATGTCTGTTTGTCTGTCCGTCCATCCATCCATCTGTCTGTCCGTCCATCTGTCTGTCTGTAGACCTTTTGGTTTCCGGACTCTAATCAAGAACCAAGCCACCTAGAATCATGAAACTTCATACAAATGCTGCTTAAGACCCAAGGAAGTGCCCTTTTAATTTTGTTCATATAGGTCAAAGGTCAATGTCACAGTCAGCCTTGCTAAATTGATAAAGGGCTTGTGGGGGATATAAGTCCACTTTGTGACAGCTTAAGTTATTAACTGTCGCAATGGTTTTAATTATGCCCCCCTTCTAAAAAAAGGGGGCTTGTTTTTCACTTGTCGGTCAATCCATCCATCCCTGGACCGTTTTTGTCCAGTGCATATCTCAGAAAGTATAAAAGCTATGGTCATGAATATTCATGGGTGGATAGATCAAATCAAGGAGAAGAGCAGTGCATAAGAACCATAACTCTACCTTGCTTATTTTTTTAGTAATTGCCCTTTGTTGTTGAATTTCATACTTGAAATTTGTATAGAGCATATCTCAGGAAATATAATAGCTATGGTCGTGAAACTTCATGGGTAGAGAGATCACACTTAGGGGAGGTGAAGTGCATAAGAACTGAAACTCTACCTTGTTAATTTTTTGAGTTATTGCCCTTTGTTGATTTTAATCTTGGAAGTTTGTCTGGAGCATATCTCAAAAAGTATGCAAGCTAGAATCATGGAACTTCACAGGTGGATAGACAAACATTTTACATACATCTCAAAGACCGTTCTTTATGTCAAGGGGTTAAGATATGTAACAGATAGAATAATTACATTTTGATTTTGTTTGTAGATAGCTCACAATGTCATGTTAGTTAAAACACAAACTAAGTTTTTTTTGTTATCAGAAATGTATTTTTCAAGTAAGTTTTTTTGTAGGAATTTTGTAGAGAATTAATTATAGATCCACTTAAGTTATGTGAAAGATCTTTGGCTTGTTACACCAGAAAAAAAATCCTTTGTTTTCACTTCAAACATAGAATTAAAAGCACACACTTGGGAATGGAATTAATTTTGGTCATATGTTGCAAGCTAACCATATCATTTCTGTATCTATTTTTGAGATAGAGAGAGTAAAAAAAAGTGTATATCATTCACTTCAATTGAATTACTATTGCTCCTACAACTTTTTTTTGTTTTTACAAAGTTTTCAGATCTGCACTTCTTTTGTTTCAGTTAAATAATCCATAGTCATTTTTAACATCTTAACCCTAATTTGTGTCATGCTTAAGTTCATGGTTGCTGCTAAATAAAAGTTCCCACTTGTAATGTACTATCATATCAAGTTTATAGCGCATGGAAAAAATAATGACATAGGTGTGAAATTCCCATGCCAACATGTCTGACCCAGGCTATTCTATTTGAGAATAAGTTCCCATTTCAAGGCCACTTGTCAATGGACAGGTAAATACCAGAGCAAATCTTGGAATGGTTTTTCATAGATTTAATAGATTAATTATCCTAATGTTTGTATCACAGGGTAGAAAACTTTGTCTTTGATAGTGAAAATGCTGGGATCCAGCTTTTTTTTTTATCAAAGACTATGTTTCTTGATATTCATCTATTCTATTTTTGTGGTCAGGTGACATATTTATTTCACTGGACAAGTAGAAAATCATCTCTCACTTGTCCAGGGACAAGTGGAGAAAATCTGCATTTCTTCACCCCTGGTTCATGTATGCTGAAAGAAAGGCTGAATTCCTTGTGAAGCCTTGAAATAACTACTCATTTTAGCTTAGCTTGGTGCCATAACAGCTTTTGAGTTATACTGAACCTAAGAAATTATTTTTTTAACTGACTGGCAAAGTTTTTAGGGTTGTATGTACTCACATTTATATTTAGAGCCCACCTATGAAGTGGTAGGCGTATATTGGTTTCAACTGGTCTGTCCATCTATAGACCTTTTTGGTTTCCAGACTCTAACTCTAGAAATTCTAGAGACCAAGAATCACGAAAATTTTTACAATTGCTGCCCAGGACCCAAGGAGCTGGGCCAGAAAGGTCAAAGGTAAAGGTAACTATTGAACTTTCTCTGAAAACCACTCATGGAACTCAGGCAAAGGACTGGTGTGGGATATTAGTCTGCTTTGCGACAGACTCAGTTTAAATTGCATTACTGTATACAGTATTCCTCTTAATAAACACTCCCAGTAGTTATACATAACATGGTCAGGGAGGTTTTATTTAGGAGGCATTTCTGATAAGCAAAAAATTATTAAACTAATGTCTTTTAGGCCATTTTCCCTTTAATTTGATGTAAATTTTCTTTAAACAATAATATAAATGATTCTTTAGAGGAAATTCACATCAAGTTAGAAAAGAAGTCTCAACAAGATCTTGAAATTAAGGTATTTGAAGTGAGTTTTCTTATTAAAAGAATTAATGTAGGGGTGCTACTTCTAGGGAGGGTGCTATTATTATGGGAAATATGGTATGTTATTCTTTTCCCAATTTTTACAAAAATAGAATTGAACCTGAAATATCCTTGTATTTCAGAAGATGCATTTTCTGACCCAAAATCTGAAGAACTCCACCGACAAGCTGTGTTCTCTACAAATATAAAACAACATCATGATCATTACAAAATAACTGCTTCATGTAAGTTAGAAATTCTTATTTAGTTATTTCACTGACCTCCTTTTTTTAGATTTGATTTCTTGAAAATTTAGCATTTCAAGGTCACAGCTAAAGAGCGTCAACAGGGGGAATCAATTGCTTGATATCCTTTTAAAAGTATATTTCTGATAATTAAATTTACTGAATTATTTATAGAATTCTTTTTAGTAAAGATGGATATCATTTTTAGCTCCAATGGCCGAAGGCCAGGGAGCTATTGTCATGGTGGTGTGTCTGTCGTGTGTTCGTCTGTCCGTGCGTCCGTACATGCGTAAACTTTTTCTTTAAACATCTTCTCCTCCCAAACCAATGAGCAGATTTTCATGAAACTTGGTAGAAATGTTTCTTGGGTGACCCTCTTTTGAAATTGTTAAAGAAATTTTGATTGACCCCCAAATATGGGCGTGGCAGGGCGTGGCAATTTTTCACTTTGAAATGTTTAAAAATCTTCTCCTCCCCAACCATTGGGCCAATTTTAATGAAACTTAGCATGGATGTTCCTTGTGTGACCCTCTACTTAAATTGTTCAAGAAATTTTGATTGGCCCCCAAATATAGGCGTGGAAGGGCGGGGCTTAATTTGAGCCTGAAACCTTTGAACGACTTCTCCTCCTGAACCACTAGGCTGATTTCAACCAAACTTTACCAGAATGTCACTGGGGTGACCCTTATCAAAGATTGTAACTGAAATTTTGATTGGCACACAAATATGGGCGTGGTAGGGCGGGGCTTTTTTTGAGCCCGAAATCTTTAAACAACATCTCCTCCTGAACCATCGGGCCGATTTCAATAAAACTTTACTAGAATGTTCCTTGGGTGACCCTCTTTCAAAGTTGTTCAAGAAATTTGGATTGGCCCCCAAGTATGGGCGTGTTAGGGTGGGGCTTGTTTGAGCCCGAACTCTTTGAACAACTTCTCCTCCCAAACCACTGGGCTGATTTCAGTAAAACTTTACCAGAATATTCCTTAGGAGACCCTTTCCAAAAGTTGCCCACAAAATTTTGACTGGCCTATAAGTATGGGCATGGCAGGGTCAGGCTTATTTTGATCCTGAAATCTTTGAATGACATCTCCTCCTGAATCACCGGGCTGATTTCAATGAAATTTAACCAGAATGTTCCTATTGTGACCCTTTCAAAAATTATTAACTAAATTTTGACTGGCCCTTTACTATTGGCATGACAGGGTGTGGCTTATTTGAGCCCGAAATCTTTGAAATATATCTCCTGATGAACAAGTGGCCGATTTCAATGAAACTTGAGAATTTTGGTCTAATGTGGGCCATACCCTGTTAATTATTATAAAATAGGTCTTAAGAGATTTGAAAGTGTTGTTAGCATTCAAAGAAAGCTTCATTTAATGTAAGTCTAAAGATGTTAAAGCCAGTGGAGCGATACAGGCCCTCTTGGGCCTCTTGTTATTTCTGTAATATGACTTTTTTTCCTGTAAACTGAATGGATCATTTTGGTTACAGAGGTTCTGAAATTTTATTTTTATTCATTAATTGATTTTTATTTCATGAATTGCTTTGACTTACTTAGGTGACTGGCAGATAGATTATCTTACTGGAGGAGCAATGGACCTTTATATAGGAGATACTGCTGATATCAAAGTGTACAGCATGCAAGATGGAACTATTTGTAGTACACCTCATCTGATAGGTAAGATACGTTTATAATATGATTTCATTAATTGTAAAATAGATAGTCTACTGCTCGGTTAGACAGTTGAATAGATCTAATTAAGTAGAAGTGCAATGCCAAAGAACTGTAACTGTACTTGTCATATTATTCAGTTATTGCCCTTTGTTAATTGACAAAGAATATGCCATTGGCTAGCTCTCTTTTTTTTTTGGGGGGGGGGGAGGGGAATATTATGAATAGGCACATTTTTTGAACTCTCGTTACTCTAAATATTGTTAACCAGTTAAACCATATTTTTCAGCTGATACAACTAATGCTCCTGGAGGAATTATTGGTGCTGAAGTCTCCTATGGTGCTAACAGATTTCCTGCACAGGTCAGTTGTATAAACACAGAGGCACATCCCACTGGGATAATTCCAGTTGTAAATCTATATTTGAACCTGTGTGTGAGATTTCCAACAATTCCAAATAACAGTAAAAGAAAGACTCTGGCCAGTCTGTGCATTCACACAGTCTGCCCAGGATCCTCACCTTGCGTTTTGAAGATGGATAAGGTCTAAAAGTATCTATAGACCGGTAGGTAACATAATATTAACAGTTTTTGGCTGTCTAGCCGGCTCAATGTTTGCCCCTCATAAACATTTTAATTCGTTGGAAATGTCACACACAGTCTCATTTATCAATGAAATGCTATATTGTAGTTCTCTTTTGAATTGTCTTTCTGTGAAAATTCCATTGAGTACCTACAAAATATAAGTGTTTTGTGTAAGTGATATTGAACTACTTGAATCTAAATTTTAAACAAGAGCACTGCCTACAGGTGTCAAGGCTTGGTTATTGAATGCTGGATGGTGGAAAAAAATTTTTAAGTTGAAAAAGGGGCATAATTTGCTCAAATTGCATCTATCCCCCTTCATGATATAGGATGTTCTTTTCATGGTGAACATGTGTGCCAAGTTTCAAGTGAATGCCTTCAGTAGAACCAGAGATATTACAAAATGTGGAAGTTTTTGAACGACAACAACAATGATGACACCAAGGCTATAGCAATACTTTGGGTTTTCTCCGAAAACAGCCAGTCTAAAGAGCATCTTCTAATGTAGATCTGTTAAACAAGGTTATCTGAGAGTTTTTAGCTCCACTGGCCGAAGGCCAGCAAGCTATTGTCATGGCGAGGTGTCTGTTGTGCGTGCGTGCGTGCGTAAACTTTTCTTTAAACATCTTCTCCTACTGAACCAATGGGTGGATTTTGACAAAACTTGGCCAGAATGTTCCTTGGGTAACCCTCTTTTGAAGTTGTTCAAGAAATTTGGATTGACCCCCAAATATGGGCGTGGCAGGGCGGAGCTTATTTTGACCCCGAAATCTTTGAACGACATCTCCTCCTGAACCAATGGGCCAATTTCAATGAAGCTTTACCAAAATGTTCCTTTGGTGACCCTCTTCTAAAGTGTTCAAGAAATTTAAATTGAACCCCAAATATGGGCGTGGCAGGGCGGAGCTTATTTTGACCCCAAAATCTTTGAATGACATCTCCTCCTGAACCATCAGGCCAATTTTACTGAAACTTTACCAGAATGTTCCTTGGGTGACCCTCTTCTAAAAATGTTCAATAAATTTGGGTTGACCCCCAAATATGGGCGTGGCAGGGCGGAGCTTATTTTGACCCCAAAATGTTTGAATGACATCTCCTCCTGAACCATAAGGCCGATTTCAATGAAACTTTACCAGAATGTTTCTTTGGTGACCCTCATCTAAAGTTGTTCAAGAAATTTGGATTGACCCCCAAATCTGGGGATGGCAGGGCAGAGCTTATTTTGACCCCGAAATCTTTGAATGACATCTCCTCCTGAACCATTGGGCCAATTTTAATGAAACTTTACCAGACTATTCCTTGGGTGACCGTCTTTTAAAGTTGTTCAAGAAATTTGGATTGATCCCCAAATATAGGCGTGGCAGGGTGGGGCTTATTTTGACCCCAAAATCTTTGAATGACATCTCCTCCTGAACCATTAAGCCAATTTTAATGAAACTTTACTAGAATGTTCCTTGGGTGACCCTCTTCTAAAAATGTCCAATTAATTTGGATTGACCCCCAGATATGGGCGTGGCAGGGCGGGGCTTATTTTGACCCCGAAATCTTTGAATGACATCTCCACCCGAACCATAAGGCCAATTTCAATGAAACTTTACCAGAATGTTCCTCGAGTGACCCTCATCTAAAGTTGTTCAGAAAATTTTGATTGACCCCCAAATCTGGGCATGGCAGGGCGGGGCTTATTTTGACCCCGAAATCTTTGAACCTCATCTCCTCCTGACCCAATGGGTGGATTTTGACGAAACTTGGCCAGAATGTTCATTGGGTAACCCTCTTTTAAAGTTGTTCAAGAAATTTGGATTGACCCCCAAATATGGGCGTGGCAGGGCCGGGCTTATTTGACCCTGAAATCTCTGAACGACATCTCCTGAACCATTGGGCCAATTTCAATGAAACTTAACCAGACTGTTCCTTGGGTGACCCTCTTCTAAAAATGTCCAATTAATTTGGATTGACCCCCAGATATGGGCGTGGCAGGGTGGGGCTTATTTTGACCCCAAAATCTTTGAATGACATCTCCACCCGAACCATAAGGCCAATTTCAATGAAACTTTACCAGAATGTTCCTTGAGTGACCCTCATCTAAAGTTGTTCAAGAAATTTGGATTGGATGAGATCCACTGGATCAATCAAATTCAGGTGAGCGGTTTAGGGCCATTCTGGTCCTCTTGTTTCAAAGTGATATCTAAATAGTTTTCTTCCCTGTAATTTTACATATTAGTTAACTAAGTTTATTCCTTCATAAGTCAGTTTCAACCTAGAAAAAGTCTATTTTCCTTCTGAATGCTGTTCACTTTCATTACCTTCTATTTTCAATATCCCTCTTTCAAATCTTGAGATTTTTAAGCCAGTGGAGCGATACAGGCCCTCTTTGGCCTCTTGTTTTGTTATACCTCAGTAAGACACAGGGTCATACTATTACTGTTTTCCATTGAATCCATATGATATTTAGAGAGCATAATTTCTACATAATAGATAGATTTCAAAAATCTGGCAAATATATATCCTGTCATTAGAAGATATGCTGCTTGAAGTTTTTTTAAGGATTGGTCTTTTAAACAGATGTTATATATCGACCTTGATGATATCTTAAATTATATCATTTGTACGTTTGATATTCTCACAAAAAGACTTGCTTTGATTTACTTTGTGCCAAATGTTTCCAATTTGTTGTATATAACAGGTACAAGAAGACAGTCCTGGAGTGTATAAAATTTTCTTCAACCCTAGAGGTCCTGGCACATACAAAGTTTGGGTCACATATGATGGTAGATTGGTCAAAGGTGAGACAATCTTTATCAGGGGATTCCAAGTGGGGATAACATAAAGAGAAATATATGTGACCCATCAGGGTAGTGGATAAAGTGTTGACCCAGGTCAGACTTCGCAGATTGCACAGACTGACTAGGGTAGAAACTTTTCGCACTTGGCTTATTTTCTGAATCTTGAATGTTCAATCTACCTTCCAGTGAAAGAATTTTTGGAATGCAAACCTCTGGTTGGCCAAAGTTGAACCCAACTTCTTTTTCTAATAGTGTTTTGTATGAAAAAACCTTTTCTAATGAGGTTGGGGGAATTTATAATTGTCGGGGCTCTTCCAAAACAATTATCAATTCCCACAACCGAGTAAGATATTATTTTCATGCGATACCCTCAGAATGTAATTTATTTATCTTATAACCTCTATTTGCCGTGTTTTCATCAATATTAACAAAAATGCAAGTTTCTAAAAATAAAAGCATTATGTCATTGTTCTTAAAATATCCATGTGATATCATAAAAAATAACATATCGGATGTTATCATATGGTTATTTTGTATACTTAAAAGAGAATGTAAGATCCATCTGTGTTATGATGTAAATTCTTTAGAGAGTTATCATAAAAATTAATGGGTAAACCAATTTCTCCAATACTTGTTAAGACATTACTTTGATATTATGAGAAATTAACATTCTTGAAAATAAAATTTGCCAAAAGAAAAAAAGAATATTGTATATCCTGTTATTTTAGTTGCAAACAAATCAAGGGCCTCAATTGAATGTCAGCTAAGTGAAGATTTGAACTCAATGGATGAGTGGCTAATAGAAAACAAACTATCACTTCATTTGGAAAAAACAGAAACATTTTCTTTTAGTTCAAAATATAAACTGATGTCTAATTCATCACTAAATTTTTAAAATACTTGGGAGCTACAATTGATCAGTCTTTGTCTGGTGATGATATTGCAGATTCGGTCTTGAAGAAAGCAAACACATGCTTGAAATTTTTGTAAAGAAAAAATATCTTTCTTACTGAGCAGACAAAAAAAAACAAATTGCTTATTCTCTTATATAATGCCATTATGATTATGCATGTTCATTTTGGTTTAAATGTCTCAGTAAATCTGTAAAAAATAAACGACTCAAAACTAATTAATTCATTTGTTTTAAACTTTGAGCACATTGCACACATTAGCCTTAATCATTTTAAAGTTTTAAATTGGCTTCCTTTGGAAAAAAGAGTTGAACAGATAATTCTGTGCAATGTTTTCAAAATAAAGCATGGATTAATCCCTGAATACATGAATGAGAATATATTTTCTTTTAATGCAGTTCACAACTACAATACACACTCCCAGTCTACTGGCAATTTCATTTTACCTCTAATGGAAAGAAAACATTTACTTTAACTGGCTCTAAGTTATGGAATGCTTTACTAAGTTCTCTGAAGGATGTTTCAAAATTTAATACATTCAAAGCCGCGGCAATAGCGCAGTTGGTAGCGCGCCGGACTTCTAATCCAGGGGTCTTTATTCGCACGGGTTCGATCCCCGGCCGCGGCACTTATCCTTTCCGACATTTGTCTTCCACTAATGGGTAGATAATCGTAAACCTATGTGGAATAGCAACTGGAGGCTAGGAAAGGGATGTGGTGGTAGTACTGGTGTGAGAAATACCAGGAATCTATCGTTAGGTGCTCCAGTCGTCGCGATATAACTGAAAGAATGTTGAAAGCGACGTAAAACCCCAATTCAAATCAAAATTAATACATTCAAGTCTCAATCAAAATTTTTCTTGCTCAAATAAGACATTTTGGGCGCTTTTGAAATGTTGTGTTTTGTCTACTCATTCTTTTATTTACCTAAAGTGTCTTTCATTTCCTTTATAATTAACTATTTGTGTAGGATGGTGCCTTTCTATGTTTATAATCCCATTTAAGGACCACTATAGAAATAAGATTTTACATCTTTTTATGCAATCCTTGTAATGGATGTATAAACATAATTTTAAAACAGTAATTCTTACTTATTTATTCTTACTTAATTATTTTTAGTTTTTCATAAATTCTAGATAGACATTTTAAAATTCATTTCTAAAATTTCATTTCATGTTAATCAAATTTAAATCACAGATCCTTTTTATTGTGAAATGTATTTGACATATGCTAATACTGTTAATATGCATAAACTATATATATGTTTACCCTATAAAATCTGTACAGGCTTTATTCCCCATTTTCAAAATGATCGCTTTAAGTGCCAAAGAAATATTTTGTCCATCTTTTATTATTTGATCACAGGATCCCCATTCTTACAAGAGATAGACTAGTCATCTATAAACAGATAAAAACGAGGTTGCGCCGAGTTTTTATCTCTTTTAGATAACGAGTTTAATAAAATAGGTATTTAAAGAGCACAAATTTGAAATTGTATTTGTAATATGACCCAAATTTAGAAAAAATCATCAAAATTCTTGAAATTCAACATTTCAATTTTTCTGCTAAGCATATAAATATTTTTAAAACTGATGTCACAATATAAACATTATGACATCATTTCAGCAGTTACAAAATAGCATTGCTATTTGCTCTGAGCTAATTTGCATAGTTATTCCACTAGTGTAATAAACCCCTTGTAATATCATATAAACTAGGTGCCAAAGAAATATTTGGTCCATCTTTTATTATTTGATTATAGGATACCCATTCCTACAAGAGATAGACGAGTCATCTATACACAGATAAAAACGAGGCTACACAGATAAAAACAAGGCTGTGCCGAGTTTTTATCTGTTTTAGCTGACAAGTTTAATAAATTCGGTATTAAAAGAGCACAAATTTGATATTCTATTTGTAATATGAAATATATAAAATGTGCCAAAGAAAATTTTGGTCTATCTTTTAATATTTGATCATAGGATCCCCATTCCTACAAGAGATAGACGAGTCATCTATACACAGATAAAACGAGGCTACACAGATAAAAACGAGGCTGTGCCGAGTTTTTATCTGTTTTAGCTGACGAGTTTAATAAATTCGGTATTTAAAGAGCACAAATTTTATATTCTATTTGTAATATGAAATATATAAAATGTGCCAAAGAAATATTGGTCCATCTTTTATTATTTGATTACAGGATCCCCATTCCTACAAGAGATAGATGAGCTTACATCCCCATCAGCTGAAGGGCCAGGTCTGAAGAGAGCAATGGTGGCTGAACCTGCAAAGTTAAAGGTGGATGCTAGAGGGTTTCCTGGACAACTCTCTGTCCAAGTTCAAGGTGAGCTTTGATTGTCCTCTTCAAAGGGACAAGATGTTTAGGTTTTTTTTGATAAATTAAAAAATTGTTTGAATTCAAGATACAAGATACATGTATATAAGAAAAAGATAAAGAAAGCAGCTGGTGATTAAATAAAGTTTAAATGTGTTTCAATCATAATGAAAATCTAAGGAAAGACCTGTTCAATAATTGAAGGTTGGCCATTACCAAGCCAAATTGTTTGTGTCCATCAACTAAGGCCTCATCTTTCAAAAGCATAATTTATTCGATACAGTAAACAATAGCAAAAAAAAAAAAATGTTTGATTTATCAGTGATTGGATAGATGATTCAATGATCCTGATTAATAGGCTATTTTCATAATCATCAGTCTTGATGATATTTCGATAAACAATGAATTTTTATGACCTTTCAGCGATTGATCAAGGACAAATTGTTTTTGTCTTGTCTGTCTTTTTGACAAAAAAACTTTACATTTTTTCAAACTTTTTATTGGATAGTGGTAGACATGGGCGTATCTAGGACTTTGAAATTTTTACGCTCTCAGAAGGCGACAACCAAATAAATACAATAAATGACTTATGATTTGAGCTTTGGTGAATAATCAAAACATTGTAACTGCAGCTTGAGTAAGCTGTAGTTTCCATGTTATGATCATTCCTAAACAATATTTTTCAACAGATGATTATTTCTTTTACGCACTTGCGTAAATTGTGTAATGGGAGTTAAGCCCTTGTTAGAGTCTTGATATTTCTCTTGTGTTTTGATTATGATAAGACCTCTCTGTTGGGATCAAATTAAAGGTCATCAGTCAAGGTCAAGCTGTTAATTTTTGTTCAAGGTCAAATATGTTTAAGATTTAGACTTCACATTGAATAAAGTATTGCTATGGATTAGGACTTGCTGTTGACAACTGTTTTGTGTGGTACAGAAAACAGCATCATGTAATTGACAAGGTGAATGATTCTGAAATTATTTAGGAATGAAATTGAATGAGTGTGTGGAGCAAGTTTTGAGTGAATTTAATGGGAGGTAATCCTATATTGCAATTTTTTTTCAGGATGAACAAAATTAGCAATATTGATTACCTCCCTTTAATAAAATATGCATACAAGTTCTATACATAGCTTCCTATTACTTCAAGAAGCTATGAAATGCTAACAATTTGAATAATGTCAGTGATATCGCGATTTTTCTTAATCAAAATTTATTTTGAATGATTTTGTTGATTCTATATTTATGCTCCATTCACTCATTCAAAACACTCACTCAAACCATTCAAAAATGATGAGTGAGTGTTTTGAATGGGTGAATGGAGCGCTGAGTGAGCGATTTTGATTGAGGTGAATTTCAATTTCACGATGTAACTTACTGTATCTGAAAAAATGGCAGTGACATTTGTGTTTCACTTACACATATTGTTGTATGATATCCCAGAAATGATTATATTTTTTATGTATTTTGAAGGTCCCCTTTAGTGAAATATTTAAAATTGAAATCCCAAATACAACCCTCTATCAGTAGCTCTATATCAACCGGCTATCTAACAGCAGAGGTACAGATAAGAGTAGCTCCAGTATAAAATCTTTAATTCTCAATGAAATCCTATGTTGTGGGTACTCATTTGAATTGTCTCGTCGAGACAATTCAAATGATCTCCCACAACAAAGAGTTTGAGCAAGGACTAGTGAAATATTTAAAATTGAAATCCCAAACACGCCCTATATCGGTAGCTCAGATAATCATACAGTTACTTATGTACCAGAAGGAAAGAATTAACTCTTGTCATGCTGAACCCAGAATATTCCTGCTTTGGTAGGAACTATAGACAAACATCAGCCTGCACATATGTGCAGTCTGATGTTAATCTAGACCACCTGTTTTTCACTTTCAAACCAGATTTGTCGATAGATTTAGTTTTTCAAATAAAAATTGGTCTACAGTTGGTACTTTCAGTGCTTTTTGCACTTTGATTTTTGACAAAAATTTTTTAGCAAAAATTTATTCAGCATGACAAGGGTTAAATCTTCTCACTCTATGGAGGCAATATATAGAGGATATTGAATGAGAGGTCATGGAATACTGAATTTATTAAACGAGTCATCAATAAACAGATAAAAACTCGGCATAGCCTCGTTTTTATCTGTTTATTGATGACTCGTTTAATAAACTCTGTATTTCATTAGCACAAATTTTAAATCATATTTATAATAATAATATGAATTTTTGAAAAAAAAGTCAAAGTTCTTTGGTTTCGACAATTCAATTTTCCGCGAAACTTATAATGCCGTTAAAAACTGACGTCACAATACATACATTATGACGTCATTATCGTGATTACAAAAAAGCGTTGTTAATCTCCCTGAGCTCATTTGCATTTTTATTCCACTAGTGTAATAACACCTGTGTAATATCAAAAATATTCAACGGGGATTTTTCACTCCCGCGACGTAGGTCATATTATAATGTTTTTTGTCAGCACCAACCTTTTATGTTGAATACATATTTTTCAGGTCCCCATTATCCCATTTCGAGTACCATTTTACAGAATCCTGATAATACTCACACAGTTACATATGTACCAGAAGAAACTGGTATACACAGAATTAACATCCAGCTGGATGGCAAGGATATTAAAGGTTAGTATTTAGATTTTTTAGACAGATGAAAGTTCTGATGTTTTTAAGTAATTCTTACTAAATCTGGCTTGAAAGACACAAACAGGTAATATAACTGAGGTCTGTCTAATCATATGTGCTGTCTGATGTTGTCTATACCTTGTCTTAACAGGTATACTGTATTTCTCCTAATAAACACTCCCGGGAGCTATACATAACATGGTCAGAGGGCTTTTATTTAGTATGCCTTTTCTGATGCTCTTTTCCCTATAATTTGAGGGGAATTTCCTCTAAACAATCATATAAACATTTAGAACAAATTCATCTTAATTTGGAGAAGAAGTTTCAAAGAGTTCCTAAAATTTAGGCATTTGAAGTGTGTTTCTCTTAGTAAAAGTTGTAGGGTTGCTACTTTTAGGAACCGCACTTTTATTAGAGGAAATACGATATTCAAGATTCAGCATAACAATTAATGTTTGATTTAACTTTTGACCATTTAGATTTTGTTATATTTTTAAATAAAAAATAAACATTACTTACTACTTAAAGGCTTTTCTAGATACAGTGCTCATATTTGGTATGATAATGGATCTTAATAATGTGCATTTACAGATACCAAGGTCATTTTCATGACTTGTGACAAGGTCAAGGTCATCTGTAAAGTTCAAAATTTAAAAAAAAAATGCAGTTTGAGGGGGCATTTGTGTTTCACAAACACAACTTGTTTAGTATTATGTTTATTAATTTTACAGGCAGTCCCTACCATCCTAAAGTTGTTGACCCCACAAGGGTGCGTGTATCAGGAGGTTGGGGTCCTCTGTTAGACAGCCAAGAGAGAATACCACTACAAGTAGGAAAGGAGAAACACATTCCATTTGATGCTTCTGAGGCAGGGCCAGGTATGTTTGGTTTGTTTGTATGGAGTTTAATACATTTAGCTGTATTGTTGCATGCATGTATTTTGTATATTATGACAATGAACATGTATATTCAAGTCTCACAAATAAACTTATGCTCTGTTCTGTATTGCAATTATATTGTTGTGGAAAGTGCACCTACCAACAGGGCTTGTGTTTGACCCTTAAACCAGGGTTTTGACTCCCAAAAATCTGAATTTTGACCCTCAAAAATTTCCTGTACTGGGTCATTTTGACCCTTGGAACCAAATTTTCATTAGTGCAACCTATGCAATATAGTGATTTTATAAATCACTTGGTTTCTTCATACTTTTAGAAAAGATCTATATAAATGAAACAACATAAACAATA
Source organism: Fragum whitleyi (assembly GCA_948146395.1). Classification (NCBI taxonomy): domain Eukaryota; kingdom Metazoa; phylum Mollusca; class Bivalvia; order Cardiida; family Cardiidae; genus Fragum; species Fragum whitleyi. The sequence continues at coordinate 9,007,941 of OX411557.1, forward strand.
AAGTGTGTCTACACTTTATTGTTTATGTTGTTTCAGTTATATAGATTACTTTAAAGACTGATAAGTTTTAATGTTTTGCTCTTTTTGACCCCTTCAAAACCAGTTTTGAGCCCCAGAATTTGATGGTCAAGGGGTCAACGACTCCCAACTTTAAAAAGCTAGCTCAAGCCCTGATGGAATGATTTTCTGTCGTTCTCACGTCAGTTCAACTCTTTATTTCTCCATTAATTTGAGCCAAAAATAATGTGTGTTACAATGACTTGTAACAGATGTTGGTTAAAAGGTAATCAATTAATGATGCAATGAAAATTGTATCTACAGAAAATATTCTTTAAAGAACATATATCTATCAAACCTAAGATGATAAGTCTAAGCTGAGGCAGAAAAGATTTTCTTTATATCTTAATCAGATGACCAAAAGAAATTCTAAAGAATCAGGGGGATAGTCCAAGATCGTTTATATAACAGGGGAGCAAAGGAAATTGTTTATAGACCAAGTGACATCATTAGGGGGAGTAATCTATGGGCCAACTTATTTCTGACCCGGGCGGGTTTTGTTGCCCGCTATATCAGAATATCTCTCAGACAGCTGGTTATTAGCTCTAAACTGGTCCCAATATCGACTATCTAGGCTATTCTGGTAGTTGAAAGTTGGATCAGTCTATACCCGGGTAGGATTCTGTCAGGAATAAGTGGGCCAAATGATCATTGAAGGGAAATAAACTATATTTGATTGTATTACAGGGGAGGGAACTGTCTATGGATAAAGGGCCAACTTATTTGTCGCCAGAACGGGTCCCGTTTTTCAGCCAGGCAACAATAAGAAACCATCTCTATGTTCTGGCTGACAAAATGTTGCAAACCGTTTTCAAATAAAACCTGTTTTGCGCGCGAAAAACAACAAAATCGGGACCTGTTCGGCTGACAAATAAGTTGGGACAAAAAGACATCGGGGGAGCAATGGTCTGTAAAGGGAAATAATCTATATTTGTTTATACTACAGGGGAGTTAACTGGAACAGTTCATGGACCAAGTGACAAAGTGCCAGTGACAATAGATTCTAGAGGAGATGGAAAACATACACTTATTTTTACACCAAAGGAAGAAGGTAATTCTCATAAAGCATGTCATTTTTTTCTAGGCAATGTTATGGCTCTGCTTATATTATGTCAAGAAATGAAGAAATGGACAAAGGTAGGCTCTGTGTTCAGGAAGATAAATGGTGCAAACTATTTGCAAATTAAACTTCACTTTGCACTCAAGTGCATCTGCAAAGTGGGTATTATTCCTAAACTGTATGCTATCCTGAAAGCAGGGTGGGTATTATCTTTTTGTAATTTTACTGATTTTGTGGTGAAATTACTAAGTTATAATCTAACATATATCTTAATAATCTACTGGAAAGCATATGAGCCTGTGCATTACATTTCCAACAATTTGAAATGCTTGTGAGGTGCAAACACTGAGTAGGGTAGACAATCACATACGGTATATATAAAGTTACCTGATAGTCTACAAATACTTTGAGACTTAATCTATCTACTAAAGGCAATTAAAGGCATAGTAAAGACTCTGGTCAGACTGTTCGGATGCACAGGCTGGTCAGAGTCTTTGCTTTTCGCATATTTGATTTTGTTGGAAATCTCACGCATAGACTCATACTAGAAAAGACATTACTGAACTAATTTAACTGCAGTTATACCTTTTTCACACTAAGCCATCACTTTGCAAATTGGAAACATATAGACAGGAATTGTTTTTTCTGAGTAAGATCAACAAATAGGTTGGTTAGTGAACAGACAAAGCGTAATATTCATGAATAAAAAGCTGCTATTGTATACTAAATGAAAATGACATATCCTCAAAGTAGACCAAATAATTGCTCCATATCATCATTTAAAATAGGAGGTTAATTTAAAAATGAATTGACAATGACAAAGCTCTAAAAATGTTTCATTTTGCCTTTGAATCAAATGGCAATATTTTGAAATCATCCCTGTGATCATATTGAAACAATGATGAGCCATGCAAAATTTAAAAAAAACATTGCTAAATATTTTGAAAAATTTAAATGACTATACATTTTCTTCAGGAAAACATTATATAGATGTTAACTGGAATGGTTTTCCACTCCCAAAATCTCCATTTCTGGGATTTGCCACACCCTACATGGACGAACCAGATTCAATAGAGCTAGTTAGAACAGCGTCACCAGTGCAATACAGGTTAGAAGTTAATTCTTATCCTGCTGATTCTAAATGAGCCTGTGAGTGACATTTCCAGCTATTTGAAATGTTCTTGAGCTGCAATAATTGAGTAGCGTAGACAGCCACATATTGTAAATATAAAGTAACCTGATGGTCTAAAGATACTTTGAGACCTTATCTATCTACTAAAGGCATAGTGAAGACTCTGGTCAGACTGTGCGGATGCACAGGCTGTTCAGAGTCTTTGCTATGCACATATTTGAAATCGTTGAAAATCTCATGTAAAGGCTCAAATGTTGTTTTGAACAAATTACTAGTTTTGTGACTTTTCAACCAGTATTACTCAATCATTTGTACTCCTTTTATATGTCTGTCAAAAACAGGACAAATTATTTGATTATTTGTAGCATCCAGGCTGGCATGTCCACTTCTTTATCTAGAGTATAACTCCATCACCTCATGTCTAATTGACTTGAGACTTGGCAGTTATGTTCCTCTCATGATGGCTGAGTGCAGAGCACAAGAACCATAACTCTACCTACCTGATTTTTTTTTAGTTATTTCCCTTTATTGTTTTTCATCTGTGGACATCCAGCAGTGTAACAGGCATATGTTGGGACAGATTTGGACATCGTTTCACATTATTTTCTCTGTCATTTTCCAACACACTCAGCTTGAGTACTGGTTCATTTCAAGAAAGTGGAATTGAAAAGGATTTGAAAGAACCTTTAACCCAATCCATAAAAAAACTGGTTTAAACTATTTCAGCCTGTGTGTGACATTTCCACCAATTTGAAATGTGCACAAAGCAAAGACTCTATGTGCCTCTGCACAGCCTGGCCAGAGTCTTCACTTAGCGCTTTATATATAGATAAGGTCCTAAAGTATCTGTAGATAGTCAGGCATTTCTCTTGTTACACAGTGCTGCTGCCTGGGCTGCATAGTGTTTGCACCTCAAACAATGTCAAACTGTTGGAAATGTCACACACAGGCTCAATAGAATATTATATCCTACTGCTAACAACTGCTAAGCAATATACTCCCTCTTCTTTGAAGGTGGCTTAATTATTGATAGAGAGATTTGGGTGAAATTTTCACAAAATGTCCCATGTCAGTTGACCTTGCCCTTATTGTTGGGGTATGGGGATAATCTGGGGCCTTTTATACTAAACATCTTGTGATCATTTTATTCGTAAGTCAAAAATTAAAGTTGTTTCTACAGTAGTAACTAAATATGGAATTCTGCCATGCATCATCTCAATTGGAATCATCTTCTAAAGATATTGCAAGGCAGAATCTAACAAATGAATGAAAACACCAGGTACGATATGTTCTTTTGACTTACAATTAATTTTTTCGTAAGAACTTTAGTAAAATGTGCCCCTGCTTCCCAATTATGTGTTTGTGTATATTATGACTTTGGCACTCTTATTTCATTACAGAGATCCTGTGGATAGATACCCATCAGACAGAAAGTCGGAACCACCCCCTGGGTATTGGGTTCGTGCGGACAGGCCAACATCCCCAGGACCCAATAAAATATACATCCTCGCACCTGGAAAAAGTGAACCCAATGTACCTCAGGTAATATAGAAAGATTTTGTTTTTGTTAATAAGCTTTACTTTTCTAAAAAGTCATTTCAGCTAGGATCATGCTTTATTTGAATTTTGTTCTTGACTCAAGCTAGGGAGCCATTTGACCTCAGATCATGAAACTTTAAAATACTGTTATTTTGAAGGTGATAATGTTAAACTATCACTGAATTTCTAACTAAGGCAGGTATCTTTTGATGTGAAGTGAAGTTAAACAGAATTCAAGTATTCTAACTTGCACCAAATATGTCAGTGGTAGTTTGTTTTGACATTCTAGGTTGAAACATATCGATATCCTCCAACAAGAATCCGAGTTCACAGACATGGATCCGATGTGGGACCTAACCACAAATACAAAAAACCAGTACATTATGCTGTGCCAAGGAGAACTCCTAGCCTACATTCTAGTACAGGTAAACTATTCATTATAATTATACCCCGGAAGGGTTGTATTATATTATTGCCATGGTCATCCGTCCTTCTGTCAATTCGTTAGCAATTTTTTGTGTGCTCATCTCCTCCTAAACTATCAATGGGAATGAGTTGAAACTTGGCACAATTACTCCCTATAAAGTCTAGTTGTGCTTAAGACCTTTGAAATTCATATCACCCCAGTCATTCCTGAGAAATCTTGAATTATCTGTTCTTGTATTGAACGAAATTCACTGCTTAGGGTGTATATGCGCCATTCTGCAAAACTCTTGTGTTTTATATCAATGGATAGACTCTTATAGGCTTAAAACCTTTCTTTCCACTTGTAAGGGTCATTTTATAAATAAAAGAAAGTAGTAGACTATGTCATGTCCTGGAGATTTCCAAGTCTACTTTCTGATGCAAGTATATTTTTGATATGCTGCCAAAGATTGACATGTATCATATATATGTCAACTTCTCCTTCCAACCATCCATCAGTTAAGTCCATCTGTATGACCTTATATCTTATATCTATACAAATATCCGTGTAATAACATCCCATATGATATTTTTTATGATATCACATAGAAACAGGTTCAAAATTTTGTAAAACAGGAAAGTGTTAAGCCCTTGTAATTACATCCAAAGTTTCAGTAAAGTCGGAGCCCAGACGTAAAGAGCCAGATGTGACGATAACCAGACTACCCAGAACTAGCCCTATGTACAGATATGACTCGGCACCAACGTCGGAGCCGTATATCTACCAGACGAGTCCACAGAGTTCTTCACCACCATCGTTGTCACCCTCGTATATTTACGCAAAACCGGAAAAAGTTTTGAGGAGAGATAATGGTAAGTTTTGTTCTATTTCTATAGACCTAAGTAACACTCTGTCCATATGTCAGAGCCATATATTTACCAGACAAGTCCACAGAGTTCTTCACCACCATCGTTGTCACCCTTGTATATTTACGCAAAACCTGAAAAGATTTTGAGGAGAGATAACGGTGAGTTTTGTTGTAATTCTGTAGATATAAGTAACACTCCGTCTATTCATCAGAGTTGTATATTTACCAGACAAGCCTATGGAATTCTTTACCACCACCGTTGTCACCCTTGTATATTTACGCAAAACCTGAAAAGATTTTGAGGAGAGATAACGGTGAGTTTTGTTGTAATTCTGTAGATATAAGTAACACTCCCTCTATGCATCAGAGTTGTATATTTACCAGACAAGCCTATGGAATTCTTTACCACCACCGTTGTCACCCGCTTATATTTACGCCAAGCCTGAAAAAGTTTTGAGGAGAGATAATGGTAGGTTTCAGTATGTGTCTGTCATGCATAAAAGAACAAGCTAGGATATCTATAAAATGAATATTAGTATAAAGAGATTGGCCCTAGTAGAAGCAAAAGAAATGTTTTATTTCAATAAGATTATACAGAACAGTAGCAAAATCATTCCAATGTCAGAAAATAAGCATTGTGTGAAAAGTTTCATGCATAGTTAGCCTGTGCAATAAGTGCAGTTTGACTGGGGATAACACTTAATGCACTACTAAAATGGTTCCTTTTTCACCTTACAGGACGCATATATTTTCGTAGAAATACATAACACTCTGTTCATATGCCAGTTTCTTTCTTACTTGCTACACCAGAGTTTAATTTAGACTGAACTATTTCAGACACACATAAGGTTAAACATTTCAATGTACAAATCAAGGGTTCAGTGCAAGACTGTAGTAAGTGTCTATACATTGTATATACACTTACTACAGTCTTGCACTGAACCCACGACATGTCTGGTTTTAGCTACCTAGATTCTTTGAAGACTTAGTTTCAGGACCCTAGGATATGAAACTGTTTTCATTCTCAGCTCAAAATTTTCTCAAATTTTAACTTGCGATTAAAGTCTTAATTACATTGTATGATTCATATAAATGTATGAATAAAAGAAGATAATATTAATAAGTTGTTATGAATAACAACTTATTGATATTATCTTTTATGTACTTACATTTATTTGAGTTCTAAATTTGAGAAGATTCCCAGATGAGCATGAAAAAAGTGTTATAACCTCTGGCCCTGATATATTTTACAGGACCGTCTCCCAAAGTAATCTTAAAGGGTAAAGGACTGAAGCAAGCAGATGTAGACAAGCCAGCCAAGTTTTCAATAGATGGGAGGGAAGCTGGGCCAGGTAAGATAGAAAAATCAGCATGTGTGTGACATTTCCAACAATTTTAAATTTTTGGAGGTACAAACATTGAGTAGGGTAGAAAGCCACATACTGTAAATATAAAGATTGTCTAATAATACTATGAGACCTTAGCTATCTACTGAACACATAGTGAAGACTCTGGGCAGATTTTGCGGATGCACAGGCTGGTCAGAGTCTTTGCTTTGCTCATATTTGAAATTGTTGGAAATCTCACGCTTGGGCATAAATATATAAATAGAATCTGTTACTAGACAATCAGAGTTGTAGAACAGTCATAAACAAAAACAAAAGCACCACCTATGGGTGTCTATGCTCTGCTGTCGAGGGCTGGATGGTGGATGAAAATCTAAGTGGAAAAAGGGGCATAATGTGCACAAAATGCATCTAGAGTTTATCTCCCTTGATAATATAGGTAGCCCTTTTCATGGTGAACATGTGGGCCAAGTTTCAAGTGAATGCCTCCAATAGAATCAGAGATATCACAAAATGCCAATGTTTTTGCATGACAATGACGACAATGACGATGACACCAGGCTAAAGCAATACCTCGTTTTTTTTCTAAAAACAGCCGAGCTAAAAATGAGCCTGTGCATTACATTTTCAACAATTTTTGCATGTACATGTCAGGAACAGCCATCGGATAGCCTAAACATCTTCACAATTCAATATGAACATCCACTATCAGCCTGAATAGTAGTTTAGACTATATCATCCAAAGAGCACATTGAGGGGTCAGTGCAACACTATTGTAAGCGCCTATATATTGATAGGCACTTATAATAGTGTTGCACTGACCCATCAACATAGTCAAGACCCTGGTCAGACTGTCCAGATGCTTTTCGCACAGCTTAAATTGTTGAAAATGTCACTCACAGGCCCAAAAAGCATCTGTTACTTGACAATCAGAGTTGTAGAACAGTCCTAAACAAGAACAGGTAGTTAATTAAAGGACAATTTAAAGTAATTGATTTATTTAGCTGTATATCTTGTCCATCTCATCGGAGTTACAAATATTTTCTTCGTTTCCATCACATGTAAGATGTGTTGTGCATCAGTTTAATTTTCGTACATAAATTTGATGTATATTTTTGAAACTGTTCTCAATGATTGTGCTAGCTATGTAAACAATTTGTTCTGTGTGGTCCAAGGTGAAGTGGTATTCAGATGTTTTAGGGGCAACTGTATAAACTGAAAAGTTTTTGTTGCTATTAAAATAAGATAGGTTAAAATAAACTGGTTCATTTACCGAAGATTACTTTTAATCCTCAGAGAAATTTTTTTTTTGTTGTTTTTCATCAGTTTTTGTGATTTCTGATTGGCAGAAAATTTGTTTTATTCCTGAATAAAAACAATTTAGAGTACACACTTATTTCTAAAGCTTATGTGCAAAGTAGTCTGCACAAAATCTGTCTAATTACAGATTTTTTTTCCATTTTTGCTCAATGATTTCAAATTATAAGATATGAAGAGATTATTTTTTTAATTCCATTGAGATATGAAATTTAAAACCTAATCGCACTCATGTATGAATCAGCTTTGTTTATTCATACAATTTGATTCGCTTTTGAGTTTCATACCTTCATGAAATCAACAAATACCATACTTCCATGAAATCAACAAGTACTCTCTTCATGTCTTAACCCTTTCCTGTTTTACAAAATTTTGGGTCTGTCAAAATTCAAAGGTTTTGCAAACGAAAATCTAAAGTGGAATTAATTTGAAAAATAACCATTCAGTAGGGAAGAAAATAGTGTGGAAAAAAAGAAATTGCTTGTCAGAAGCAATTTCTTCTTTTTTCACAATGTTTTCTCAATCATAAAATCACACGCACGTAAAAAGCAGGGATTAAACAGCAACAGGTTAAATAACAGACCCAGGCTGGTCTTGAACCCATGAGTACAAGTGGTTTACAAGTCCATTGCCCTAACCACTGAGCCAAAGAAGATTTTTACTGATGAAGGTGTTAAACATTGTATTTTAACCTTAGAAGCTACGCAGGACAGTGAGAGTGGTCTCCCTTAACACACTCCCCCTTCAGATTTATCATAATGATGACAATATATAAGCCTTTCAGGCAGTATTATGCTTTAAGCACTAACAAAGTGGTATGAATCTGACATAAATGGGTCAATGACATTATCCCGGACGAGCCCCCTTCTTATGGACAAACAGTCCACAATTGAATCATAGCTTAAAATTTTTTACCCAAGTCAGTGTTGAACTGACATGGAAATGCATTAAGTGATTTGTATTTGTAGCCCATGTATATATCTACCATATTTTGCAGTGACATCATTATCTGGGTTTGTGTTCCTTAGCGGAAATAGACATGTATCTTTTGACGAATCTGATTTATCTAAGAGTGGTGAGAAATATTACCCCACCCACTCCTCTGTTTGAATGTCATTGTCACTTATCCTTCACTGACATGTTTAGTTTAGTTTCATGTTATTTATATCTTTTGTCTTCTCCCCCAGAACTTTGTTACAAGGTGTGGTTTGATACTAATTTCTGTCAGGGAGTCCAAAAGCTCCAAGAAACAAGTTAGTAGGGATAACATTGTGGAAAAGAAGAAATTACTTGTCATAAGCAATTTCTTCTTTTTGGCTATATTTTCTCACCATTTAAAAGAATGTTTTCTTTCAAAATTAATGAAAGATGAACGCAAAATAGTATTTGCAAATGCAAATAATCAAAATTCTGACAGAGAATTATTTAAAAGGAAACTAGCTGTATTCTGTTTGTAAACATATTTTAATATGATCAAGAGGACCATCTGACTAGTAACTTTGGACTCTCGGACTTTCAATAGTTTCAAAACCTGCAAGGAAGGATGTTTCTTAAAGAAATCCTTGCTGCATAAGCAATGTTATCAATAGATCAAGGGCAGATTGTCTGTTTGACTGTCAGTCTTTCTGAATGACATATATTTATTTTTTTAAAGAATTCATGAAAAATTTTAATATTAAATTGCAACTTCAACACTACTCATGTTATAATACTTCTGTTTGGCAAAATGGTTCCTTCATTCAATATGCATCTTTTAATTCAAGGTTGTTTGACAATGGCAAGGTCAATACCAAGGTCAATATTCTAATCAAAGCACTGAAAGTACTGATGGTGGACGTTTCTATTGGCATACTAGAGTGATTCCTCCATTTGTGGAGAAAAGAGAAATTTTACATGTAAAATTACGATAGAAGGAAAATGACCTGACCCAAGTTCCCATCTTGCTTCAGATATACGTTTCTCAACACATATCGTCGAATGTAAACAAAGTCCTTTCGGAATTATTCCCCGTGTAGTTTAAGCAGTGATTCTCCGATCCATTTGTTATTAAAGGAAAGAAATGACAATTAGATGATCTAGGTTATTATTCTTATTTTGTATTGCTAATCAGTTCTCCGTAATCTCATTGTTAAAATTATGGTGTTATCTGCTTATACTAGAAAGCTATGAATGGCTTGGGTCGCTCCACAGGCTTGAAATTCTTGTAAAAGAAAAAAAAAGTTTTGACTAGAATTTTAGATATTTCAGATTCTTCTGATGTTGAAAATGATTTTCAGAGTTTCCACTATATAACATATAGAGAAAAGACCTCCGCTAATAATAATAAAAAACATATATTTCATCCAATGACAATAATTTTGGCTACATGATAAAGGGTAAGGATCATAACAATGAAGTTTGATTGATATCCACCCATAACATTCTGAGAAAATGATTTTCAAAGATTACACAAAAAAACATATTGAGAAATTACCTCTGCCCATAAAATACATATTTTTCAGCCGATCACAGTAATTTTTGGTAGACTCATAAAGGGTTACTCAAAAAGATCATTCCGGTGAAATTTGGCTGAAAACCATCAGTTACATTCTGAGAAAATGATTTTCAAAGTTTCCACTAAATAACATATAGAGAAATGACCTCCGCCCATTAAAATAATTATTTTTCATCCGATCACAATAATTTCTGGTAGCCTGATATAGGATCACTAAAGTATCATTCGAGTGAAATTTAGTTGAAAACCATCAGTTACATTCTGAGAAAATGATTTTCAAAGTTTCGACTAAATAACATATAGAGAAATGACCTCCGCCCATAAAATACATATTTTTCAACCGATCACAATAATTTTTATTAGACTGATAAAAGGCCACTCAAGGATCATTCATGTAAAATTTAATTGGTATCCATCAATAAGAATCTGATAAAACCCACTTTTAACCATATTTGGAAATAAGCCACGCCCATTAAATCCATGTTTGTCATTGGATCTAAATTTCTTGAACAACTTTGACAGAGGATCACCCTAGAATCATTCCTGTGAAGTTTGATTGAAATTCATCCAGTAGTTTCTGCGGAGAAGATTTTTAAAGAAAAAGTTTACGAACGGACGCACGAACGGACGACGGACACAACGCCATGACAGTAGCCCCAGTGGCCTTCGGCCAGTGGAGATAAAAATTCTATGAAAGGATATTAATTGATTGTTCCGCGATTTTCATTCTCAAAGAAAAGAAAGGGTAAGTGTTCATATAAACGCGTAAAAAAGTGCAGACACTCGTATCGAGTTTGGCTTTCGTGTGTTGAAATGTAAAGTAAAACACCTTTGCATAAACCTTTATCGCATGGTCTGAATGCTTTACTTTACTTGCTCAGACTGTATCCGTATTCATGTGTATATCGATATTTCCATTAATTTGCCTTTGTTTTATATACATTAGTAGTGACAGGGGAGGTTAACATTCCAGTAATTTCATTTCATGAGTTCCCTCCCGTTGACCATTGGGAAATAAGGGGCAAATTACTCACTCTGTCAGAAAAGTAGTTCTACGCAGGGAAAAAATTCACCCGATCTCAGAATTGAATATGATTTCACACTTAAAAGATATCTTTGAGGTTGCAACAAGTTACATAGACTCCTTGTTTCACTCCATTTTTGAAATGCATAGTTGTCAGACGGTAACAATCCTTCAAAAAGAGTAAATTGAATCTTAATGAGTACTACTGTTTTAAAAACCTATTAACATCTGACAGGATTGTTCAAACGTGGTATTAACACTGGTGAACGTAAACGTCCACCAAAAAGGGGCTGTTTGTGTGTGTGTGTGTGGGGGGGGGGGGGGTATAAATGTTTTACAAACACATCTTGTTTAGTTGTAAAAAGCATCTGCACTATACCTGCCTTACAAATAAACAGTTTTACTATGCAAAGACTGGAACATAGTTCTGGGGAGTGTAGGCATTGAATGGAAACAACTTCTTTTCTAATTGTACTTACTTTTCTTGATTCTAATTCTTTTGCACCTACTAAGATCTAAATGTAACAGAGACTGTGTTTAGGTAATGAAGTTTAAGTTGGATAGAATGTCACTGAAGGTTCAGAAAATCTGTTTTGTGTGAAATTTATGAACAATGATCTGACTGCACTTTGGTCAATATAGCATTGTCAGGTAGTTTGTCTTTGTTTGATAGGTGACATGTTTTATTAAGCCTGATCATGTTGAACTTGAATTTTGTGTTGAAAAAATTGCCAAATTTCTGAGACATTTCTATCAAAATGGCTCAAATGTTTCCTCCCACAATTATTAAGAAGAAGGTAGTTTGTGCAGGCTGATCTTAGTCTACACTGTCTGTCCAAACGTTTTGTATGGCATGAGTATAAAGAATGATACACTAAGTGTCTTGAAATATCAATGTTATCTGTCAAGATTGGGAGAATTTATCATAACAAGGCTTTGCACAGTCATGATAATTTCAAGCTGCCGAGACCAGGTAAAATTTACATTTGAAGACACTTACATGTTATTCTGTGCAATTCCTGCAACCATTTTTGCGCTTAATTATGGTAAACCCTTAAAAATCAAAGATTCAGGTGAAATTGTAAGCAAATTGTTTCTAAAAATAGGCAGCCTGATATCATGTTGTGTTATCAGACATGTGATATCAGGTCAATACAGGCTTCATTGCATAATAATGTCATAAACAGCATGAGAAGGGATAAGGTAAGTGTGAAACAAAAATAGCGTCCCCTCATATACCAACACCCCTTCCTTAGCTTTAGATCACCCTTGTCTTACATGTTTTTCATGTATTATTTTCCTGTGAGATTTAATTGTACCCCAATTGTAATTTAATTTGTAAAGATGATACAAAATATTTTCAAATACAAGATGATATTAATTTAGATATGTTGTCTGAATCTTTCTGTAGGAAAATAAAACTGTAAACGTTTCTTCTTTGCTTATAAACATATAAACAAATGGAAAGGAACAATTTAGTATTATTTTTTTTAATGTTAAATAATATAATAGAGATCAAAGTAGAAGACAAATGTTCTAAATACACAGTGTTTGTGTCCAGGCTGTTTTTGAAATATCTGTATCTCAAATCATTGGAATTGTCACATGAAGCTACAGTATTTCCTAAAAGTAGCGCCTCTACATAAGAAACCCCACTTCAAATGCCTAAACTTTTTGAGACTTGTACTCTAATTTGAGAAAGAGTTCCTCTAAACAATCATTTGTTTGATTGTTTAGAAGAAAGTCATCTCAAATTAAAGGAAAGTGATCCTTAAAGACATAAATTTCAATGATTTTTAAAATCCGAAAACGCATACTAAATAAACGATCCTGGGAGCATTTATTAGGAGAAATATGATAATTCTTAAGTTGTTTATTACAGGTGAACCTGAAGCCAAAGTTGCCAGCATCCGTTCAGAGCCCCCTGTTGATATAAGAGAAGTGGCGCCTAAACAATATGACTGTACATATACACCAAGGTATGGAATTTCTCTTTCATGTCCATACAGCCAATTCCCAGTCTTTGGTCAAAGCCACACACAAAAATCAGAAAAAATGATTGTATATATACATAAAAACCTATATTGATGACTCAGCATGAAACATATGGGCAGTTACAACTGTTTTGCACTGAGCCATTTAATACTGGTGCATAATATCTGTATTTGTGATATGAAAATTCAACAAGTTTAATTGACTTTCTAATGTAAATAGCTCTAAAAGACTCATGGCTATGTATAAATGATGTTGGAATATTTAATATACAGTACTCCAATAAGGGTATCTTTCTTTTTATGCCCCCGATAGGGAGGCATAATAAATTTGACTTGTCCGTCTGTCCGTCCGTCTGTCCGTCCGTCCGTCCGTCCGTCATTCCGTCCAAAAACTTTAACATTGGCCATAACTTCCTTATTACTATCAAAGCGGTGTCAGGGGCATTGTCATCTTACAGTGACAGCTCTTGTTTATTATTGAATAAAAGCTTTGAAGTGTCTTTTCTCAGGTTTTTTTTAACTTATTGTTAATGAGAAGTTATTCAAATTTCTTTTGCAATGCTTGCTTACTTTCAGGGTACCAGGTGCCTATCTGTTAGATATCAAATGGAATGGGAAGCCCTTGAAGTGTTGTCCATTCAAAATAGATGTCCATAAACCAGTCTATCCAGAGAGGGTAGCAGTCACCGGGGAACCATTAAGGAAAGGGGTGGTACCAGGGAAAGATTTTGATCTAAAAATAGATCCAAGACAGGCTGGGAAAGGTATGTAATATTTCTATAACATTTCAGACCACATGTTCTATCACAATGTTAACCAAGGTTTCCTAATGAAAATCATTAGGAAACCTCGGTTAACACTGTTAAAGTTAATGACTTCCGAAACTTTGCAGAACTATTACGGGTCCACTACCTTTATTAAAGATAAACTTTTGTTTCTTACTTTTTCACTTAAGTGTCTATGGCTATTCTACTCAACTTTAGTCTTTTGTACTTTAGTTCTGTTACATGTGATAAGGTTAATTTTTTTCTGTTTATTTTTGTTCAAGTTATGAACTGTCAAACGAAAAAGGAATATGTATGACTAACCAGAAAAGAAAAATACTGAATAAATTTGTGAGCATAATGTGTCAAATTTACTTATGGTTTTGAGTCTAAGAAAATAGTTGAGCTTCTTCAAAGTTACTGAAAAGAAAAACAGAACAATTAGAATTAAGCATAATTAGAACTTGATGCCCACATAGTTTCAGAATTTCTAAAACTGTTTATATTAAAATTTATTCAGGTTATTCACCAGGTGCAGTTACATTGTAGCACATCTGATATATTTGCTTTTATATTTGTTATTCATTTCAATGATGTAATGCAAAAATTGGCATTCAGACACTGTTACTTTTTTTGACATCATTTATCATCATTATTTTGTTTTTTGAATATTCAGTTTTGACTAGATTAAGTTTTTATACCCTCAACCTATGACGTAGAGGGGGATATATTGGTTTCACCATGTCTATCTGTCCATCCATCCGTCCGTCCATCTGTAGACCTTTTAGTTTCCAGACTCTAACTCAAGAACCAAATGACCTACAATCTTGAAACTTTATACAAATGTTCCTTATGACCCAAGGAAGTGCCCTATTGTTTTGAGTTTATATAGGTCAAAGGTCAAGGTCACAGTCAGCCTTTGTTCAATTTTTGTTTCCGGACTCTAACTCAAGAACCAAGTGGCCTACAATCATGAAACTTTATACAAATGTTCCTTATGACCCAAGGAAGTGCCCTATTGTTTTTGGGTTACATAGGTCAATGGTCAAGGTCACAGTAAATTTTTGTTCAATTTTTGTTTCCAGACTCTAACTCGAGAACCAAGTGACCTACAAGCATGAAACTTAATGCAAATGTTGCTTATGATCCAAGGAAGTGCCCTATTATTTTTTGGTCATAAGGTCAAGGTCACAGTCAATTTTTGTTCAATTCTCATTTCTGGACTCTTAACTAAAAAACCTAGCGACCTAGAATCATGAAACTTCATGCAAATGCTACATATGACCTCAATATTAGTTACAAACACATCCTGCACTAATAGCACTTGCATTCTGACAAAGCGCTTGTGGGGGGGTATTAGTCCGCTCTGCGACAGTTCTAGTTTTTAGCTCCACTGGCCGAAGGCCAGCAAGCTATTGTCATGGCGAGGTGTCCATCGTGCGTCTGTCCGTCCGTGCGTGCGTAAACTTTTCTTTAAACATCTTCTCCTCCTGAACCAATAGGTGGATTTTGATGAAACTTGGCCAGAATGTTCCTTGGGTGACCCTCTTCTAAAGTTGTTCAAGAAATTTGGATTGACCCCCAAATATGGGCGTGGCAGGGCGGGGCATATTTTGACCATTAAATCTTTGAACAACATCTCCTCCTGAACCATTGAGTTGATTTAAATGAAACTTTACCAGAATGTTCCTTGGGTGACCCTCTTCTAAATTTGTTTAAGAAATTAAGATTGACCCCCAAATATGGGCGTGGCAGGGCGTGGCTTATTTTGACCCCGAAATCTTGGAACGATATCTCCTCCTGAACCATTAGGCCAATTTTAATGAAACTTTACCAGAATGTTCCTTGGGTGACCCTCTTGTATAGTTGTTCAAGAAATTTGGATTGACCCCCAAATATGGGCGTGGCAGGGTTGGGCATATTTTGACCCCAAAATCTTTGAAGGACATCTCCTCCTGAACCATTGAGCCGATTTCAATGAAACTTATTCAGAATGTTCCTTGGGTGACCCTCTTCTAAAGTTGTTCAAGAAATTTGGATTGACCCCCAAATATGGGCGTGGCAGGGCAGGGCTTATTTTGACCCCGAAATCTTTGAACCTCATCTCCTCCTGAACCATTGGGCCGATTTCAATGAAACTTTACCAGAATGTTCCTTGGGTGACCCTCTTCTTAAGTTCTTCAAGAAATTTGGATTGACCCCCAAGTATGGGTGTGGCAGGGCGGGGCTTATTTTGACCCCGAAATCTTTGAACCTCATCTCCGCCTGAACCATTGGGCCGATTTCAATGATACTTTACCAGAATGTCCCTTGGGTGACCCTTTTCTATAGTTGTTCAAGAAATTCGGATTGACCCCCAAATATGGGCGTGGCAGGGCAGGGCTTAATTTGACCCCGAAATCTTTGAACGACAACTCTGCCTGAACCATTAGGCCATTTTTAATGAAACTTTACCAGAATGTTCCTTGTGTGACCCACGTCTAAAGTTGTTCAAGAAATTTGGATTGACCCCCAAATATGGGTGTGGCAGGGCGGGGCTTTTTTTGACCCCGAAATCTTTGAACGACATCTCCTCCTGAACCATTAGGCTTATTTCAATTTAACTTTACCAGAATGTTCCTTGGGTGACCCTCTTCTAAAGTTGTTCAAGAAATTTGGATTGGATGAGATCCACTGGATCAATAAAATTCAGGTCAGTGGTTTATGGCCATTCTGGTGTCCTCTTGATTCAAAGTGATATCTATATAGTTTTCTTCCTTTTAATTTTACATATTAATTAAATAAGTTCATTTCTTCATTAGTTAGTTTCAACTTAGAAAAAGTCAGAATTCCTTTTGAATGCTGTTCACTTTCATTACCTTCTATTTTCAATATCCTTTTTCAAATCTTGAGATTTTTAATCCAGTGGAGCGATACAGGCCCTCTTGGGCCTCTTGTTTAACTTTTAGTATGGTTCCATGTGTATGTTCTAACTTGACCCTAGGTGTCGACTGAATAAAACCAGTGCAGATTTATATAACTAATTTCAAAACAGTTCCTTCTTTTTGACGGCCCTCATGGATAGAGAGTAAGGGCAGTTTACCCTAGTACCAATAAAAAAAGAACAATAAAAAGTAAAAAGGCAACTCTAGAATTGTAAATGACAAGGGTTAAATGAAATGTTTTTGCTCTGAAAACCAGAGAGCTGTGTCTCAATGTCAATTTTCTATTCTCATTCTACTTTTACATTGCTGGGGCAATGTCCATGGGTTTATTTCATATTATGCTTTATGCTTGGATGCTTTTCATGCAGATTGGTTTATACAAATGCCTTTAAATATAATTCAGCAAAATTCATTTTGTCAGATTTTCATCAGGCCATCATAAATTACAGAGAAAAATTGAAAGATTCATTTGAATTAATAAACTTTGACAAATTTTTAATTTTAACTAATAATCAAAATTCCAATGTTCATGACACAAGAAAAGGTCTAGATAGGCATTTTTCTTCAAATTTCATTATCCCTGATGCTTACATTGTGAACATTATTTTGTCAGTGAAATTACTTTTTTATGCCCCCATATCGAAAGATTGGGGGTATATTGCTTTACTGTTGCCTGTCAGTCTGTCTGTCTGCAAAACTTAAACAAAAAACTTAAAATTGCCAATTACTTCAAGGTTATTCAAAATACAATGCTCATATTTTTATTTGATGATAGTTTTCAATAATGGGCATCCAGATACGAATGTCAAGGACATATGACAAGGTCAAGATCATTTGTCAAGGGGAGCATTCGTGTTTCACACACACATCTTGGTAATGCAAGAATTCAAAGTGTATTGTTGTTCATTGAATAAAAATGACACATCACTCTTCATAGATGAACCCAATGATTTGAGTAAGTAAGGAATGGGGAATATTCATAACTCATGTATTATCATGGAATGCTATATGTTATATGTTTATGTGTGTATGTGAATTCTATATGTGTATCTGTGTATTACTCCTTATGTTTATGTGTGAATGTGTGTAGTAGTTGTAGTTCTAAATCTAGATAGATATGTTACCTTCTCTATAAAGGGTATGTGTACACATATATTTGCTTTTTGACTGATTGGGGAAGCACTTGGGATATTAAAGGATACAATCGTAATTATCAATTTTAGAGTTGTCTGTGGTCTAGATGTTGAGCGTCTGGAGGTCTCGAGGTGGACTCCCTGGAGTCGCTAACAATCTTGATTCTTTCATTGGCCTACACTTTCTGCGCAAGTACTAGTGAATATTCCAGGAAGCAGAATTGAGGGGGATTAATTTGAATTAAAAGAACTTGTTTTCCAATTGATGTAAAATAAAAAGGTTAAACTGAGATAATTATTTTGGAACTTCATGCAAGGAACCTTAAACATAACAAAAGTGCTATATTAATTGATCTGTTGTGACGTCATGTTCAATCAAAAATGAAATATTGCTATCTATACTTAGCTCATTTGCATAGTTACTCCACGTATATAATAATGCCGATGTAATAACAAAAATATTCAAATAAAATATTGCTATCTGTTCTTAGCCCTTTGCATAGTTACTCCACTAATGTAATAACACCTGTGTAATATCAAAAATATTCAACGGGGTTATTTCAGGAATCCCTCTCATTTACGTTTGTAGATATGGACATTGTTAGTATCAAACCCTTGACTTGTCCTGAATTGCATGAGGAGATAAATTTCTAAAAATGATAATGAAGAAAATGCTGGAACCATGATATTTTCATAAACAGTTTGATAACACTCAAATATATACTGGTAATGAATATATATTTCTACTAGACTTCTTTTGTACCTTTGAAGATTTACCCTGGTATTTATTTGTCATAAGACAAATATACTTATCCAAAATATAGAAGCTCAATTTGGGCAAGAGAATTTTGAACCCCTGCAAATATGTGTTGCTATATATCTTTTGCATGGTTACTAAGGTGTCATATACCTTGTAGAACAATAGGGAAAGTGTTGTTTTAATTCCTTTGTACTGTACTTGTTTATACTTAATGTTTGTGTAGTATGTAATGGAATGCCATGATTACATCTGTCAAATGAATCACTTTAAACTTTTGCATGTGTATGTATAGTTACTTGCATGATTGTAAAGTCTCATATAAAATAATGAATTAGTATTGAATGCTCACCTATGGTTTTAGATGCAACTTTACTCATTTTCTGAATCTAGAATAATCAATCTACCTTCCTGTGAAAGAATTTTTGAATATGACCTCTGGTTGACCTGTTCTAGAACAAATCTCCTTTTCAAATTGTTATGGGAGACCACTCTCACCACTGCCCTGCATAGCTTCGTAGGTTTAAATACAATGCCTGACAATTGCGTCAGGGAAGATCTTCTTTTGCTCAGTGGTAGAGCATTGGACTTGTAAACCATTTATTTGAATATTGTTGTCTGCGTGAGTTCGAGATGGGCTCGCAGCGGATATTTTTCAGCTATGCTTCGGTTTAGGACAGTTCGTATGTAACAAAATATTCATTTTTCCAAGTTCCCAGATGGTTCCTTTTCGTGTGATGGGTCACATATAAGAAATTGGCACATGGAGGCTACTTTTTTGAGACACCATAGAATATCACAAAACCCAAGCAATATGTGCAAAGCCAGGTGACTGAGATGGTTTACCAAAATTTTCATTCAAATCTGTGCATAAATGGAGTTGCAACTTCATTCACAGGAAGGTAGATTGATTATTCTAGATTCAGAAAATTAGTAAAGCAGAGCTTCAGATTGACAGTGGGCCCGGGTCATTTCTCACATGATGACCCACAACTTTCCAACAGTTGGGGTCCTGTGACCCTGTCCTGCTTGGATATGAAACATTTTTACCATAATGAAAATATGCTTTGGCCCATCATTTCAGGAAATGACCCACAACTTTCTACCTCATGGGTCAATTGGACCCATCAGTCTTGAAAAGAATCTGAAGCCCTGGTAAAGTGCAAAAAGTTTCTACCCTAATCAGTCTGTGCGGTCTGACAAGGGTTGAAACTTTACCAACTTCCCAGATGGTCCCTATTTGTGTGATTGGTCACATGTAAATATCTGTATGTTCACATCCTATGAGCGCAACTCCTAATTCATTAATAGAGGGATTCGAATGAAACTTTCTCAGAATTTTTCCAGTCACCTGACCTTGCACATTCTGTCTGGGTCTGGTGTTGTTATGTAGCATCACAGGCCCTAAACAGAAGCAATTTTTTGCAGACTGAGACTCTTTAACTTTCAACTTTCTTGAATGGGGTCCCAAGGACTCTTTAGGAATCAACTTCAATTAAGAATTGAAGACTGTTTTAAACATGTAGGCTTTATTGTTCTACAAATACATCTTATTATATTTGTAACCTATTTGTCCTATGATTATTAAAGAAATTCAATAAAATTATTAGATAATAATTTGTCATAATACTGAACTTGTACATGTATTTGAAAAATATATATCCTGAGGAATTATGAATATGTCAATTGACCACTGTTACAAAGGCTTTATTTTGGTCTTTAAGTTACCAGTTAAAAGCATAGAGGTTTAGATACTAGAAGGTAACATCATTCTAAAATCTTTATTTCTCAATAAACCCTTTTGTTTGAGGTATAAGTTAAATAGTCTCAATTTTTTCCTACATATACCCTCAATTTTCATCCCAAACCATTTAACTACAGCTTTATTAAAGATGTAGTTAAGAGGTTTTTGAAGAAAATCGATAATATGATCATTATTTCCCAATGATTCCTATGTTTCGGATACTCATTTTTAACTTGCCCAGGATAATTGCACCTAAATATGAGATATTCTTTAATGCTTTTCGGAGGTTTATTGAGAAATAACGGTAGATTATCACTTGATAATCTCACCGCAAAAGTAGTGAAATTATCAAAATTTTATACCCTGCTTTTGTGCATTTCACCCTACCTGATGTCATCTATGCCGGGCGAAATAAGTGACGTCACAATGAACGTTGCATAGCAATCACGTGCAAAATGACGTGCTAAACGAAAATATGTCCTAGAAATTTCACATTTTGTCTCATTTTTGCATTAAAAAAATAGAATAATCGTTTGTTTCAGTGTTAGATCGATTGATATTTCATTTCGTAAACAACAAAAGCTATATTTTCACGGTGAAAATATAGCTTTTGTTGTTCACTCAATAAAATATAAATCGATCTTACACTGAAACAAACGATTATCCTCTATTTTTAATATAAAATTGGTATAAACCCACATTAATAAGTGACCTTTAATGTAAAAATTTAAACAATGTTTTATTTCAGGTGAGCTAACAATAGACTGTAAGGACCCACAGGGTGAAGATGTGCCAGTCACACTTACAGATAATTATGATGGGACCTACAGATTGAAGGTGAAACCTGAAAAACCAGGAAAACATATCCTGAATATCAGGCTTAACAAGGAGCATGTGTTTGGTAAGTTGATATCCACATAAATGTTCCAGTCACACTGACAGATAATTATGATGAGACCTACAGATTGAAGGTGAAACCTGAAAAACCTGGGAAACATATCCTGAATATCAGGCTAAATAAAGAACATGTGTTTGGTAAGTTGGTATCCATGAAGTTATGTCAGTAATACAGATAATTATATCTATGATGAGACCTACAGATTGAAAGTGAAGCCTGAAAAACCTGGAAAACATATCCTGAATATCAGGCTAAATAAGGAACATGTGTTTGGTAAGTTGATATACATATAAATGTGCCAGTCACACTTACAGATAATTATGATGGGACCTACAGATTGAAGGTGAAACCTGAAAAACCTGGAAAACATATCCTAAATATCCAGCTAAACAAGGAGCATGTGTTTGGTAAGTTGATATCCACATAAATGTGCCAGTCACACTTACAGATAATTATGATGGGACCTACAGATTGAAGGTTAAGCCTGAAAAACCTGGAAAACATATCCTGAATATCAGGCTAAATAAGGAACATGTGTTTGGTAAGTTGATATCCATGGAGGTATGTCAGTAACATTTCAGGGAAAAAGACTAGCAGTGTCCTAGTTTCCCATGGCCCTAGATTTTAGGCTGGGCCCCTAGATCTTTTTTTTTTTTTTTTTTTTTTTTTTTTTTTGAAAGTCCCTATGCTTCTCTAAATATAGAATTTTTGCAGCCTAGGCTCCCAAGTCATTTTTCCTGCACCCAAAAGAACATATGTTTGGTAAGTTGGTATCCATGAAGTTACGTCAGTAATACAGATAATTATATCTATGATGAGACCTACATATTGAAGGTGAAACCTGAAAAACCTGGAAAACATATCCTGAATATCAGGCTTAACAAGGAGCATGTGTTAGGTAAGTTAATATCTATGTAGGTTTGTCAGTAATACAGATAATTATAATCATGATGAGACCTACAGATTGAAAGTGAAACCTTAAAAACAGCCCTGGGATCAGGATGACTAAACATGCAAACTTTTAAAAAAGAATACCCCACTTTGTACTCAAAGGTCAAGGTCAAAGTTATAATCATGGTTAAGTGAGAAATTTATCATATCCTTTATACAGTTCACTTAAAATGTTTGGTTCAGTTTTCAGAACAATTTCTTACAAGTTTGTATATGAAATGTAGAATATCATACTTTCACTTAACAGAAAAAAAGAACAATGTCACTTCTTGTTAAATGTCATTGACATGACAGAAGGTCAGAAGGCATTATCATGGTTTAACTAGTTTTTAATACTCTAAGGGATGGGAGCAATTGATGGCAAAATAAAGTGATGGACCTACAAAAACAGACATGAACCCTGAATTCTAACCTTTTCTGTCTCCAAAAATCTTAAATTTGCTGATTTAGAACAAAAGAGCATTAGAAAACAAAAGATTTTTTCACATAGGGTGAAATATGTCACTGTTTGTAAAATTGACCTATTTTCGTGACCCTTTATTATTTTCTGGTAAAAGAGTAAACATTGGACAAGAAATGCACTGTTATGTGAATTTTTCAAAACTATCAAATATGCCTGTCCTCTTCTCAGCTGAATTTTTTTCTTTCTGAAGTCTTCTTTAGGTATTTTCATGATTTCTGTGAATCCATTAAAAATTGTTTACAAAAGTCCATAAAAAAGGTCCAGAAATAACAGGTGAGCAATTGCTATCTTGATTTTGATGCATTCTGTAAAATTTTTAGAAAGTGAAGATTTCACAATCAACAATTTGGTAAAATGTAAACAGAAACAGCCAGGTTACAATGCAAATGCTCAAAAATCAGGGTCTCGAATTCAGGTATGTATTGAAAACAGGTTGACTTACGATAAGTCTCTTAGAATCCAGGTCTGTGACACATCTCTTGTTTTAATTTCAATTTCAATGTGCTATTGAATTTCAGGTAGTCCCTATGCAATAGAAGTACATCCACGTCAAGCAAACTCTAAAAAGCCAAGAGAACTTAAAGTGTGGGGCCCCGGTCTACACAATGGAATCTTCCCAGACTATGAAGGTTACTTCTATGTGGACTGTACAAATGCTGGAGGAGGGGAACTCCATGTAAGCGTCATGGGGCTGAAAGGTATGTTACTAAAGTCAAAAATTATTGTCAAATAGTAGATAACGTTATTATCTGTAAAATGTTGTTTTGAGTATTTGATGTTTTAATTATTGAATGAAAAGGCCGAGTTTGACCCCCTGGCTCATCCATGTTGAATCAAACACTAGACAAGTCATCAGAGTCGATTGTTGCCCACAAATAGGTGTATAAGCCGTACGCCTAAGGGGAATGAATTAGCAGCTGCTAGCTAGATAAAATGTACTGGTTGTCCTGGTGTAAGAAATGACAGGAAGCCATAGGTAGATTCATTAGCCTCAGAAAATATAACTGCAATGATATTGAAAGTGGAGTAAAAGTACAAACAAACAAAATAACATTGAGTTTAATCTTTAATGTGGTGTGAGAAAAAATTTAGAAGGCATGACTAAGTGACAGCTCCGTGTACAAAATATCAAGGTGCAGTTAAGTATTAAAAGTTGCATTATTTAGAAGGCATGACTAAGTGACAGCTCAGTGTACAAAATATCAAGGTGCAGTTAAGTATTAAAAGTTGCATTATTTAGAAGGCATGACTAAGTGACAGCTCCGTGTACAAAATATCAAGGTGCAGTTAAGTATTAAAAGTTGCATTATTTAGAAGGCATGACTAAGTGACAGCTCAGTGTACAAAATATCAAGGTGCAGTTAAGTATTAAAAGTTGCATTATTTAGAAGGCATGACTAAGTGACAGCTCAGTGTACAAAATATCAAGGTGCAGTTAAGTATTAAAAGTTGCATTATTTAGAAGGCATGACTAAGTGACAGCTCAGTGTACAAAATATCAAGATGCAGTTAAGTATTAAAAGTTGCATTATTTAGAAGGCATGACTAAGTGACAGCTCCGTGTACAAAATATCAAGGTGCAGTTAAGTATTAAAAGTTGCATTATTTAGAAGGCATGACTAAGTGACAGCTCAGTGTACAAAATATCAAGATGCAGTTAAGTATTAAAAGTTGCATTATTTAGAAGGCATGACTAAGTGACAGCTCAGTGTACAAAATATCAAGATGCAGTTAAGTATTAAAAGTTGCATTATTTAGAAGGCATGACTAAGTGACAGCTCAGTGTACAAAATATCAAGGTGCAGTTAAGTATTAAAAGTTGCATTATTTAGAAGGCATGACTAAGTGACAGCTCAGTGTACAAAATATCAAGGTGCAGTTAAGTATTAAAAGTTGCATTATTTAGAAGGCATGACTAAGTGACAGCTCAGTGTACAAAATATCAAGATGCAGTTAAGTATTAAAAGTTGCAATTTAAAGGCAGTTCAATCATTAATTTGTCTAGTTCATGTGGATTACCTACACAATCTCACATTCTGACTCCCTGAAAGAAAAAAAAAGTTGAGAAAAACGTGCGGAAAATGCAGAAATTGCTTTTAAAAGCAATTTCTCCATTTCCCAAATGTTTATTACCCAGAAAGATAAAAAAGTAAATATTTCATCAACTCTGATTTATAATATGCATTCTTTGAAAATGGACCAGTATAAACTTTTTCATAATGAGTTAACATTTATATTAACAGGTGCTTTCCGTGTAGAGATGAAGCGAGGCAGTCAGAAAGACAAGCTGTTTAATTGTTTATATCACCCTGTAGAACCTGGCCTCTATACCATCAATGTGGAATGGTCCGGACAACATGTTAAAGGCAGTCCATTCAAAGTTTTTGTGGCTGGCAGTGAAATGGAACTTCTAGATTATGAAAACAGATTTGAAAGGTTGGTCACTTTTATTGTTTAACTAAAGATTTGTGTGTCCTGTCAGGCTTCATTAAGCAAGACATGGTTTCCTTAATGACTGTCTCATATATGGAGTATGTTTAGAATTTAATTTGGTTCACAAATTATGCAAAATAAATGTTTTTTGTTGGTTTCTTTCTAAAGAAAATGTTGGACTATAGCTCCTACATTTATTGAGGGCATTCAAAATAACTTCTTACAATTATTATATTCTTCATTATGAGTAAATGTGTTATTTACTGGGGTATAGCTCTTATATTTTTGGATTGTTTTCAAGATAGCTGGGCATAGCTAAGAGGTAAAGGTCATATAGCTCACAGTGCAATGTTAAAACTAGGCTTATCCTGAACTAAGGTGAAAATTTGATTGGCTCAACTAATTTTTCTTGGTTTCTATGTGCAGCTGAATGTTGTTTTAAATTGGAATCCATTCTCTGTCTGTATGTTTTTATACGCCCAAAGGGTTGTATTATGTTATGGCCTTGGTCGTCCGTCCATCTGTCCATCCATTAGCAATTTTTTGTGTGCGCAACTCCTCCTAAACTATCTATGGGAATGAGCTGAAACTTGGCACAATTACTCCCTATGATGTCTATTTGTGCATAAGACTTTTGAAATTCAAATCGCTCTAGTCATTCCTGAGAAATCTTTAATTATCTGCCCTTGAATTAAACAAAAATCACTGTATTTTGTGTGCGCAACTCCCCCAAAACTGTCAATGGGAATGAGCTGAAATAATACAAAATTACTTTCTATGATGTGTAGTTGTGCATAAGACCTTTGAAATTCAAATTGCTCCAGTAATTCCTGAGAAATCTTGAATTATCCGACCTTGAATTTAACGAAAATCACTATTTTTTGTGTGCGCAACTCCTCCTAAACTATCAATGGGAATGAGCTGAAACTTGCAAAATAACTGTTTGGCATTATAGTTGTGCATAAAATCATTTTCAATTTACACTCAAAAGGTCATACTATGTTATGGCACCAGTTGTCTGTCTGTCTGTTTGCAATATTTTTAGCTATCATTCAAGCTCTCAATACTGACAAGCCAAGGTTACTGACAAGCCCCATCGGGCATACATGCGCCGCTCTGCAAAGCTCTTGTTTCCTCTAGACACAACTCCTCCTTAAATTATGGATAGATGTGTATCAAACAAAATCTTGTGACTGATGCATAAGGTCTTGATTTTGTGATACTATGCTGATTCACTGAAAAAAGGCCTTCCTGCTGCGGCGTATATTCTAACTAACAATCTTATCATCAGTTGAAATTTTCTTTAAAACATTTTGAGGGGTCAGTGCAACACTATTGTAAGTGCCTATAAATATATAGGCACTTACAATAGTGTTGCACTGACCCCTCGATGTAGTGTAAGGTCAAAAGTCACAAGTGAAGGTCAAATGTTTGTTGTTAACCTTGAACAACCATTGTTGTTGTTAACCTTGAATAACCATTAGAGTTACTGTATTATAATTAAGTTTAAAAAGAATAGAAATCTGTTGACCTTGTCTGAATTTTAAGAAAAAATAAATTTCAAAGCATGTGGCCTTTATAACATTGTAGGTTAGATGCATTTTGCATCTATGCTTACATACGCAAAATGATGTCATAGATTGTGGTAGAAAATGTTTTGATGTTTTAAATTTCTATTCCATTTCAGGTCAAATTCATCCTCTAGTAATAAGTCACCAAACACAACACAGAATAGTATCATGTATTGAAGCAAACCATTTCTCAGACAGAACAGTTAAACAATTGTCATGCTGAACACATCCTTTAAAAGATTAGTTTATTGATGACCACAAGTTTTCAGCATTGAAAGTTATTAAAAAAGCAAGAATGGCAATATGAACAAGTACAGTAATTCACGGTGTGAAGAATTTCAATAATTTTGGTAAAAAGCTTCAGATAAGTGAATTTGATTAAAAATCAGTTATTTTTCATCAAAATCCTATCTTGTGGGTATTCATTGAAATTGTTTTGGTGAAACAATTTCAATGAGTACCCACGATATAGGTTTTGATTTATTGAAAATGGAGTTTTTTTGTTTTGAAAGCAAAATTACTCTCTTCTTCAGGAGTTAACTAAAGATTGTATTTAAAAAATGTCAAAGAATATTTTCATTGCGTCTGCTTCCCTTTAAATCTGCATGTTTTGCTTTAATTACAAAAGCTAGTTGCTGTCACACAAGTAGGTTACTTTTGGTTACATCTGCGTATGATGGATAAACAATGTTCTTTATTTGAAATTATCTGTGCCAATAGTTCTTTATTATCAAGGTATCAACACTCTGTTTTTGTAAGTGCTTAAAAATTTGTAGGCTCTTAAACTTTGTCATGCTGAAGCCTGAATATTATTGCTTTGGCAGGGCAGATGGACAAAGTTCAGCCTGCACATGTGCAGACATACCTTGATCTATAGCATATGATTTTCCTTGATTAACCAGAAAGATTTTAAAATTGCATCTTCAAAATAAAAACTGATTAACAATTAGTGTATCCAGGGCTCTTGGAAATTTGATTTCCTTGTAATTATGCCAATCCTTTTAATCTGACTCTTTGTCATTTCTGTTTTTAGTATTTACCCAAAGAAAAGTGATTGCAAACTTTTGTTATAGCCAGTAAAATGTCATGTTAATTTAAAGAGATCTGTAATTATTATCTATTGTGCATAATATACAAAATACTCATATTGTTAAGTACTTTATACAGTTATTTCAGATCTAGGTGCTATTATTATATATTTTATGGCATTATTTTAAAAATATAGCTTGAATTATTCAATGAATCTGCTTTTACAGGGTGAAAATGGCAAAGTGTTTTCATATAAATATAAGTTTATTAGCATTGAATGTTTTCACCCTTTTGATGAAATTAAATACGAGTTTTTGTCAAAAGAATATTTTATTGATGGCTTATTAATTTTTCTCTTATGCAGAATTTCAGAATATATGTATTTTATTGATTTGAAAAAAGTTCAAACAAGTCAGATTAATTGTTTAAGATTTTGCTTCCTTGATATTGCATTTGGCCAACTTTCTGGATAAAGGAACAACCTCAAAAGTTTAAGAATCATCTGGTTTGAATTCAATTGCAATGCAAGGTATTCTTCAAGATCATGCAAATATTTTTGTATTGAAAACAGTTAAGTTTTCTTGCTTAATGTGTAAGCAGTTTGAAATATACATATTCAATATGTACTGACAGAAATGAATTGAGCCAAAGCATTACATTTCCAACAATTTCAAATACAGTCGATATTGCTTGAGCGACCACGTCTATTAAGCGACCATTTGTATTAAGCAACCACCATAAAAAGTCCCTTCACCGTAATCAAAAACTCTGAAAAAGAGGACATTTTTAAAGAAAAATTGGTTATTGTTGAATCTTATGTTGTTAGAACCCATTAGAATCGTCTCAATAAGACGATTCTAATGGGTTCGAACATCATAAGATTCAGTACGACTAGACCGACAATCTATAAATGGTATCAAAATGAACTGTCACATTTATCATGATATTTTGTATACGACCATTCCCATAAACGACCGCTTTTTGGTGGTCCCTTTAGTGGTCGCTTAACACAAGTTTTACTGTATTGCACAGTCTGTCCAGAATCTTTACTTTGCGCTGTATCCATAGATAAGGTTTCAAATTATCTATTTTCTGGTTGCACAATGTGACTGTCTAGTTGGCTCAATGTTTGCAACTCAGTACATGTCAAATTGTTTTGAATATCAAGCATGGGCTCAATTCAATACTTTAGACCTTATAACGAAATCATTACCTTTGACAGCTTAAAGTGCCTGGCGAGTATGATATATGATAAAGGGTTTTGTTACACGACACCTTGATGTCTTATCATGTCATCAGTCACAAAATTTAATTCATTAAAAATGCCTGACTTTTAGATTAATTTTTATTTCAATAATTCATTAGCTCCACTGGTTGAAGGCGAAGGCCACTTGGGCCTCAATTGTCATAGTGCAGTAATCAACATTAATTTTGTCCATATACTATTTAAAAAAATCATTTCGATACAATTGAGCTTAAAATGATAAGATGCATGACCTTTTGTTTATACATTGCTACATTCTCTCTCTATAGTTAAGCCAGTGCAAGATATCATATTGCCAATAATTTAATATATGCTCAAAGTAAAGACTTCGATCAGCATCCACACAGTCTTCAACATGCACTGTGTACATACTGTATTTCTTCTAATGAGTGCTTCCGGGAGCTATACATAACATAGCTGGGGAGCTATATTTAGTATGCATTTACTGGTTAAAAAATTAAATTGATGTCGTGTATGCCCTTTTCCCTTTAATTTTAGGTGAATTTCCTTGAAACAAATCATTGTCTAGAGGAAATTCACTTCAAATAAGATAAGAAGTCTCAAATATTTCTTTAAATTTTGAAGTGGTTTATTTAGTAAAAAATGTCGGGGTACCACTATCTGGGAAGGTGCTTTTATTAGTCAAAATACAGTATATATGTTTAAATATGCTGGAAATAAGCAATTCCTCTCTTTTTCTGAATGTCTTCTGCAATATTTTTAAAAATACTTTTTCAATTTCAATGAACTTACATTTGAAATTATTTGAATTTACATAGTCTTATACCGTTGTTTTTGTTTAGTCAGCAGAAATTACCAAGTGAAGACATTTAGACAGGTTAAGTGATCATACTTATTTAGAAAGTCAGGAAATATTCTAATGTCGATAGTTGCCTAGGCTACTATAATATGTTTGTGCATCATGCACATGTCAAATTCTTGGAAATGTCATCTACAGCCACTAGTTAAATTCAGGCTGGTGGAGTGAAACAGGTTCAGACACACCTCTTGTTCAATTTTATATACATATATGTACATGCAATATTATTATATTCTTTTAATACTCTTTTATAAAGCTTTAAGATATGTTATAGATATAATTATTTTGCCAAATTCGCTGAAAATGAACAGTTTTATAGGCTAATGTTTGTTACCTCTTTATCTTATTTCTCAGTTTATCTGACCTAAGCTTGGCCTCTGTCGTTAAGGTAGTTAGGAATCTGATAATTCTGACTCGACTGCACATGCTTTCACACGAATGAAAATCGAACAGGATTGCAACATATATTTCAATATGTTGTTAAAACATGTTAATAATTGAGATCTACCGGTAAGTGAATTTTCTAAAGAGGTCAAGTTCGGGTCAAATAAACTAACATATACCATAGCGATTCCAAATATCATCAATGCACATGGAACAAAGTTTTTTCTACCCATACTTGATTTAATAATTCACCCTTAACTTGCAGACATTTCAGCTCACCAGAGCACAAAACACTAAAGGAGAGCGTTTGTGATTGTCCAATGTCTGTCATGTGATGTGCTTTGTCCGTAGACAACAATTACTTTAAACATCTGTGACCAAGGGTTGTTTCCCCGATCACGCTTACGGTTATTTTGAGTTGGGGAACTCTTTTTTTTTTTACACAATGTTTGTCAATCTCGCTTGGCATGAGAGTATGTAGATGTAAACAATAAAGTCCAATGTTGGTTTCTGTATATTTCTTTCAATCAAGTGGAACACATTTGGTTGCATGAGTTTATTACAATTTGACAAGCACTGATCTACTGACAAAGTTTCAAGTTATTTTCTTTTTGTTCTAATGTTCTAGAATCTTATTCTAAATCTATCAAAATCTTAAATCTAAATCCAAATCTAACCATTACTCTAAAAATGCTGGTATATGAATAGCTAAGATGTTAACATAAGCATAACCAATAAGAGGCAAGATTAGGCATGGATTATAATATTTAACCAATGAAATTCTGAGACATAAGACTCAATCTACATCAAAGACAAACAAGGAAATTATGATCAAACTTGGAATGCCAAACTTTCACACCTAATCAAAATCAATCAAAGTTTGCCTCAGGTACTGATTACATTTAATCACTTAGCAATCGGTTAGGAAAACAGTAAGTCAGCTCAGTTTGGACCTTAGGATTAAGATCTAATTCTCATTTTCTGACATGTTTTGAGAATATGATAATAATGTTTTTACTGCTTAAGAACCAATCAGTAAATTAAAGCCATTTTGTTTTTTTCTGAGAAGAAATTACTTTAACTGACAAATTCTAGACTTGTGCGTTTTAAGCTTATTCATTCAATTTATGTATAACAAAATAATATGCAAAAAGTGCAACACAAGATTTCTTTTTTGTTGCATTGTTACACATCTCTTCAAATGGTGGGCAAATCTTGGTGAAACTTAACAGGGGTGTTCTTTGGTCCAAGCTTTACCAAAGGTAATCAAATATTAGAAATTCACCCTTAACTGTTTGAAGTTGCAGCAAAAAGAGGGGGAGGGATCTTTAATTTTTAGCTCACCCGAGCAAGAAGTGCTCAAGGTGAGCTATTGTGATCATACAATGTCAGTTGTCCGTCCTCCACAATCTTTAATCATCTTCTTCTCCTAAACCAGTCCAATCTTGATGAAACTTGGCAGAGATGTTCCTTTGGTCGAGCTCTACCTAATATGTTTAAATAAATGAAATCCACCCCTAACTTTCCCTTTACCTTTAACAAAAAGGATGGAAATAGGAAAATCTTCAAAAATCTTCTCTGAAACCAGAAGGCAGACATCTTTCATATTTGGTATGTAGCATTATCTAGTGGACCTCTACCAAGTTTGTTCATATCAAGACCCTGAGGTCATATTTGGGCTCCACCCAGGCACAACCATTTTTACATCCAATCAAAGATAGAAAATCTTTAAAAAATCTTCTTCTCTGAAACCAGAAGGCAGGCAGCTTTCATATTTAGTATGTAGCATCATCTAGTGGACCTCTACCAGTTCTGATCATATCAAGACCCAGGGATCACATTATTTTGTTATGTAGAAATGATCTCCTTGTTGACATCTGCCTATTTAATTAATATGATGTCCCAGGGGTCAAAGGGACTCAGGTGAGCGATTTAGGACCATCAGGGTCCTCTTGTTTTTTCTTCTCTGAAACCTGCCAGACCGCTTTCATATTTGGCATGTAGCATCATCTAGTGGACCTCTACCAAGTTTATTCATATTATGACCCTAGAATAATGTTTGGGCTCTGTCTAGGCGCATTCAGTTTAACATAGAAACAAAGAGTGAAAATCTTCATAAAACCTTCATCTCTGAGACCAGAAGGCAGACAGCTTTTATCTTTGGTCTGTAGCATCATCTAGTGGACCTCCACTAGTTTTGTTCATACAGTGAATCTGGGGTCACATTTTGGCTCTGTCCAGGTCACCCCGTTTTATTAGCTCACCTGAGCACAAAGTGCTTAAGGTGAGCTATTGTGATTGCTCACTGTCCGTCCATCATCTGTCTGTCTATCTGTCTGTCTGTCCGTCGAAAAATTCTTTGAACAACTCCTAAACCATTGGGCCAATCAAGCAGAAACTTTGCAGGGATGTTGCTTGGGTGAAGCCCTTCAAAAGATGTTAAAAGAATTTAATTTCATCAAAAACTCTGGTTTCCATGGTAACCCTAAGGCTTACAATTGGCCGAAAATTCCAAAAATTTTAGAAAAGTTCCTCTCCTCCTAAACCTCTGAGGCAATTAAACTGAAACTTGGCAGGTGTGTTTCTTGGATAAAGCTCTTCAAAAGTTGATGAAAGAATTTAATATATCAAAAACTCTTTGTTTCCATGGTAACCAAAAGGCTTAAAATTGGCAGAAAATTGCTGAAAATCCTAGAAATTGTTTTTTCTTCTTCTAAACCACTAGGCCTCTCAAGCTGAAACTAGACAAGGGTAATCCTTTCGTGAAGCTCTACAAAAGGTGTTAAAAGTATTTAATTTCATCAAAAAACCCTGGTTTCCTTGGTAACAGAAAGAAGGAACTATTGCTGAAAAAAATTAGAAAAGAACATCTTCTTCTAAACCACTGGGCCAAAAAATCTGAAACTTAGTAGGGATGTTCCTTGGGTGAAGCTCTACCACAGTTGTAAAAAGAATTTAATTCAATCAAAAACTCTAGTTTCCGTGGTAACAGAAATGTAAAAAAAATGCTGAAAAATCTTAGAAAAAATTCATCTTCTCAACCATTGGGCCAATCAATCTCAAACTTGGCATG